>CM070502.1:30024696-30275485 GCA_036346375.1 Guadua angustifolia
AACCCTGAAAGTCCTTCTTAATGATAGAGCCCAATCTTCATTTCTTTTGTCGGGTAGATACCGCCAAGCCTAACCTCATTATCGAAGATATCGCCAAAGCATGTGGTTGCTTTCATTGACAACCAACTTATCAAATTGTCAAGGCTCCACTCTACCGCACAAAGCGCTCCGCACTCCATCTTCCTCATCCGACTCATCGTCCATCCTCATCTTCTTCCTCATTGCACTCACGGTCTTACTCTTCCATCCTAGCTATTATTTCATCAATTTGCTCACCTTCGCCCGCCACCCCGCCTTTTTGGCCAACATTTTCATCATCCTCCCAAACTCACCTTGTTCATCATGGCAAACGATGTCATCAAGTAGATTGTCAACATGCCGCCATGCCTAGATCCCCAATTTCGTGTCACCAAATCGAGCTCATCTTGAGGCCGATCAGACTCACCGACGCCCAATCGCCGCCGAGGCAACATCTCTCTCATATGCTCGCACTAAAAGCACCCGATTCCATCCCCTTTGCTCGCCTACTCACATATGATCTCCACGATGAGGTTCCTTCACTCAACTAGCTCCCAAGAATAGGGTCAAGTCAAGATACTACATAAATACCTTCAACTCGCACTTTCTTGTTCCATCCGAAAAGTATAATACAACCATTTCAACACGGAAGCAAATGCGCCAGTCGACCCTACTCAAACTTCTCATTCACATACCGCATGTTACTAAGATCTCGCACCTCCAAACCATGCATTACAACCCCATCTCCATAATAGATTCTAAATGGAACTCGTTTCGCCATATTCATAATCCATTCATTCACTCACTAATTAATTACTTTCTCAGATAAAATACTATGACGGAATATAACTATACCTACATGCTACGAGAATATATATCTAACCGTAAAAAACATCTACATTCCTAATCATTCATATCGATGTACTTATATCTCAGAAAACATGTACATTCATTCCTAACAATATATACATATCGATGTACTTATATCTTAACAAAAAATATACATTCGCAACTACATTACCATCAATATATACCGATATACTCCTTTCCGTAAAAAATATCTAAATTTTCTAAACTACAACTAGTCAGGACTCATCAATTTACCTAAAATTTTCTATTCAGAACTCCATCAATTTACCTACATTTATCCCCTACATTTATCCGCAGAACTCACATCTAAAACTATTTCTAATCTACCACTATTTACGCTCAAGCTCCCTAGATCTAAAACTATTTTTAACATATCATAATTTCATCGCTAACAAAAATAAACAATGTAAATTTACCTCAAACACCGGCGCAGAATCCCTCTTCCTTCTTTTTCTCTCTCCTCTTCCTCTCCTCTCTTCTCAATTCAAATTAATGCCAACAAAGAATCGGCGACGCTTTTTGTAAACGCGCTGTCGCCTGCTCGTCAGCGACACGGGCCCGCTACAACCCCCATTCGCCTGCTCACGACGATTCTCTTAGTATCGCCACGGGCGAGATGCAACTTGCTTTGCCATTTTCGCCCACGGGCGACACGGTTAGCCGCCACCTGCAGCCTCGTCGTCCCTGGTATTTTTCTATTTAAGCCCTCCGTCGCTCTCAGCCAACGGACATAATGAGTATATTTCTGATTTTTTTTCTGTGGTATATTTTTGAAATTTTGAATAAAAAATGTATTATTAAAAAAAAATTCCTGTACTAGGTAGCATATGTCACTGATCATACATGGAGCGTGGTGTGTGTTTTCTCCCCTTCTTGATGTAAGGCAACGCATTTCTTTTCAGTTCTATTATTAGTTCACTATACTTTAAACTGTAGTTGGCTTGGTGCGCCATTTGTTAGCATAAACTCGATTGTAATTTGCGAGCATAAAGGGGAACAAATTCTTTCAGCTAGAGAGTTACTTAAATTTAGCAACATTTATTCTTCACACCTCCCATTTCACTACTAGCTAGCAGAACAAAGCAAAGGTGATGGGCCATTTGATTCGATGACAATATAGTGTATGTATTTAGCCTTATGTCAACACATCTCACTATATATTACTAGAGAGCAATTTCTCAGATGTACGTGTACCATGCATAATGACCGAAGCTATCCAGTTAGGGGATGATACGCCCCCCTGTAAATATATATTTTTGCGGCACCAATCAAGTCGCCAGTAGGCTAAAGCTTTCCTTTTGGCAATTTCCCCGGTGGTTCCATGCATCTGGACCCATTGATGTGGTTTTGTTACATCTGATTTGGCACGAACCATGATGTATATATCCCAGACTCGACGTGATCAGTCGTTACCATTTCGTGCTGCCGTTGCCTCCTCCTAACTCCAGTGAAGAGGGCGGAGGAGGTGGGGGCCGACGGTGATCAGGGACGGCTGAGGAGGTGAGGTGTGATGGCTGGAGATCGGAGAAGGTGGCGGCGGATGCCTCTCTTGTGCAAGCGCCATGCTTGACTGAGATGGTAAGCATTCCGGAGCGAGCCCGGTGCGAGATCAGCCTTAGCACACTACTACAAGAATGTACATAAAAATCGTTTTTTTTTGTCAATAGAATCGGTTCTGATAGAGATAGAAAGTTATTCGATAGTTATGAGGAGGCACTATCACGGTCGGTTTTGGCCCGATTGTGATAGAGAGTCATCACAATCGGTTCTTTTGATAAACCGATTGTGTGATGATATGGTCATCAGAATCGGTTATTATGAAGAACCGATCATGATGATCTATTGTCACAATCGTTTTTTTTTGTAGAACCGATTCTGATGACCAAATTATCACAATCGGTTTTACATAGAAACCGATTCTGATGACAATATCATCACAATCGGTTCTTACTTAAAACCGATATTGATGACCGCCTTATCGTAATCGTTTTTCAGGAATGATTTCGATGACAAGCAGAATCGAATCGTTCTAGTTACAACCGATTTTAATGAGTAACTAAGAACCGATTCCGATTATATGGTCATCAGAATTGGTTTGTTTTAAGAACCGATTCTTGATGATGGATCATCAGAATCAATTTTATAGAAGAACCGATTCTGATGGCCCTATTATCAATATCGGTTGCACATAAGAACCAATTGTGATAACCCTCATCAGAATCAGTTGCACATATTGTCAGTATGCACATATATATATATATGTATCACATTCGCAGTACAGAATACAGAATGCATATATCACATTCACAGAATACAAACACTTTAATTACAACACATAGCACATTCGGTGACAATATACAAACATAAGCATGCTTAACAATCAGTACAACATAAGGATGCTTAACAATCAGTAGTAATAATATACAACATAAGCATGCTTAACAATCAGTAATAACATACAACATAAGTGTGCTTAACAATCAGTACTAATTAATATTGTTTACATACGGACTAGTATGATGATTCAGGATCTCTAAACCTGTCGCCCTCTGATATAACTTCTAACCAATACCACTGGCATAAGTAATCTTGTATGGCGTACAGTGCTTTCTTCTCTAAGCTCTTATGGATGATAGTGAGCTCCTGCAAAATAGAATGTAATGCAGTAATTTAAGTTTTAAAATTTGTATGTAAAAGGCTAAGTGTATTATTATACATGTATATATACCTGAGGGAAAAGATGTGAGCTTTCGATCAGGAACGCCATGTGTGCATGACGTAGAAGCCGCACAGGTCACCGCTGCCCTGTTGATGACATTGTGAAGAGAGAAAGAATTTAACACACGAAGATTACATGTTAGAAAAATTAATCGATATATGGTAGGCACTTGTACCTCAAGGGCTTATGCTCCAAATTGCCTTGCCCTTTTTAGCATCGTCCCTTTCTTCTCCATTGACGAGGCCAAGAAACCCTACATACATTGGAGAGATGCCATTGAGTCAAAAAATGAATGTAGTTAAATTCGAATGTATTAGGTTACAAGGATGTACTTATCGCTTCCAAAGGAGGCTTGATCACGAGGGCCATCGGCTTGTTCTCAACCGAGTTTAAAATGTAGATGCTGCTTACTCTGAACGAGGACAAGTAGAACCCAATGGTTGCTAATTAAATGGCATGCAGTGCAAGGAAATGAGTTCGCATACGGTGTAAGTGCATACAAATAATTGAAGGGTAAAGTACTACTTACTCCTCATGGTACGGGAATAGAATAAATTTCTTCTTGAAGTTAGCATTCAAAGCCAGCTTGATGTAGCCAGTAAGGAAGTCCGGTTGAAGCCGTGCCACGGTCGCAGACACCACCTCGAGGTCAACAAACTCAACTGGTTGTTGATGCGTCATGGCTCACTGCCTCATTGCCCTGCAACTCGTGTTGAATATTAGAAAGCGTAGTGCTAAATCTTATGAAAGTCATCAGGTGTATGGTGTGTTACTCACAGCGTCCAAGATCATAAAGTAGAAATATTGACGGCCTTCAGTTGGTACATACGGAATAGATCGTCAAAACTGACTGGGAATGTTCCATCCTCGTCGTGGTGGAACTGTCCCTTTGTATACCTCACAGTGAAGTAATCTCGACTCTCGTCCTCTTTGACCTTATCAACGTACCATCCATGGAGGAAGCGACTAAATTTACCTAGAACATTCAATTACTTAGATCCAGTCATGGGTTTTCCATGTATGTAGCCCTTTAAATTAGTCTTCACATTGCTTGCCGACTTTCCCTTCTTCACAGAAGAAGTATGCGAGGTCGGGACAAGGGGCTTTGCATGTGTTGTAGGGGGTGTCAGGGCTCTAGCTTTGGCTCTCTTTGAAGGAGTCACGAGACCTCCTCATGTTCAAAGGTTGTCGTGGATAGCTCTTTTTATAAAGTAGCTCAAGACTCAGATAGGAGCAGGAGCAAAGCAGTACAAGAGGAACCTATGAAGCACACGCCAGTATGTAACTTGTTGAAGTATCAGAGAATAGTAGAGAAGATGGGGTGGATTTTTACCTTGACCAATACGAGCTAAATTCGTCAGAGGCCACTTGATAAACGCACATATGTGTCGCGCCGAGGGTGGTGATATCTTCATTGGGGAGAACTGCAAAGACATGTGTGATACTTAAGTCTTCATGGACGAGTCCACTCACACCTCATGTAGCCCTTCCCAAGGGCCGACTCATGCACAATGCTCGGCCTCCTTGCCTCGAAATGTAACTCCGCATGTAGCATCCACGGAAACCGCCTTCCGTCAGGTGAGCTGGCACTTATGGCTACCGCAAGAAATGTGGAAATTGAGGAAAAACATTGTAGGAGTTACACTCATAGCTTTAAGTCAGGAAAATTTAATTATTACCAGTAGCTGGGGACCAATGTTATCATTTTTGGAACCACCACTACTGGGTCGAGGCTCAGGCTTCTCTATGGGAGGCAAGGGCATCCGCTCGACTGGAGATCATCGCCATCATCTCAAATTTCTTAGGCGCCCTCACGCCATCATCTCCCCCCTCATCTCCTCCTTGATATGCTCCCTCAGCTGCTCTATCATGCTCCCCGAGAGTGTCCTTGAGGCGCTCCACACGTGTCTCCCATGATCTTGATCTAGCACTCACAGCGCCATCTTGGAAGTAGGACTTCTTTGTATGCCCCGCCCTCAAGGGTAAGCACTTGGCCCTTATGGTCAAGCTTTCGATCGCAGCGCATGTGATGTCATTCGATCCTTGGCTCTGAAAGGTCCCCTGCTCTTTCTGCTGGCTTACCTCCTCTTGCAATAAGCGAGTACGAATTAGATCTGAAATACAAGTTGGGTCTATGCAACACACTAAGTTAGATGTCTTACGATGATGGAGACGACGTGCGTAGTAGTAGGGTTTGCAACTACAAGCTGCCAGTCGGTGGTTTTCTTTTTCCTCGCTAATACCCAGTCGCATGCCCACTCCTCACATATGTGGGAGTAAGGCATCGTCATCCCGGAGTTCGTGCACTCCTCGACTAGTTGCTCCCACTCTGCCTTCTTCCCCTCATAGCTGCTTGTACCGAGGTGGTGTGGGTGCATGTTATGCCTCTGGATAGTGGTGTTCCTCTCTCTTAGCTGCTCTACTTTGGGCGTGCCCTTCATCCTTGTGAACTCCTCCCAAATATCAAGAGTCACGAACGGATACCTCTCGAATGGTGTGCAATATTTTAGCACGTACTCACTGTGCATGAGGACCCTGAAGTGCCTCAAGGCCACACCCATCTTCTTCATGGTGTACCGCCTCGCGTTGCATTCATCTTCCTCCTCTATAATCCATTTGCCCTTAAACTTGTCCCACATCCGACTCTCTGCTCAGTGTTGACTTCCTTTCTCTAATCCTTAACCATTAGGGGGACCCTCTCTCTCACCAATTGCCCAAGGAATGGCCAGTATCGCCCCTTGTTCTTGGGAGGACCCATGCAGACCCCCGTGGCATTGAACTGGTCGTTCTCCCTGTGGCCCCTTTGTTTGGTCCTCGAGCCTTCCTCACCTTACTCGGAGCCTTAACACTTGGAACTTGGTTCAACCCCTGAGGAGCGCCTTGAACTCTATCTGGTGATAAGCTGATGTTCTCTAATTGTGACATTTCCTGTTTTTTACCTGACATGATCATATATTTGATATGAGAGAAAGCAATTCGTAGCTATTATGTGAACTTGATAATAAATCATGTGAAGCAACAACTGATAATAAGAGCAAGAATAAACTGCTAATCCTAAATAACAATACGAAAATTATATAATCCAAAGATAGCAGCAATGATATAATCAAAATGATACAGCATAACATAAACTTTATGTCATTTTTGCAATGAATCATGTCTAGTAAAACAATTTGATGAATATATTTGCACATCTCAGATTAGGGCTCGTTCGACAGTAGCTACCAAATCAACTAAAATAGTGAAGTCCAGTAGCTACCAGATTAGGGCTTGGAAGGAGGAGAGGAGGCAGTGGCGTCGGGGAAGGAGGTGGAGGTGGGGGGAGGCGACGCAGGCGTCAGGGAAGGAGGGCGCGCGGTGGGGAGGGGACAGGAGGAGAGGAGGCGGTGGCGTCGGGGAAGGAGGCGGCGGTGGGGGGAGGCGACGAAGGCGTCGGGGAAGGAGGGCGCACGGTGGGGAGAGGATAGGACGAGAGGAGGCGGCGTCGTCGAGGAAGGAGGCGAAACTGCAAAAGACCAGATGAAATGGAGAGTGAACCACCAAAATATTTAGGATTATCTAAATCGGTTCCAAACAAACCGTCACATATAAAAACCGATTATGATGATACATCATCTGAATCGGTTCCCATATAAAACCGATTCTAATGGAAGGTTAGTCCGGCGCCTAAGAGTTTCACCCCGGACTGGGTCTGTGATGAACCACTTTATACGCTAGACTAAATCTTTCTTAGTCCGTAGCAAAACATATATTCATGTAAGGCTATCTGAATTAGTTATGCAAAAAAAAACCGATTGTGATGAGAAGTCATCTAAATCAGTTTCCATAGAAAACCAATTTTGATGATACATCATCTGAATCGGTTTCTATCGAAAACCGATTCGGATTAGATATTATCTGAATCGATTCATATAAAATTGATTCTAATGGCCGGTTGGTCCGACGCCTACGAGTTTCACCCCGGACTAGGTCCATGATGAACCACTACTTTCTGCACCGGACTAAATCTTGCTTAGTCCGTAGTAAAACATATATTCATGTAAGGCTATCTGAATCGGTTCTGCAAAAAAACCGATTGTGATGATCAGTCATCTGAATCGGTTGACATAAAAAACCAACACTGATAGTATGTAATCTCAATCAGTCCCACAGAAACCGACACTGATACTATTTGACGTTACAAATTCAATCATAATCGGTTCATGCAAGGAAACTGACACTGATCGTATCAGACCCTTCGTCTTCTCGATGGTATAAATTTGCGCGCTGTGCAAGAGGCTCTTCATTTTCTCTTCATCTTCAAGCCAGCAAGCGTGCGCAACTATTCGTATTCAAGCCAGCAACCATGCACAACACCGCAAGCCAACATTGCAAGCCATGGCAAGGGCATCGGCGCTCCACGCCATTCTTCCCTTTGAACTCCTCGTCCATATCGTCAGCCTTGAGGCCTCAACTTCATCTCGCCCATGGATGACCTTTGCAGCCTACGAGTCACGTACTCATTGTTTCATTTCTTTTTTCACTGGTTCTCTTTTGATTTGATTATTTAATTGGTTTTCTTTAATTTTTGGTATATTGCAGTTGCAAGACGCTGTCTAAGGTGGCCAAGGCTCGGTCCGTGGGCAAGTGGGTGTCGCTGCGGAGGGAGGCGGCAAAGTGGATGGATAATGAGCGTTACCTCGCCATCGTCAGCCACCTGGCTAGGGCCAGCAACCCAGAGGCTTGCTTCGAGCACGGCCTTAAGGCCGTGCTCTTTGAGTCTGAGCACGAGGATGTGCAGTGTGGCATCGTGCGGCTCGAATAGGCGGCCGCTGGCAGCGACAAGGTGGCGGCTTACGTGCTCGGCCTCCTCTACTTCGCCCGGGCTGAGACCGATCTGGCCAAGTGCTACCACCAACTGGAGCTATCGGGCCTCGCCACAAGGCTGCGCGCATACGACACGGCCAAAACTATCAACCAGAAGTGCAAGCCCTATTCGAAGATGGTCCTCGCCACAATCGAGCACCTGGCTGTATGGAGGAAAATGGTCGGCATGAGGGGAAAGGAGCCTATGCTGCTAGAGCAGGACCCAAGGTGCTGCCGGAGGAGGGCCTGCGGTTGGGAGGACTTCGAATTCTTCTGCAGCGATGAATGTATGATTAGAAATGAGTACTTAGAGTTCATAACAAAATTGCATGACCTATATGTGTCTGTAGCGTTTTGATAAATACCAAGTTTTGTTCTATTTAATGTCAAGTTTTAATTTGTTTAATGCCAACTTTAAGTTACTCACTCACAATGTCTCTATTGGCTTTAGTCGAAAAACCGACACAAATAATTAACGTTTGAGATCTAGGGCTACTAGTGAAATTGCGCGGGAGGAGTCGAGGTTCACGCCATGCATTTTGTATCGGTTTCAAGACTAAAAACTAATTCTGATGTACATTATCAGTATCGGTTTATAAAGCAAACCAATTCTGATGAGTACACTATTTGTATCGGTTCTCAAAGAAAAATGATTTTGATAATGCTTATATCCGTATTGGTTTAATACGAAAACCGATTCTGATGAGTCACTATCTGTATCGGTGCAAAAAAGAAAACCGACTCTGATAAGCTTTCCATGTTCTCCATTGTAATCATATTTCTGCAAGTTCTGAATTTTCAGCATTTCATCAAAGAGAGAAAAGACCATAACTTTTTCATACATTGTTGAAATTATTAGAAATTTTGTAGAAACATACTTTAGGATACTGCAAGCTTTTCAAAGAAGAATTTTTCCAAAAAAAAGTTCGCATTCAAGAAATATGCCAAAATTCAATTCGTAGGCATCATTTTTGCGTAAAGCGTAGAAAAGTCAAACTTTTTTCAAATTACTCCTGAGTTGTTTGAACATTTCCAGAAATGAACTTTTAACTATTTACGAGCTTTCCCAACTATAATTTTATGCAAAGGAATTTTCTTTCACAACATATGGCACAAATTTTCTTTCACAGCATATATACAAAAGTAATTATTCAACTTCGATTTATACACCGCATACATTGAAAAATATTTTACAAATAGTACGTGCAATAGTCCATTTATCTACAATTGTCTATTTATTTACAATACTACCCTTCTTGATGATCTACTCGCACGTAATTGGTTCCATGTGTGTCGTCGTCGACCCCGCTAAGACAGGCCCCATCCGCAAACGGAGGTATTTCATCGAATTGGTCGTATTCTTCTTCATCTATGACATTTTTGACACCAACGATCCGCCGCTTGCCATGAAGGACGACATGCAACCTTGGATTGGCGAGATCACGCACGTAGAAGACTTGATTTGCTTGCTTCGCAAGGATTAATGGGTCATCTTTGTAGGCAAGTCTATTCAGATCCACCAGAGTAAAACTGTGAGACCCCGTTCCAAGGAACAGGAACCTCCATGTGTATACAGTACTAGTCCTTGGATCAGTAGCTAGTACACACATGTTTACAACAATAATATCACAACCAAAACAGGATATTTATAATCTGCACAAGATTAAATATACAGAGTACAACACAATACTTAATATAATAATAGAGTAGCAACAGAAGCGACAACTAAAAGAACCAAAACCTAAATGGATTGCCCAAACTACCCTCAGGCATCAGACTAGGCCAACCCTAGAAGAAATCGTCATCAAAGTCCCCACGGCCTGCCTGAAAGTATGCATCATCTGGCAAGACTGAATCTTCTTCCTCTGAGACAGTGTAGATAGCAAGTTTGAGTACATTGGTACTCAGCAAGACTTGATAGTGGTTTACAAATGCAAATAAGTAAGCATGCAGGTTTAATCAACGATAGGCTCTAAGTTATTTTGCAGTTGCTTAAACAAATGTAAATCATAAGCTTAATATTAGATTGCAAACCGAATTTGTGAAATCGCTAAGGAACAAAGAAATCATATGAAAGTAAATTTCAATCCACAACCAGTCTACCCGACTGAATAGCCATAAATGTTGATTCCCTTGGACATAAAACAGGTTGCCAAAAATAGTTCCAAACCGAAACCACATTTTCAGAAAATACAAAAATCTAGTATTGGAATGACTTCACCAAGTACCCATGACCGCGGGCGCGGCTGATCGATTAGATTTTTCCCTATGCAGTGGTGTACAACTTTACCCACAAGGAATGATCAACCTTTTTCTCGACACACTTCCTTAGGTGCGTCAACAAGGTGATCATACAAAGCCGTTACATTACCTAGACATGACTTCAATCCAGCCCAGGACGTTAATCCCCGCCATAGAAACAGAAACACACACCCAAGTCGTGGATCCACTTTCATCACACCCAATACAACGCTTTCAACACTAAGGCGCATACACTGCTGCACCTGCTATGCATTTACCCACACGAACTATGTGGAAGCCCCTCACAAACAATCCAGAACGGAGTGCTCTTGCTAGCTCCCACCTACCAATGAGCAAAGCCATGTCTAAATAATTTAATAGGCTAAAACTGCCCCATAACCAGTCCTCGTGGTTGCACAAAAATCTTGGATCAATAGCGTCCCATTGCCCGATCCTTAAAGTGACATGGGCGACACTTCACCCTATGCTACGTGCAATTCCCTTTGCACTCCCAGCAATTGCCAATAATCGCCCACGTCAAAACCATAGTTTTAGTTTGGATTTTTATGAAACTACTAGCAACCTTTTCCAAATGGCTGTTGTTTAAATAAACAAATTGGAAATGAATCAATTTAACTTTGAGCATGGCTAAGCAGATATGATATCTATCGATTATACCAGTGACATTAATTTATGTCTAGATCATACTTAAGGTTACAAGGTTCACATTGTCATACAGATTAAGGAAAATCCATAATACACCTGGATAACTACTGTTCTACCCAGAATAGCAGTTTTTTATGGGGAATTACTCGCATGCATAATACGGTTGCAAAAACAACATATTGTAGGTGAAGTACTGGGATCAACATGATCAAGGAGGTGCTTGCCTTGCTCTGCACTGTCTAGCTCAAACTCTGGATCAGCTACAAGGTCGTCCTCCTCGTCTGGTACGTCGGCGTCTACACATCGTAAAACAAGGCAAAAAACAGAAATCAACAAATAAAAAGGGCAAAAAGAAAATAGATAGCAAGAATAAATAAAATTCAACACAAAGAACAGGGTTGCTTTCATGAATTCATTATCTTTATTTTACGAATTCAAGATGCAAAAATTATGAATTCTTTTATTTATATTTTCGAATTCAAGATGCAAAAATTAGTTAAGATTGTAATAATTTAATCAGTTCAGGTCTAAACAGATTCTTACCCCTTTAATTTAGATTCAGATTCAAAGCAATATTTTAATAACATTCTAGCTATTAATGTACTAACTCTCATTGCTAGAATATATATATATATATATATATATATATATATATATATATATATATATATATATATATATATATATATATATATATATATATATCTTTTACTCCCGAGTGTAGTTACTCCCACCTCTCAAATACTACCTAAACGAACTTGAAATACTCATTTATCACTTTGGGCACACTCATACACTAATTATAAGATACTTCAATGTGAGCCACATGAAAAAATTGCAAGGAAGTTCATGATTTTTAGCGTATTTCGCAAATATCTTCATATATGCACATAAAAAGAAGTATGTCCAAAAAATATACATACCACATGTGAAAAAATGTACATACCACCTAGATGATCTTATATACTGTGATACTACGCAGACATACCCTCTGTCGCATGAGATACCCCATACATTGTGAGATACTAGATAGGGAGTAATTACTCCCTTGAGTAGAAAAGAGGCTTCCTATATATATATATATATATATATATATATGTATATATATATATATGTATATATATATATTTATATATATATATATATATGATAGCAAGCGTATGACTATACATGCAAAGACATGTATACACAATTTCACATCCACTATTAATCCTTATGCCTTTATTGGACTTGTCTAATTCTATATTTTATTACTTATTATTATTCACTGCTTCCAATTATGAAAAGCACATAAGTATTTAAACTACACACATATTACATTTACTTAAGGTCTTATTGAACACATGAAATAACTACACTTGAATACAATTATTTTGTATATTTGGGCTCCTCACAGACATGAGGTTTTTATAAAAATTTACTTTTCTTTTATTTTACCTAAAGTTGATAATACATTTTTTAATGCATTTAGCTATTCTTATGTATTTTATTTACTAAAAATTTCACAATGATTATTTTCAAAATATTTTTGCATATTCTGAATCTACAAGATTTTAGACAAATTTAGAAATTTATTTCACTTGATTTGGACTATTAGTTCGAAAGTTACATCAGTTTGAATCAATTCGGGTTTGGAAATACACTGAAAAACAAAGAATACACTTTCTCTGTTGGAATATGTATCGCTACTATGCGCGCTGGCTACTTCCTGCCCGAGTTGCCGACATCTTGGGCCCATCTATCAGCGTGCGTTAAAGAGGAAACGATGACTCTCTGACCGAGTGGTCCCATGCGTCGCCTGAATGACACTAACCGACATGCGGGACACTCCGACCAGTAACTCAACCGAGCGCAACACACTGACAATGGGTCCCCACTTGGCAGCGACCCAAAGTAGAGTTCCACAGTTCCTCCCTTGCTGCCGGCGAACCATCACCAGAACGGCGGAATGGGCTACACCTACAGCTTCAGTGCGACAAGGTGAGTATAGCGGTGGTATCCTTTCAGCCTGAGGTGGCCGGAATCATGGTCGCCGTCGAACGCGTGCGGCGACCACCACGACTTTTCGGCGAAAGCTTGTCACCGGTGATCTGCTGGCTTGGAAAAAGGTTCGGCAAGCACCAATGAAGCAAGGAGACTCCTTTTCACCTGTGAGCGAAGACGAAGAATAAGTGGAGAGAGCTTGCTGCGGTGCGCCGGAGTTGGAGAAGAAGAGTGGCGGATTCAGGTGAACGGCACTGGAATGAGTGAAATCGGCGATTGATCAGTAATGCAGAGGTTCAGGTGAAGTTTAAGGACTAAGAAATTGCAAGGATTATCACCTGGTTTGAGTTCTGCGTTGCTTTCCCCTTCTTGGCTCTTCGGCGGACAGCAGCGAGAAAATGGAGAGAGAGCTTTGAGCTAGCTCGGCCAATGGCTAAGAGAAAGAAAGAGAGCCTCAATCATGACGCTGAGACGATACTTTATAGCCGCCGAAAGCATGTCAGGAGCTTGGACGGCGGGCGGTGATCGCCGACTCGCCAAGAAAAGGATGGCGAGATGGCGGGGACGTTTAAATGAAGAGGTATGGCCGAGAAATTCGAGGATGAACGTGGCTCAGGCTGGGCAGTGCTGGCACAAAGTGATGCGACGATTCGCGGAGAAATTCAATGGGCGATCTCGGCTGACCAGAGCAAATCGAGAGCCTTCGCCTCCTCGGTCGGCCGAATAGAGAGGGAAGAGGCGGGTCTGGCCAGCGGCCCGGGCCACTGTCAGTGATGAAGGGATTTGTTCATTGCACGCCAACAGGATGGAATGGGAAAAGAAGGATGGCCCACATGTCAGTGAAAGGTCAAAAGCAAAAGGGACGGCTCCGGTTCAATTAGTTGTCTCTGATTTTATTGGGTTATCTAATTGGAGTAAAAAAATTTCAAGCTTTTTGACCAGGGTCACTAGACAGAGCTTATCATCTAGTAAAATTTTGAGGTTAAACTAAGTTACTCAGAAATTATTAATATTCTTACAACAATGACTGCTCAAAATTCTGATTTCTGATTTTAATTTTTATTTGAGAGAAAATGAAGTATATTTTTTTTGAAATTTTTTTTAGATGTATTTGAGCTAAGAATTCTTCTAAAAATTTTTAGCTCAAAAACTTACTCCATTATTTAATAAAAATTCTGACATGACAATTTCCACTTTTTTAGATTTTCAGTTTTTAAATTTGAAAATGTCTTACACCACATTATTAATTTATGATATTTTTTCTAGATGTAGAAATAGCTTTTATGTTTCCATGGTAATTTTTAAAGCTCCATTTGTGATTCCAATATTTTATATTAATTCTGAAAATGCATCATTTTGATGTAAAAGTTGTCTTTTTATTTTATTTCTTCATTCCTTTATGTGAAAAAATTCATTTGATGGATGAAATAGCCTATTTGGATGCTCAAGATCTCATAACCAATTTTTCCAAATTTTTACTTTTTGCTTCTTATCCTTTTCTCCTTTTCATTCTTTATTTCCTTTTTTTTATTTTTCTTGCAACACAAAAACAGAAATAAAATCCAAGAAACTCCAAATAAAACCAAGGACATCAAGAAAATTCTAAAAATATTCACATCTAAGTTTAAATATTATATTTTACTATTTTTGAATTTTTGGGCTGTTACAAAAACCTCTCTTGTCGACCTTCACTCTATGTGGGAGTCCCACCCACTTACATCGGAATAGTGGAACTTGATATGTTTTGTAATCGAGCTCCCAAATATCTTCGATGGTCCTGTAGTACGACTTCATTGCCAATGAGGATCCTCCTTTCGAGTGATGATCATCGGAGAAAGCATCTATGCTTACACCACTATTTTGAACTGTACTCTTAGCATCTTGACTTTTAGTGTAAAATGTGTACCCATTGATATCATACCTCTGCTATGTCTATACATTAAATCTAGGTCCGTCAGCCAACCATTTCACATTCTCAGCGGAGACCTCCACCTGTTCTTTGAACCATGGCAAAAATCTGTCGTTATATGCCCGCGAGATGGAAATCTCATCCATATATGGATTCTCTTCCCGTAATACCAACTTGTGCTACTCGACGCATCACGCAACTTCGTGCATTTGTCTGCACATCACAAATGCGCTTTGCAATACATATCAAACCATGGCCTCGTTAGTTTCGACCCAACGATTCCTTTGCCAGCAAGTTTGCCCTCATGTCTAGATATAGGAATATCGATTGCTTGTCATTTTCCGAGATAGTTCACGCAGAACTCAATAACCTCTTCAGTCCCATAACCTTCAATAATACTACCCTCAGGCTTCGACCGATTCCTCACGTATGAATTTAATATACCTATATACCTCTTGAAAGGATACATGTAACGTAGGAATGCAGGTCCACATATCTTAGGCCCTATTTGGCAGAGCTCCAGATTCTAGCTCCAGCTCAGATATGAAACTTGTAGGCTATAATAAAGTGAATTAAGTTTATATTTTTACTCTAAAATATAAACAAGATGATCCACCTAAACACTCTTAATGTACCCACAGCTCCAGCTCCATAAATTTCTGGAGTTAGGAATACCCTGCTCCATTAACTCCACAGATTTTGGTGGAGCTGGAGCTATCCCAAACACCCCCTTAATCTCTCTAATAAGGTGTACTACAAGGTGGACCATCACGTTGAAGAAGGACGGGGGAAAATGCATCTCAAGGTGACATAGAGTCTACACCACCTCACTCTGTAAGTTATCCAGCACATCAGGGTCGATAATCTTGTAAGAGATCGCGTTGAAGAAATAACATAGCTTTGTGATTGCGAATCTGACATCCTCTGGCAGAATATTTCTAATTGCAACAGGGAGCATTTGGGTCATCAAGGCATGGCAGTCGTGGGACTTCATCCCAACCAACTTCAAATCATCCATAGACACGAGCTTCTTAACATTTGCGGAGTAGCCCGACGGAATTTTAATACCTTGGAGACACTTGCAAAGGTCTTCTCTCTCCTTCTTGGAGAGGGTGTAGCATGTAGCGGGGATATACAGACCTTACCCATCCTCCTCTATCATGGCAAGCTCGGGCCTGATTCCCATGTAAACCATATTCGGCGAGCATTCACATCATCCTTGGTCTTTCCAGGTATGTTTAGCAGGATGCCAACCAAATTATTGCAGATTCTTCGCAACGTGCATGACATCAATACAGTGTCGTACATCTAACTCCTTCCAGTATGGTGGTTCCCAAAATATCGACCTCTTCTTCCACATACCTCTGGGAAGAACAAATTTACGACTCATCCCATATTGGACGTCGATATCCTCCACACGTGAATATACTTGCCTTCTAGTCATAGGCTGCGAGGGTGAACGAACTTCCCTCTTCCCATCAAATTTGTCACCCATCTTACGTATTGATGACTACGAGGTAGAAACCTACGGTGACCCATATACACAGTTTTCTTCGAATTTGGTAGCCAACAGCTGTCAGTGTCCTTTTCACAAATAGGACACGCTTTGCCTTCTTTCGTACTGTAGCCCGTCAAATTACTAAGGACTGAAAATTATTTATGGTGCAAAATACCATAGCTCGTAGGGTGAAGTGCTCTCTTTTGTATGCATCCCTCATCATGACCCCCTCGTTCTACAGTTTTACCAAATCCTTGATCAGTGTAGTAAGGTGCACATCAATATCATTTCCTGGCTGTTTGGATCCTGAGAGTAGCAACGACATCATGATATACTTCCGCTTCATGCACAGCCAAGGAGGGAGATTGTAAAACACAACAGAACTAACCAGGTGCTGTGATGACTGCTCATATTATCAAATGGATTCATTTCATCCGTACTCAAGCCAAATCTTATGTTCCTCATTTCGGCACCGAACTCCTCATGTTTCCAATCAATGTTTCTCCATTGAGCCGAATCAACAGGATGTCTTAGCTTGCCATCTTCCTTTCGAGACTCATAATGCCAACGCAACAATTTTGCCTCTCTAGGATTTGCAAACAACCGTTCCAAACAGGGAATGATGGGCAAGTACCACAATACCTTGGCCGGTGCACCTTTAGTGACCTCTTCGCCGTCGATGGCCCGGGTCTTACGTTTCTTGTCAGTACGCTTCTCTTTTTGTTTGTACCAAGGCACACCACAAACTAGACAAACGTGCAACTCCTGATGTGCGTTACGGTACAAGATGCAATTATTCGGATATGCGTGTATCCTTTCTATTTCCATTCCCATGGGACATAGTAGTTTCTTCACTTCATAAATGCTTGTTGGCAACTCATTTCCCTCCGGAAGTAGATCCGATAGAAGAACTAGAAGTGCATTGAAACTTGTATCTATCCAACGGTGTTTTGCCTTCAGTTCGAACAATGTAAGGATCAAACCCAGCTTGGTGTATTCTAATTTGCAACCTGAGAATAACGGTTTGGCATCGTCTTCCATTAAGCTTTTAAACTTTTCAAAATCTCTTTCCATGTAATTTCCCTCTACATCCCGCAACATTTGCTCCAAATTGGCCTCCTCAAACATATCACGCTGCAACTCATCATCGGGTTCCACCATGTCTTCATTGCATACCGGAAGGGTACTACCAGTCTCCCCGTGATGGGTCCAACATGTGTAATTCCTCACGAAGCCACGTCGAATCAGGTGGTCCTCAATTTGAGCTGAGATGTTAAATCTCCTAAGATTGGTGCAATCAATGCAAGGACAATATATGAAGTTTACATCCCTCTTTACCATGTCTTTTTCGTAATTTTTTTGAACTCCTGAACACCCCTTTGAAATTCATCACTCACATGGCTTTTCTGATACATCCATTCCTCATGGTCCATCTACAATTGGACTTCACACAATAAAATTAAGGAAAAACTGGACCAACGGCTAGCTAGCTATTTCAAATATTGATACAACATTTCAATTAATATTAACATTACAAAATAGCGAACGGGTTTCGTGGTTGGCTTCAAAATTTTCAGCTTGGCTTCAAATTTTTCTCACCCAAATATTGCTTCCAACCACGTGAATATGAGCTTGTTTTTCAGTGGCAAGGAGAAAATCTCCTCTGAAAAAATAGAGGAAATCGAGTACAGAACGAGTGGTAATAAATAATCTAGCGAGGCACATCAAAATCGGTTCTTACTTACAAACGATAGTGATGTTCATTCTCATCACTATCGGTTTTTAAATAAGAAGCGATAGTGATACATCACAATCGGTTCTTACGGTAGAAGCGATAGTGATCTTCATGAACATCACTATCACTTCCTTATTAAGAACCGATTGTGATGTGCACGTTCACATCACAATCGGTTCTTATGTAAAAAGCGATAGTGATGATCATACACATCACTATCTGTCGACGATCGGGATCGCCAACCGCAAGAAATGAGATGGGGGATCGGTGTGATACGGGACCCGAGCTGCGCTTCGCTCAGACGGAGGAAAAGTGTAGACGTGACGGTGGTCGGAGCAAGACGACAACGAGCGTGAGACAGAGGTTTATACTGGTTCGAGCCCCCGTGAGGGTAATAAATTTATTCGGCCGCCTTTGCGGCGGTTTTCTTGGCTATTTCTGAGTACAAGGGTGTGTTACAGCTCAAGTTCAACAATGGTTATGCCTAAGCTCGAGCTAGGGTGTGTTGTCTTTTTCATGTCCCGAAAGACTGCGCATCCTTGGTCTTTATACCTCCTCTTCACGCAACGGACGGGAGAGATTCCCGGGAAGTGGCCTTCATGCACGTTGAGGGCCGGCAGAACCGCTTCAACTTGTTATACAAGACTACTCCTGCCCCACGACTCGCGCCTTGGGCAACCGCCGGTCAAATGCCTGATTCGAAATCCAGGATGGACTACATTCGAATAAGGCTCCGCCGAGCTCGAGGTCGAAGGGCCATGCTTGAGACAAGGCTTAGGTCGAGGCGCTTGGCAAGATCAGTGTCATGGCCGAGGGCCACCCGAGCTTGGGGATCCGCTGACCGTGGCGCCGCCGGTCAAGGGATTCCTGGCCTCGTCGCCTAGCCCCGAGGCTTAAGGTCGTGGGCTTAAAACGGCCGACCTTGAGCCTCATCAGGGACCGATTTGCAGAGAATTCTCGAGGTCGAGGTCGGGCGGAAGCGTAACGCCGATCTCCGGGCCTTGGTATGGATACTTAACGGTTGGCGGACACCGTCATATCTCAAACCGCCACCCGGCCTTAATTGGCGCTTGTCAAATCGCGGGTCGTGTCCTTCAAGCGCCATGTCTCGATCCGACGACGGGCGACTTATAAACTCAAAGCTGCAGCGACTCTTGAGGAACTTCCCAACCAGCTCCCTTCGCCTTCCAAGCCTCTCCGCCCAAGAAGAAACCTTCCTCCCCGCCTCTTGATCGAATCGCCGCGATCGCCGGCTAAGCCGGGAGGAGCCACATTGTCGCATTCAAGGATGAAGGAACTCGAGACCTTGGGACTGCCGACCCATTCACATGGCAGCCGCCGCAACGAGACCGAGCCAACCCCACGAGGGACAACGAATCATCTGCACCGAAAGCACTACGCCCTCTGCTCAATGGACCCGGAGAGCGAAGTTCTCTCTGGGGTCCTCAGACTCTACCCCCATTTTTACACGTAATGCAAAATGGAAATCTAATGTGCTTGCAAGATTAGTCCTCGGATCAGTAGCTAGCACGCACATTTCAACGATTGGAATCACAACCATACAACATATTAATTAAGCGGAACGAATAAATACAACGAATTATTACAACTCAGAGAATGCAGCAGCGAAGAGGCAAAATCTCGTAGTGTGCCCAACCGAACCCGTAGGCAACTGACGAGGCATAAACTCCAGATAGAACACGCCGAAGAAGATCCCGCAACTCTGGCATGAAAAGAGACTCAAGCCGCTTAACTCAACCACCTACATAATAATTAGGCAAGGGTGAGTACTTTACGTGACTCAAGAAGACTTGAGCAAAGCCTATCATACATGCAAGCCATTTCAAAGGAAAGGCTACTACGCTTAATTTGCATAAAGTTTAATTTCATTTGTAAATCCAGTTATTTGCAAACGGAATTTATAAGAGCATTGATTGATACCAAATAAATAAAGATACGTAACACTCACACCCTCCATGACGTGAGTGGCGAATCATGAATTCTCGAATCCAACAATGTCACCTCTTCGACATACAAAGACAGCTTGCAAAAACAAATGGAACCAACCTTTTTGAAATAATAAAACATCTAACTCGCATGAGTTCGCTAAGACACCCATGACCGCGGGTACGGCTAATCAATTAGATTTAAACTCGCAGAGGTGTACAATCGACCCACAAGACATGACTTTTTTTTTGCCACACGCTTCACATCCAATTGTAAGCGGTGGCTGTAATGTTCATGACTTAAAACCTTTACATTACCTAATTTAACTTTGCACCGGCGACGGACGTTGGACCCATACTATTATAGAAGAACTCGTGAGCATAGAAATGTTGGAACTTCCTAAGTATGGCGACACCGCTAGTGTTGGCAAGTGTGACTCCCAACACCTCGGTGTGGGCACCCCGTCGAGCAAACCTTAAAAAGGAGAGCCCGCACTACTTCGCCTTCCAAAATGCAAAGTTAAACTAGATAACTTAATCGGTTTAAGACGCCCCATCCCAAAGACTTGTGGTTTGTACGAATTTTCTTGGATCATACAACACGATGTTCGGTCCTTAATCCGACACGGCAATAATCTCCCCTACACTACGTGCAATTCCAACGCACATTCGCTATTGCCAATAATCGCTCGCATCAAATCCATAGTTTTATTTTGGGTTTTAATCAAACTATCCGCAACCAATGAGTGCCATTTTCAATGTTTTCAGGAAACAATTTTAATCTGATCATTTACATCACTGATTCTAAAGCATGGCTAAGCATGAATAATATGAATGCATATACCCATGATGACATTAAGTAATGCCTAACCTTAATCTAAGGCTATCAAGGTTCACATGTTCATAATCATCAAAGGAGTTTCACGAGACAAATGTATAACTACCAATCCACATAATAGCAATTTACATAAAGTAAACGATGCATAAAACAATTTGATGCACAAAAGGAATATAAAATACTGGGCTCAATATGGTCAAAGGATGCTTGCCTTTATAATTGCTGTTTACAACGAAGACGAAATCAGAGATGACAAAGGCGATGACTTAAATCAACAACGCTGGGTTCTACACGTCGAACCAAAAGGAAAATAAAGCAAATATTAACTTCAATAAGGGCAAAAAGAAAGTAGATAGAAAGAACAAATAAAACTCTTCACAAGAAGTAGGGATTGCTCTTTTATGAATTTATTAATCTTATTTTATGAATTCAAGATGCTAAAATTGGTTAGATTAATAGAATTAATCATTAATTACAAGCTTTCATTGATTTGCTATTCATAATGTGAGTTTCTGCCAATTCTTAATACTTGCAGGTTTTGCTCTATTAGGATTCAGGTTCAAAGAAAGATGAAATAAGAATATTTTCTTAGATTGCTATAGATCATCACCTAAAGATCATTTCTAAGTCGCTTCCGCACTAAATTCGGATTTAGATGAGTTGCTTTATGAAAGTTAATGAAAAGGCTTAAATGATCATATTGGATTATGACTAAATAGTTCTTTATCTTTAATTGATTTCGCAGAATTAGCTTTATGCAAGTTAGATCTACCGATTTAGGCTAACGACTTTATTTATGTGATATTTAAGAAGGTTCCGTGATAAAAATAACTTAACTACGGATTCCTCATTGAAACTACAATTCGCTCATTCATGATACGGTCTATAGTAATGTGATTACTTAGGTCATTAAGCTATTAAGATTAATATGTAAACCTTAGCAAAATGAGATTATCTTTTCGTATTAGGGTAGACTATACTTTGAAGAACACTACTAAACCAGTTCTATAAGTTTTAGGATTTTGGGCAGACTATAATCTATTCGCTAAAATGGTTCATGCTATATTTAAAGACTCCACTATTCAAAATCGGCAAGAAAGGAAATGACATATTAACGATTAAGGGTTTTAAGCTATTTGGATTTGTATGTAAAACATGATGAAATATGGTCATTTCTTCGTGATACGATGATTTATACTTTGTATAACAATCCTAAGTCGATTCCATGAATTTTAGGCTTTGGTGATACATTATATTCATTGTTGAAAAGGCTTAAGTGGTATTGTAAAGTTGACGTTATTCGAATGGGCCAAAAGCTAAGTAAAAGGTTATCGCTAAGGGTTTTGATCTGATGAGATTAATATGCAAACCTTAATGGAATAAGATTCTTTTTATAGATCATGGTAGTGTAAACTTGCATGTTGTTACTAAACTAGTTTTTTACTTTTTCAGATTTGGATGAGTTATGTTATCTATCATTAAATAACATAAATGACCATATTTGGAACCTTAAATCGGCCAACTTCATATTGAGTTTATGGCTACATTACACGTGATCTTTAATTCATTTTTCGTATTAACAGTAGCAATCCTAGGAATGTTTTAAAGTCGATTTTGCATTATTTAGCTTTAATTGCAATAGATTATCTATTTACTCATTGTTATCTTTAACATTCTCTTTCATTAAAAGAATGCAACTTAAATCTTATCTTAAACATTTTTGCAATACATGGATCCTTACTGCTTTTTGGAATCTAATACAAATTACATTATCATTTTGTGAGCCATTACACTATTATTTTGTTAATGGCCATAATATGGATAATTAACAATTGCAAAGCGATATGTTAACTTGAGTTCAACATTAGATGATTTTGCATATTTGGGTTTTATTATGATTCTAAGACACATATAAATTTATGCAATGTTTTTTCTTGGAATTACATTTCTTTAAATACAACATTATCCATACAAATGTTTATTCCTAAATTTAATTTTACTAATTGTTTTGTGACTCAAGAATTAAGTATTTTTTGTATATTTGAATACATTCTGATCCTAAAATCTCATGAATATTGATTTCATCATTTCATTACTTATTATACACAAATTCTTATTAGAAACCATATTAGCATTATAATCAAGATTTAATCTAAATAATTATTATGCAGATCAAGAGTTCAATATTTTTACATACTTATATTCTTCTTGATTTTAGATGAATTTACAAATTTGTTTTACTGGAATTGAAGTAATATTGCAAAAGATACTACTAATGGATTATCAAATGAATTTGGAAATTATCGAACTAAAATACGCCTTCGAAATAGAAGGCCTTCTTCTACCTCAGAGCACCCGAGTGGAGACAGAAAAGGGGATGCTAGGGCTCATCGCCGCGGAGTTCCAAAGAAGTCTTTGACAATGGCGAGCATACGGGAGCATCAAGATGGCCATGCGATCCGTAGTCAGCAATCGATTCGCCGAGAGGTACCGGAGTGGTGCGCCACGAGCTCAGTGGAACGCCCATGGCGAACGGCCGAAGGAGATGAAATAGTTTTCGTTCAAATTGACACCGATTAAGCATGAAGGAGTTGAGAGGATTCCATTTTACCTACCTGGGGCCTGGAATCTCATCGGAGAGATCCACTGCAAGCACTCCAGATCGAAGAAGGAGGCTCACTGGCAGCCGATTTCGCATGGGAGATGAAGAATGTTTTGGGGGCTTTTTATCCTTGAGTATCGCGATGCTAACGCTTCGGTTTAATTTGGATTTGCTAGTCTATTTCACGAGAATGGTGTCGGTTTTCGAGCTCCAAATGCTTGGCAATGGCGGAAAAGAGTGCTCCGGGTGTGCTGGACAAGAAGAGGGAGTAGAGGTGGGGGAAAGTGAGAGAGGTCTCATCCAGGTGCTATCTATAGTCGCAAAAAGGGGTAAGCCTGGCCAGATGAGCTCGGTCTCAGATAACTCCCTGCTGGGTGAGTCCACGGTTGTACAGGAAGGAATGGGCACTGAAGCTTCGCGACGCGCATCGTGGTCAAGCAGGCGACGCTAAGACCGGTGATGCGTTGAATCGGTGAGGTTCACTAGCGTGAGCTCGACTGGTTTCATCGCTTCGGGAGTTCCTCTGCTCGGTCGCACGAACAGGGAGAAGAAGAAGCCGACAAAGGGGCCGGGACCAAAGATCAAGGAAGTGAGCGCCAAAAGAAATGATTTCGGATTTTATTGGGCTGCCAAATGGGAGTGGAAAATATCCAAACTTTTTGACCATGGTCTTGGAATATATTTTGATGTCTGGTAAAAATTTGAGGTAAAGATAAGTTACCGAGAAATTATAAATATTCTGACAACAGTGACTGCTCCAAATTTCTTATTTCGGATTTTCATTTTTCTTTGAGATCAATTGAAGTCTAATATTTTTGAAATTTTGTTTTTCTAAAGTATTTGGTCTCAGAATGCTTCTGTAAAAGTTTCAGCTCAAAATATGGTTCCATTATTTTATAAAAATTCTGACATTGCAATTTCTAGATTTTCAGGGTTTCTGTTTTTAAATTTGGAAAAGTCTTAAATTATATTATTAATTTATGATATTTTGAAAAAGGGTAGAAATTGCATTGATGGTTTCATGATAAATTTTTCAGCTCCATTTGAGTTTTATAAATATTTTATAAATTCTGACAACGCATTACTTCTAATTCAAAGTTACTCTTTTTATTTATCTCTTTATTATCCATGTATGAAATGTCATTTTATGGCTAAAATGATTTATTTATATGCTCAGGGTTCTCATGATAAATTTTCTAAATTTCTACTTTTTGCTTCTTTGCCTTTTTCTCTTTTTTCATTCCTTCTTTCTTTTATTTGGCTTTTCTTGCAACACAAAAATCCAAGAAAATACAAATAAAGCAAACAATATTCAGAAAATCCAAAAATATTCACAATAAACTTTCAATATTACACTACCACTGTTTTAGGATTTTCGGATGTTACAAATCTACCCCTTACAAAAATCTCAATTCCCGAGATTTGTCTGATCTAAAAGAAGTCTGGGAATTTTTTCGTAGATGATCTTCACGCTCCCATGTTGCTTCATCTTCAGTGTGATTGCTCCAATCGACCTTCAACATCTTATGGGACTTGTTCCTTGTGTGCCCGCTTCGTCGAGGATGCGATTGGACGCCTCGATAAGATAAATCTGGTCAAGGTCGATGTTCTCCAAAGTTGGTAAATCAGGGGAACACGAAGGCACTTTTAAGTTGCGACACATGGAAGACGTTATGAACTTCGGATAGTTGAGGCGGCAATTCCAACTTGTATGCCATCTCACCCATCTTTTCAAGAATTTGATACGCCCAATATATCGAGGAGCTAGCTTTCCACTTAACTGAACGATTTAACTCCACGGCGGCGATACTTTTAAATAGACATGATCACCAACTTCAAACTTAGTTCACGCCGACGATTATCGGCAGAACTCTTTTGACGAGACTGGCTTCCTTCAATCGGCTTCGATCATATCTACTTGTCATTGGGCTTCTTCGATAAGATCTGGGCCAAAAAATTTCCTTTCTCCAACCTCGACCGTAAAAAGAGGAGTTCTCAGATTTTCTCCATACAATGCTTCAAATGGCGACATTTGAAGACCGGCTTGAAAGTCTGTTGTTATAGGAGAATTCCGCAAATGCGTAGACTCTTCTCCCAATTAGTACCATATGAAAGCACACATGCTCGAGCATATCTTCCAGATTTGATTTACTCTTTCAGCTTTGCCCATCTGCTTGAGGGTGATAAGCAAGATCGAAATTTAATTTAGTTCCCAAAAGGCTATGCAAACTTTCCTAAGTGAGAAGTAAATTGGGAGCCTCGATCGATACAATAGTTTTTGGAACACCGCAAAGCACAATATTATCCATATATAGCTCGCAAGTTTGTCCCGTGATATGTGGTCTTGACCGAATAAAATGAGCCACTTTTGTTAACCGATCAACAATGACCCATATAGAATCATTTCCTTTCCGAGTCTTGGGAAGGCCGTAATAAAATCCATACTAATATCTTCCCATTTCCATTCGGAATTTGCAGGGTTGAAGGAGACCAAAGGACGTTGATGTTCGGTTTTGACTCACGACATACATCACATTCAACATATGCAAAGAATTTCCTTTTTCATGCCGGCCACCAATATTCCTGCTTGAGGTCTTGATACATCTTTGTGCTCTCGGGTGAATAGAAAGAGGAGACTCATGAGCTTCCTTCAAAATCAGCCTTTTGAGTTCAAGATCATTTGGGGACATATATGCGATTTCCTCGATAATTACTTCATCCGAACTTTCAGAGAATTCTCGATTCTATTCCTTCCTTCAATTGTTTTCTAATTCCAGCAATGGCTTCATCCTTGAGTTGAGCGGCTTTTATATGAGTCTTGAGAGTTGGCTGCACTTCAAAAGTAGCAACAAAGCCTTCTTCAACTAAACCCAAATTTAGTTTCGAATTCATTTTGCACCTCAGATCCGTCGAGATGAAAAGACAATGAAGTTTTCTACCGAGGGCATCGGCCACAACATTAGCCTTACCAGATGATAATGAATGCCAAGATTGTAGTCTTTAATTAACTCTAACCATCTCCTTTGCTCGAGATTTAAATCTGGTTGGGTGAAGAAATACTTCAGTGCTTTTATGGTCTCAGATAGATTTCACAGCGATTGCCAATAAGATAATGTCTCCAAATCTTCGTGAGCATGAACAACTACCGCTAACTCTAGATCATGAGTAGGATAGTTTTGCTCATGCGGCCGGTTGGCGTGAAGCATATGCAACAACTTTTCTTTCTTGCATTAATACACATCCAAGGCCATGTCGTGATGCGTCGCAATATACCTCAAAGCTCTTATGGATATCAGGTATGATGAGAATTGGAGCTGTAGTTAATCTTTTCTTGAGCTCTTGAAAACTAGCTTCACATTCTGGGGTCCATTCAAATTTCTTTTCCTTCTTCAAGAGTTGGGTCATTGGTCGAGCAATTTTGGAGAAGTTTTCGATAAAGCGCGATAGTATCCCGCTAAACCAAGAAAACTTCGAACCTTAGGAACAGATTGAGGCGTGTTCCCATTCTCAGGATATCTTGAATCTTCTTGGGATTAACTGAAATTCCACCATTAGAAAGAATATGCCCAAGAAATGCGACTTCCTTTAACCGTAATTCACATTTCTAATTTGGCATAGAGTTTATGCTCATAAGCTTTCCAAGCACCAAATGCAAATGTCGAGTATGCTCTTCTTCGGTCTTGGAATAAATGAGAATATCATCAATAAATACCACTACTTAACTTATCCAAATACTCCATAAAAACCTTGTTCATAAGACACATGAAATTAGCGGAGCATTCAGAAGTCCGAAAGACATTACGGTATATTCATATAACCCGTAACGAGTGGTAAAAGCAGTTTTTGAATGTCCTCGTGTTTAATTTTCAATTGATAGTACCCAAGTCTCGGATCAATCTTAGAAAATACCGAGCACCATTCAATTGATCAAAAGATCATCAATGCGAGGAAGCGGATACTTGTTCTTGATTGTGACTTCATTTAAAGCACGATAATCTATGCACATGCGTAGACCACCGTCCTTCTTAGGAACAAATAGCACCGGACTGCCCCATGGAGAAGAGCTAGGGCGAATGAATCCTTTATTCAATTGATCCTTGAGTTGTTTCTTCAATTCTGCTAACTCGTCTCATGGCAAGTTTATAAGGACGCTTAGCAATGGGTGCTGCTCCAGAGCAAGATTAATGACAAACTCTATATCTCGCCTCGAGGCATTCCCGCAACTCATTTGGAAATACATCAAGATATTCACATACCATCGACTTGACTCAATTTCGCTGCCAATGCAAAGACAAAGTGAAGGTTGTTGGGTTGGAGTATTATTGAAGGATGAAAATTGCACTTGGATCCCACTTGGACTAATAAGGAGATAGATCGTTAGCACAATCTATACAGCCTTTGTGCTTGGATAACCAATCCATACCGAGGATCACATCTAATCCTGAAGTTTCAATAACAATAAGATCAGCATGAAAAGATACTTCGTTAATTTCAATGCATACCTCAGAACAGAGTTTCGAGGTTTTCATAGTTGCTCCAGGGGAATAGATTATCATTCTTGTAGGAAGTAGTTCATCTTGCAGTTCATGTTGCTTGACAAACTTCTTGGATATGAAGGAGTGTGATGCGCCAGAATCAAATAACACCAATGTCGGTACGGAGTGAACAAGGAACGTCCCTAGTACCACATCAGGTGCTTCATGAGCTTCTTCTGCTGTTACATGATGTAGGCGACCACAATTAACACCTTGTGATGCCATGGATGTTGACTTGGAGACCTTTGATTTTCCAATCACTCGATATTTATTTGAGGATTGTTGTTGAGGACAAGGTTGTTTAGAACTCGATAAGCACAAAGTTGTCTCGACATCGAAAGTGCTAGAGGATGGTCTTGCTTGGTTGTGGTGGGAGAACGAGGATTGTTGAACCTTGCTCGATTGCAACAAATGTTGCTTTGAAGGATGATCACTTGCGATTGTTCTGCTATCCATTTGCGCTTTCGCTTTTATTACCGCTTGCATACCATACTCCACTCGGATGGCTTTATCAACTAAGGTTTGAAAATCATGAATATCTTGGGCGACTAGCGCCCATTTGATTTCTTCATTCAGTGTTCCCTAAAATGCTCAATTCTTCGAGCTTCATCTCGATACTTCGTAAGTAGCATAACGGGATAACCGATTGAAGCGTGTAGATATTCCATCATCGATAAGTCTTCTTGCTTCAATTCCATAAATTCTCGCCTTTTGCTTTCAATAACACTTATGGAATGTGAGCTCGGCGAAAGGCCTCTTTAAATTCTACCCAAGATAAATCTTGTCCTTCGGGAGCATTGCCCGATGGTTTTCCCACCAGATTGCCGCAGCTCCTTGCACCGATGTGAAGCATAGAGGACTTTCTCATGGTCAACGTGACTCAAGAATAACCAGCTTGCTCTCGATGGAACGGAGCCAATCATCAGCGTCGAGAGGCTCTGCTGATGAGGAGAAGGTCGGCGGCTGAGTTTTCAGAAACTCTTCTAACTTGGAGTAATGCGGTGCGCCAACATTTCCATCCCTAACTTCGCTAAGTTGGGCAACATTTTGCACTACTTGCTGGAGTAGGAGTGCATCAACTTGCTGTTCCCGCTCAATCATTGCTAGGACTTGAGCCAAAGTTGAGGATTCAGGTGAATGGTCTTCAAGAATAGCATCACTTGGATTTTGAGGAGGTGGAGGTGATTCATGACTTAACATTGCGCCGAGACACAGATACTCTAGTAGTGGATGTTATGGCTCGCCTCATTCCCCAAAATCTTTCTTAAGGATTTTGTTTTAGGCATCCGCAACGATGACCAAGAAGAGACAAAGTTATTTAAACTAGATTCTATTTGGTTTCAATGCAACATTTCGTTCTTTTAAAAGCTTTTTAACTAAATTTTCTTATTAATTAGGAGTTGTCACATCGTGAAATTTTAACCTAATGCCAAACATCCACGAGCGCATCCCGTAAGCAATACGTAAAATTGTCAAACCAAACACACAAAATGAACCAAAACTAATATAAGGGGTTCTTTAGCCTAACATATTCTTATTCGCACATCTATACAAGTCTTCATGGAGCGACATTCATCTCTTCAAGATGGTTGACTGAAGAAATCGAACTTCCATTCACCCGAAATTGTTTTAAGGAAAGAGGAATTTTAATTTCAGAACAAAATGAATACAGGGATAAGAAGAGTGTCTTAAGAACGAGGAAAGAATAGCAAAATCTATATTTTGCAAATATATACTAGCTTCGGAAAATATGAATTTGAATTAGTTTATCCCGATGCTAACGACCATTCTATCTAGGGTTCATCCTATTTGTCAAGATAGCTCGATACCAATCAGACCTAATTGACCCCCATTTTTACACGAATGCAAAATGGAAATCTAATGTGCTTGCAAGATTAGTCCTCGGATCAAGAGCTAGCACGCACATTTCAACGATTGGAATCACAACCATACAACATATTAATTAAGCGGAAACGAATAAATACAACTAATTATTACAACTCGGAGAATGCAGCAAAGAAGAGGCAAAATCTCGAGTGTGCCCAACCGAACCCGAGGCAATCGACGAGGCATAAACTCCGAGATAGAACACGCCGAAGAAGATCCGCAACTCATGCGATGAAAAGAGACTCAAGCCGCCGCTAACTCAACCACCTACATAATATTAGGCAAGGGTGAGTACTTTACGACTCAAGAAGACTTGAGCAAAGCCTATCATACATGCAAGCTATTTCAAAGGAAAGGCTACTACGCTTAATTTGCATAAAGCGAATTTCATTTGTAAATCCAGTTATTTGCAAACGAATTTATAAGAGCATTGATTGATACCAAATAAATAAAGCATACGTAACACTCACGGTCCTCCATGACGTGAGTGGCGAATCATGAATTCACGAAATCCAACAATGTCACCCTTCGACATACAAAGACAGCTTGCAAAAACAAATGGAACCAACCCTTTTGAAATAATAAAACATCTAACTCGCATCAGTTCGCTAAGACACCCATGACATGCTGTACGGCTAATCAATTAGATTTAAACTCTGCAGAGGTGTACAATCGACCCACAAGACATGACCTTTTTTTTTGCCACACGCTTCACATCCAATTGTAAGCGCGGGGCGTAATGTTCATGACGAAAACCTTTACATTACCTAATTTAACTTTGCACCAACCGACGGGACGTTGGACCCATACTATTATAGAAGAACTTCAGAGCATAGAAATGTTGGAACTTCCCAAGTATGGCGACAATCGTTGTGTTGGCAAGTGTGACTCCCAACACCTCGGTGTGGGCACCCCGTCGAGCAAACCTTAAAAAGGAGAGCCCGCACTACTTCGGCCTTCCAAAATGCAAAGTTAAACTAGATAACTTAATCGGTTTAAGACTGCCCCATCCCAGCACTTGTGGTTTGTACGAATTTTCTTGGATCATACAACACGATGTTCGGTCCTTAATCCGACACGGGCAATAATCTCCCCCTACACTACGTGCAATTCCAGTCGCACATTCGGCTATTGCCAATAATCGCCCGCATCAAATCCATAGTTTTATTTTGGGTTTTTAATCAAACTATCCGCAACCAACAGTGCCATTTTCAATGTTTTCAGGAAACAATTTTAATCTGATCATTTACATCACTGATTCTAAAGCATGGCTAAGCATGAATAATATGAATGCATATACCCATGATGACATTAAGTAATGCCTAACCTTAATCTAAGGCTATCAAGGTTCACATGTTCATAATCATCAAAGGAGTTTCACGAGACAACAGGTATAACTACCAATCCACATAATAGCAATTTACATAAAGTAAACGCATGCATAAAACAATTTGATGCACAAAAGGAATATAAAATACTGGGCTCAATATGGTCAAAGGATGCTTGCCTTGCGTAATTGTTGCATAACGAAGACGAAATCGTAGATGACAAAGGCGATGACGAAATCAACAACGTCGGGTTCTACACGTCGAACCAAAAGGAAATAAAGCAAATATTAACTTCAACAAGGGCAAAAAGAAAGTAGATAGAAAGAACAAATAAAACTCTTCAAAAGAAATAGGGATTGCTCTTTTATGAATTCATTAATCTTATTTTACGAATTCAAGATGTTAAAATTGGTTAGATTAATAGAATTAATCATTAGTTACAAGCTTTCATTGATTTGCTATTCATAATGTGAGTTTCTGCCAATTCTTAATACTTGCAGGTTTTGCTCTATTAGGATTCAGGTTCAAAGAAAGATGAAATAAGAATATTTTCTTAGATTGCTATAGATCATCACCTAAAGATCATTTCTAAGCTCGCTTCGCACTAAATTCGATTTAGATGAGTTGCTTTGCAGTTAATGAAAAGGCTTAAATGATCATATTGGATTATGACTAAATAGTTCTTTATCTTTAATTGATTTCGCTAGAATTAGCTTTTATGCAAGTTAGATCTACCGATTTAGGCTAACGACTTTATTTATGTGATATTTAAGAAGGTTCCGTGATAAAAATAACTTAACTACAGATTCCTCATTGAAACTACAATTCGCTCATTCATGATACGGTCTATAGTAATGTGATTACTTAGGGTCATTAAGCTATTAAGATTAATATGTAAACCTTAGCAAAATGAGATTATCTTTTCAGATTAGGGTAGACTATACTTTGAAGAACACTACTAAACCAGTTCTATAAGTTTTAGGATTTTGGCGAGACTATAATCTATTCGCTAAAATGGTTCATGCTATATTTAAAGACTCCACTATTCAAAATCGGCAAGAAAGGAAATGACATATTAACGATTAAGGGTTTTAAGCTATTTGGATTTGTATGTAAAACATGATGAAATATGGTCATTTCTTCGTGATACGATGATTTATACTTTGTATAACAATCCTAAGTGATTCCATGAATTTTAGGCTTTTGATACATTATATTCATTGTTGAAAAGGCTTAAGTGGTATTGTAAAGTTGACGTTATTCGGAATGGGCCAAAAGCGAAGTAAAAGGTTATCGCTTAAGGGTTTTGATCTGATGAGATTAATATGCAAACCTTAATGGAATAAGATTCTTTTTATAGATCATGGTAGTGTAAACTTCGTACAGTGTTACTAAACTAGTTTTACGTATTTTCGTATTTGGATGAGTTATGTTATCTATCGCTGAAATAACATAAATGACCATATTTGGAACCTTAAATCGGCCAACTTCATATTGAGTTTGCGGCTACATTACACGTGATCTTTAATTCATTTTTCGGTATTAATGTAGCAATCCTAGGAATGTTTTAAAGTCGATTTTGCATTATTTAGCTTTAATTGCAATAGATTATCTATTTACTCATTGTTATCTTTAACATTCTCTTTCATTAAAAGAATGCAACTTAAATCTTATCTTAAACATTTTTGCAATACATGGATCCTTCTGTTTTTGGAATCTAATACAAATTACATTATCATTTTGTGAGCCATTACACTATTATTTTGTTAATGGCCATAATATGGATAATTAACAATTGCAAAGCGATATGTTAACTTGAGTTCAACATTAGATGATTTTGCATATTTGGGTTTTATTATGATTCTAAGACACATATAAATTTATGCAATGTTTTTTTCTTGGAATTACATTTCTTTAAATACAACATTATCCATACAAATGTTTATTCCTAAATTTAATTTTACTAATTGTTTTGTGACTCAAGAATTAAGTATTTTTTGTATATTTGAATACATTCTGATCCTAAAATCTCATGAATATTGATTTCATCATTTCATTACTTATTATACACAAATTCTTATTAGAAACCATATTAGCATTATAATCAAGATTTAATCTAAATAATTATTATGCGATCAAGAGTTCAATATTTTTACATACTTATATTCTTCTTGATTTTAGATGAATTTACAAATTTGTTTTACTGGAATTGAAGTAATATTGCAAAAGATACTACTAATGGATTATCAAATGAATTTGGAAATTATCGAAAACTAAAATACATTTCTCAAATAGAAGGCGCCTTCTTCTACCGAGAGCACCCGAGTGGAGACAGTAAAATGGAGGATGCTAGGGCTCATCACCATGAGTTCCAGTAAGTCTTTGACAATGGCGAGCATACGGGAGCATCAAGATGGCCATGCATCCAGAGCCGATCGATTCGCCATGGAGAGGTACGGAGTGGTGCGCCCACGAGCTCAGGGAACGGCGCCCATGGCGGAACGGCTGGGAAGGAGATGAAATAGTTTCGGTTCAAATTGACACCGGATTAAGCATGAAGGAGTTGAGAGGATTCCATTTTACCTACCGGTGGGGTCGGAATCTCACTGGAGAGATCCATACCGCGTCACCAAGATCGAAGAAGGAGGCTCACGGTGGCAGCCCGATTTCGCATGGGAGATGAAGAATGTTTTTGGGGGCTTTTTATCCTTGGAGTATCGCGATGCTACTGCTCGGTTTAATTTGGATTTGCTAGTCTATTTCACGAGAATGGCTGTCGGTTTTTCGAGCTCCAAATGCTTGGCAATGGCGGAAAAGAGTGCTCCGGTGTTTGGACAAGAAGAGGGAGTAGAGGTGGGGAAAAGAGAGAGGTCTCATCCGGTGCTATCTATAGTCGCATAAAAGGGTAAGCCTGGCAGATGAGCTCGGTCTCGAGATAACTCTGCGGGTGAGTCCACGGTTGCATGAGGAAGGAATGGGCAATGAAGCTTCTCGCGACGCGCATCGTGGTCAAGCAGCGATGACGGCTAGATCTGGTGATGCGTTGAATCGGTGAGGTTTCACTAGCGTGAGCTCGACTGGTTTCATCGCTCGAGTTCCTCGCCGGTCGCACGCTAACAGGAGAAGAAGAAGCGACAAAGGGGCCGGGGACGGCAAAGAATGAAGTGAGCGCCAAAAGAAATGATTTCGGATTTTATTGGGCTGCCAAATGGGAGTGGAAAATATCCAAACTTTTGACCATGGTCTTGGAATATATTTTGATGTCTGGTAAAAATTTGAGGTAAAGATAAGTTACCGAGAAATTATAAATATTCTGACAACAGTGACTGCTCCAAATTTCTTATTTCGGATTTTCATTTTTCTTGAGATCAATTGAAGTCTAATATTTTTGAAATTTTGTTTTTCTAAAGTATTTGGTCTCAGAATGCTTCTGTAAAAGTTTCAGCTCAAAATATGGTTCCATTATTTTATAAAAATTCTGACATTGCAATTTCTAGATTTTCGTGGTTTCTGTTTTAAATTTGGAAAAGTCTTAAATTATATTATTAATTTATGATATTTTGAAAAAGGGTAGAAATTGCATTGATGGTTTCATGATAAATTTTTCAGCTCCATTTGAGTTTTATAAATATTTTATAAATTCTGACAACGCATTACTTCTAATTCAAAGTTACTCTTTTTATTTATCTCTTTATTATCCATGTATGAAATGTCATTTTATGGCTAAAATGATTTATTTATATGCTCAGGGTTCTCATGATAAATTTTCTAAATTTCTACTTTTGCTGCTTTTGCCTTTTTTCTCTTTTTCATTCCTCTCTTCTCTTTTATTTGGCTTTTCTTGCAACACAAAAATCCAAGAAAATACAAATAAAGCAAACAATATTCAGAAAATCCAAAAATATTCACAATAAACTTTCAATATTACACTACCACTGTTTTAGGATTTTCGGGATGTTACAAATCTACCCCCCTTACAAAAATCTCGACCCCGAGATTTGTCGGATCTAAAAGAAGTCGGGGAATTCTTTTCGTAGATGATCTTCACGTTCCCATGTTGCTTCATCTTCAGTGTGATTGCTCCACTGGACCTTCAACATCTTATGGGACTTGTTCTTGTGTATGCTCCGCTTCGTCGAGGATGCGTATTGACGCCTCGATAAGATAAATCTGGTCAAGGTCGATGTTCTCCAGGTTGGTAAATTCAGTGGGAACACGAAGGCACTTTTTAAGTTGCGACACATGGAAGACGTTATGAACTTCGGATAGTTGAGGCGGCAATTCCAACTTGTATGCCATCTCACCCATCTTTTCAAGAATTTGATACGGCCCAATATATCGAGGAGCTAGCTTTCCACGAATCTGGAAACGACGAACTCCACGAAGCGGCGATACTTTTAAATAGACATGATCACCAACTTCGAAACTTAGTTCACGTCGACGATTATCGGCGTAACTCTTTTGACGAGACTGGGCTTCCTTCAATCGGCTTCTGATCATATCTACTTGCTGTTGGGCTTCTTCGATAAGATCTGGGCCAAAAAATTTCCTTTCTCCAACCTCGACCTAAAAAGAGGAGTTCTCGCATTTTCTCCCATACAATGCTTCAAATGGCGACATTTGAAGACCGGCTTGAAAGTCTGTTGTTATAGGAGAATTCGCAAATCGAGACTCTTCTCCCAATTAGTACCATATGAAAGCACACATGCTCGAGCATATCTTCCAGATTTGATTTACTCTTTCGGTTTGCCCATCTGTTTGAGGGTGATAAGCAGTACTGAAATTTAATTTAGTTCCCAAAAGGCTATGCAAACTTTCCCAGAAGTGAGAAGTAAATTGGGAGCCTCGATCAGATACAATAGTTTTTGGAACACCGTGCAGGCGCACAATATTATCCATATATAGCTCTGCAAGTTTGTCCCCGTGATATGTGGTCTTGACCGGAATAAAATGAGCCACTTTTGTTAACCGATCAACAATGACCCATATAGAATCATTTCCTTTCCGAGTCTTGGGAAGGCCGGTAATAAAATCCATACTAATATCTTCCCATTTCCATTCGGGAATTTGCGGGGTTGAAGGAGACCAAAGAGGACGTTGATGTTCGGTTTTGACTCACCGACATACATCACATTCAAAGAACATATGCAAAGCAATTTCCTTTTTCATGCCGGCCACCAATATTCCTGTTTGAGGTCTTGATACATCTTTGTGCTCCCGGGGTGAATAGAAAGAGGAGACTCATGAGCTTCCTTCAAAATCAGCCTTTTGAGTTCAAGATCATTTGGGACATATATGCGATTTCCTCGCATAATTACTTCATCCGAACTTTCGTGAGAATTTCGATTCTATTCCTTCCTTCAATTGTTTTCTAATTCCAGCAATGGCTTCATCCTTGAGTTGAGCGGCTTTTATATGAGTCTTGAGAGTTGGCTGCACTTCAAAAGTAGCAACAAAGCCTTCTTCAACTAAACCCAAATTTAGTTTCTGGAATTCATTTTGCAGCTCAGACTGGTCAGAGATGAAAAGACAATGAAGTTTTCGGCTGAGGGCATCGGCTACAACATTAGCCTTACCAGGATGATAATGAATGCCAAGATTGTAGTCTTTAATTAACTCTAACCATCTCCTTTGCCTGAGATTTAAATCCGGTTGGGTGAAGAAATACTTGAGTGCTTTTATGGTTCAGATAGATTTCAAATGATTGCCAATAAGATAATGTCTCCAAATCTTCGTGAGCATGAACAACTACCGCTAACTCTAGATCATGAGTAGGATAGTTTTGCTCATGCGGTCAAGTTGGCGTGAAGCATATGCAACAACTTTTCTTTCTTGCATTAATACACATCCAAGGCCATGTCGTGATGCGTCGTAATATACCTCAAAGCTCTTATGGATATCGGTATGATGAGAATTGGAGCCGTAGTTAATCTTTTCTTAAGCTCTTGAAAACTAGCTTCACATTCTGGGGTCCATTCAAATTTCTTTTCCTTCTTCAAGAGTTGGGTCATTGGTCGAGCAATTTTGGAGAAGTTTTCGATAAAGCGGCGATAGTATCCCGCTAAACCAAGAAAACTTCAACCTTAGGAACAGATTGAGGCGGTTCCCATTCTCGTGATATCTTGAATCTTCTTGGGATTAACTGAAATTCCACCATTAGAAAGAATATGCCCAAGAAATGCGACTTCCTTTAACCGAATTCACATTTCTAATTTGGCATAGAGTTTATGCTCACGAAGCTTTTCAAGCACCAAATGCAAATGCCGAGTATGCTCTTCTTCGGTCTTGGAATAAATGAGAATATCATCAATAAATACCACTACTTAACTTATCCAAATACTCCATAAAAACCTTGTTCATAAGACACATGAAATTAGCGGGAGCATTCGTAAGTCCGAAAGACATTACGGTATATTCATATAACCCGTAACGAGTGGTAAAAGCAGTTTTTGGAATGTCCTCGAGTTCATAAACCTGGTGCCGAACTCCATTCTCACGCTTGCCATCTTCTCCCACCTATGCGAGGGGTTCCTAGGAATCCTTCCCAATCCTCACTTTTCTTTCGGTGATTTCACCTCTTTCCGGGAAGGACCTCGTGGTGGTCATTGCTTCTATTCCGACAATGACAGGCTCAAGTGGTCCTTCCCCAAGATCCAAACTCGACTCCTCGGGCCATGGTCCCGGCGTTGGTTCTACTGAAGAAAGGGGAGCTCGGCGACGCTGTCAGACGAGGAAGGCCCGTCGGCTGGGAAGAAGGAGACCCAGACGGAGACGATCCCGAGGCCGACGAAGAAGCCATCACCGCCATTCATCTCTCGCCGCCTTGGCCTCCACAAGGTGCAATTGCCGCCGACTTCAAGGAATCGGTGTCCCTTCGCGGAGGCGGACGCACCCGTTCTCACGAGATCCGTGGACGCCGACCGACCATGAGGGCACGACCGTAAGCATCCCTACCTCGTGGCCTTGCTTGGGTCCGCCTCGACCTCTTTTTGAAGGGCATTTCTTTGCGCGCCGTTGGAGTCTTGGGTTGCCGCCAGATGAACGAGATGTTTGAAACCGACGACAACTACTCCATGGGCGACGACGCCCCAAGAACGACTCACCGAAAAGCCGAGGTAAGCCATCCCGACCAATGGCTCGACCTGAGTGACCCTGGGGGCCTTCCTGATCCCTTCGAGCTCGCAGGACCACCAGGAGCTGCTCGACACGGCCAGGCGGATGCTCCCGCTGCCCGGGATGGGCAAGAGCAAAAAAGGGAAGAAGAGACCCTCCCCGGCCGACGCGGACCGCCAGGAGGCGAAGAAAACCCACGTCGAGTGGGGTGACCGCGCCATGGTAAGGATCCCGCCGGTCGAGCCCCCGAGCCCGTGCTCGTGTGCCTTGCTGGTTTGACGTGTTCTCCCTTTTTGCAGCAGTAGAGCGCAGCGGCCACCGCTAGGACCTCAAGCCCTCTCCTGGCTTCGGGTCCTCAAGCTTGGAGCCCCGCCGCAGTGGACGATGTGGTGCCAGCATGGGCTCCGAGACCCTCGGCCCCGAGGACGCGCAAGCGAAGTGCCCCATCAGCCTCGAGGCATCGAGACCTTCACCGACCCTCAACGAGGCGAGGCGGTGGCACCTGTAAACTCGGCTTTCGACTACACGCTTCCTCCGCTTCTCACGCTTAGCGATGTCTTCCAAATAACAGACTTTGAGTACCCGAGCTCAAACTTGCCCGCTTTTGACGATGGTCATTGTCCAGTATAATCCGAGTCCGAGGGGAGGACACCTTTGAATTGGTCCTGCAGCCCTTTGCGCCTAACGCGACTTCGCTGGGCTGCCGAGCCTGGTTCCGGTCGGCGAGTTCGACCAAGGCCTCGACGACACGGACGAGGAAGAGCCCCAGACCGCGACCAGCGGACTTTGACACCGGTGAGACCCACGACGTAGCTGCCATCGTCGACCTCCCCGAGGCCTCCGCGAGGGAGAACACCAGAGCCAGGTGGCGCTCGAGGCGACACCCCAAGCTCCCGACCACGGCCGCTCGGGCACCGAGGCGGCGATTCCACTCCGCCTCAAGGTGATCATGCCGAGGAGCTCCGCAGACCGGCGGTGGCTCGGTGCTAAGGTCAAGAGATCCTGTGCCACGGGCCGAGAGCGCCGCGGCGTTCCACCACCGCCCCTTGGCGCCGAAGATGAGCGGGTCCCCGCCCGTAGAGGCTGGGACTAGTACTACCGCCAGGCCCTCCCCCGACGGCGGGCTGAACCCCCCGGAGGAGGCAATGGATGACCAGGCCGCCCCCGGGACAGGAACTCAAGGTCCTGGCCCAAGCACGCCAGCGGTGGCCGAGGTCGACTCGACATCGGGCGGTGGCCGACGAGGAGGAGGAGATCCTCACGATCGATTGATGACCGCGAGAATTCACGCCAGACGCTCGAGGGCCATCTCCGCGAGGTAAGGGATCCCCACTCACGCCCGCAATCGCGTTAGGTCGAAGTTTTCGCGGCTTACCGGGGCCCCCCTCCTTGTCCTCTTAAGGTGATCGGCAGCGTCTCCCGAGGGATGCAAGGTCTCCACGAGCATGACGACGTGCTCAGGGGGCTCCTGAATGTAGTGGAAACGCGGGAAGTCGAGCGCGCCAAACTCTGCACAACCATCGAGGTCGACCAAGCAGAGCTCAAGCGGGCCAACCAGATCTCGGCGACCTTCGACGACGATGGTGGCGCAGAGGTGCCCCACGCGCCGAAGCTCGAGCAAACCGCCAGTCCTCCGAGCGCGAGCACGCCTTCAAGGCCGGAGTGGGAACGGCTCGGCAAACAAGGCGCCGAGGCGCTTTGAGACCGAAAGGCCAAGGTAGAGGCGCTGAGAAGGCCATCGAACGAAGCTTAGCCTCGGACTGCGCCGAGGCCCCTGTGGGCCAAGGTCGAGGCATTGGAGAAGGCCGCCGAAAGCAGTAACTTCTCGCCAAGGCGCTGCGCATTTAACGCGCCAAGGTCGAGGCATTGGAGAAGGCCATCGCCGAAAGAACGAATTCCTCGCCAAGGCGCTTTGGCATTTAACGCGCCAAGGTCGAGGCATTGGAGAAGGCCGCTGCTGAGCAAACGTCATCCTCGGCCAAGGCGTCCCCCGAGCTGGAGGCCAAAATCGCGAAGCTGGAGGAGAGGCTCGGGTGCGCTAGTAAAGCGGCGAAAAATGCCCTGGCCCAACTCTAAGACGAGCGTCGCCAAGTCGTGGACACCGCCAAGCAAGTCCTCCAGTACCGAAGTGAACTCTCGACCTTGTGGGCTAAGGTTGCCGAGCTCGAGCAAGAGAAGCTCGCACGCGAAATGGCGGACTTGTAACTTTATCCGTATGATGTCCTGTATAAAAAACGCTCGGAAACATTACGATGAAGCTACGTCACTTTTGGGTAAAAAGGTCTTGTCCCGTTTTGAAATTCGTCACCGAGGACGCTTGAGTTCGCTTTATCGCTTGCTTCGCGCCGTAGGTTGTCTGGCCGGTAGTACGCCACTCTCCAAACTTCGTTGGTCCGAGGTCGAGCAATGCCGCTTTGGGCGCAAGATTTGCACGCCAAATGTAACATGACTCGCAGAGTGGAGAGAAAAACCGCAGGGACATAGTCGGACGGAAACGAGATCGATAGAGAGACGGTTTACTCGACTAACATTCGAATCACGATCATGATCAGGCGACCGCCCACAATCAAAGTGGCGGTTATCGTCCCGCCTGAACACAGAGAGAGCTAGATTGCGAAGAGGTTCGGCTTACATCTCAGCTCGCCCCCTGGGGGGGAACGCCGAGCTCGCGATGCTTTAGACCAAGAGGAAATGTGCGACGCACGAAGGTCATGAAGGAAGGAGCCCTGGACAAAAGAACCGTACCGACACAAGTGGCAACAGACATAAAGAGCGAGAATAAAAGACAAATTTTATTGAAATTCAAGGTATAGAGGTTACACATAAAACTTTGAGCCGATCTATGTTCCACGAGCTAGAGAGCTCTCGCCATCGGCATCGCTAGCAGTAAGCCCCATGCGATCTGCTGAAACGACTCTATAGGGGCCCTCCCACCTTGGGGATAACTTGTTGGTGTTGGACGAGCCTCGAATCCGCCTCGTGGCTAGGTCCCCAACAAGGAGCTTCCTAGGTCGCATCGACCGAGACGCATGTCTGCGAAGAGCTTGCGTGTAGTGCGCTGATCGTGAAAAGGCACGACATCTTACTTCTTCTCGCGAGGGTAAGGTCGAGAGACCGTTCGCGCTCAAGTCGACTTGGTCGACCAAGTCGACCCTAGCAGAGCCCAACAGAACTCCTGGAGGCGGGGATTTGTTTCAAAGATCGAACACGAGCTGGAAGGGTTGGACCTCGTGGCCCAGCTTTTGTCGTGGTAATGAATAGACCATAGGACGTGGAAGTTCGCCCACCTGTGTCTTGCCGTAGCGCTCGAGTTCATCCGAACTCGCTTCTTGCGCTCGACGACGATTTGCTGGCTGCTCACGCTTCCTTTGCTCGGGGTGAGCCACCGAAGTGAAGCATATTTTGATGCCGAGTTCCTCGCAAAACTCCTAAAACAACTCACTGGTAAACTGAGTACCGTTGTCAGTGATAATCTTGCACGGAACCCCGTACTTGGTGACCACGAACAAGCGGAAAAAACAAACAGCCGCTCGAGCAGTGATGGTCGAGACTGGTTCAGCTTCGATCCACTTAGTGAAGGTGTCGATGGCCACGAATAGGAACTTCTTCCCCCCGACCGCCTGTGGAAAAGGTCCGAGGATGTCCAGCCCCCAGGTCGAGAAAGGCCAGGCGAGCGGAATGGTCTGAAGGGCGTAGGCCGGCTGGTGCGTCTTCCTAGCGTGGAACTGGCATGCCCGGCAAGTGCGGACGATATCACGAAGCATCCTGAAGCACCGTCGGCCAGTAGTACCCCATGCGAAAGGCCTTGCCGACCATCGTCCTGTATGAAGAGTGTGCTCCACAGAGGCCTGAGTGAATGTCGCTTAATAGGTACTTACCTCCTCCGCAGAAATACACCGAGTCAGATACCGGAGACGCTCACCAGAGAGCCTACCGCCCACGAGTGTGTACAAGCTCGCCTGCCGCTGATCCCGCCTCTCGGCGGTCGGGTGGCGTGTCGCCGCAAGGAAATCGTGGATGGGCTCGCCCAGAGGGATACCGCTGACCACAAATAGCATGACCTCCCGATCGGAGATCGATGGGGCCGCCAGGTTCTGTGATGATGTCGGGGGGAATATCGTCACGGAAGAGCCGAGCTTGGAGAGGAAGTCCACGCTGGAGTTGTCCCGCCTGGGGATGTGCTTGAGCTCCAAGTTCTGGAACCACTTCTCCATCTTTCGCACCACGGCGAGGTACTTTGCCATTGAGTCCCCCGAGCATTGGTAATCCTTGTTGAACTGGTTGATGACGAGCCGAGTCGCCCTTCACGACCAGCGGCAAGACGCTCAATGTCTTGCAAGCTCGCAAGCCCGCTAAGAGGGCTTTATACTCGCCACATTGTTGGTCGCCGAAACCCAAACGTAACCACGACCTCAACCGTCACCGCAGGGGTAAGGACAAGGATCCCAAATCGAAGCGCTGAAGGACCTTGAGCCATCGAAGAACATGACCCAAGGCATCTCTCCTCGACTGAAGCTCGAAGCTGGCTACGACGCTCGCCGACCACGGTCGGCGAGCACTTGCGATTTTATGGTCGTCCGCCACGACTGACGCCGAACGCCGCCACTCCATGGCCCATTTGACGATTCGCCCGCCACCTCCGGGTTCCGCAGAATGTCCCCGAAGCGAAAGTTGCTCGGAACAACTACATGCAGGCGCCGAAGTAGTGCCGAGCTTGCGCGAAAGCCATGAGGAGAGCATACAACAACAGACTGCGGTAGCGCCTTTGGGCCGTAAAACCGCCGACGAGTAGATCGGTCTTCTTTGTGCCCCCCGCCACCACCAGATAGCACCGACGGCCCGGTGGTGGCCGCGAGGTAGAGCAAAGAACCTTCGCCGGTTGCGGAGTCGTAAGGAGGGCGGGGATGACAGTATACCTTCAGCTCGTCGAAGGACCGCCGCACTCGAGTCCACTCGAAGCCCCGTGCTTGCGCAGGTTCGAAAGAATGGGAGCCCACGCCGCCGAGCCTCGAGATGAACTCGCCGAGGCGGCGCATGCGGCGGTGAGGCTCGCGACCGCTTGATCGAGGTCGGGCGCCATCTTCTTGATCGCCTCGATCTTCTCCGATTTGGACCGACCCCGAGCCCCGATCATGTAGCCAATCACCTTCCCGACGCCGCCACCAACACACACTTTCGGGTTGAGCTTGATCTTGTGCTCGCTCAGTTGGCGAAGGTTTCTCGAGGTCGCGAACGTGGTCGCCCTCGGAGGGGCTCTTGACGATGATGTCGCCCACGAGACCTCAAGGTTCCGCCCGACCGTGGTTTGAACGCCTTGGTCATCGACGCTGGAACGGCCCCCGCATTATGCGCAGCACCAAATGACATGGTCGATAGCAATAGGTGCCGAACGGCGTGATGAAGGTCGTCTTGTTTCGCCGCCAACCGCCGGCTTGATCCGTGGTATCCCGAGTAAGTGTCCAAAAGCTCAAAGATTTTGGTGTTCGCGGTGGAGTCGACGATCTGGTCGATGCGCGGAAGAGGGAAGTTGTCCTTCGAGTAGGCCGAGTTCAACCCCGTATGGTCGACGCACATTCTCCACTTTCCGCCCTTCTTCTGAACGATGACCGGGTTGGCCAGCCACTCGGAGTAGTCGATCTCGCGGATGAATCCGGCCTTCAAAAGCTTATCGAGGTTCTCCCTGATGATCGCAACCTTCTCTGGGGAGAAGCGACGCAGCTTCTGGCGCACGGGTCGAGAGTCGGATCTCACCTGCAACTTGTGCTCGATCACCTCCCTCGGGACGCCGGGTATGTCCACGGGCTCCCAAGCGAAGACACCCTTGTTGGCACGGAGGAAGGTGACGAGCTCGAGTTCCTATTTGGAACTCAGCTCGGTCGAGACGTGGATGCACCTAGTCGTGTCGCCCTCCTCGAGCGGCACGGCCTTTGTTGCCCTGCTGGGCTGGATCGCCGCCTTTGCGGGCGTTTTTCGTCACCTCACGGGCTCGCCGGGAAGCCAAAGAAGAGCCAAGGCCTTGGTCTGCGCATCCTGCGCTACCGCAGTCGCCTCGCACGGTGATGATGCTGCTAGCTGTGTAGCTTCATACATCGATGGCCATAATGGTTGGCCACCATGAACTTGACAGGCGGGCCACCCGAGGATGGCGCTAGACGGGAGGTCGCCCTCACCACCTCGAAGGTGATCGGCTCGGCGGAAGTTGTTCGAGTCACCGAAGGTAACGGGCAAGACCACCGCGCGTGGGATGGTCGAGCTTCCGCACGATCCCGAAGAAGGGTATGGCGATGCTTTGACCTTCGACCGGGAATCGTGATCCGGTCAAGCGCTTCGCAGTAGCAAGTTAAGAGAGCTACCGCCGACCATGACGCTACCGATCCGCTGTATTGCCGATGGTCGGGTTACGACCAAGGCGGTCTTCGTGTCCCGCCATACCGGGAGAGCGCCCTCGAGAGAAGGCGATGGTGGCTCCAAACCATTTGCATGGGTGCTCGACGGGCTTCGATGGCGACTGGTAGATAGTCCATACGCGGCGACTTGACTCGCGCTTAGATCGGTAAGCCGAACGAACCGCCAAGATGACGCTAATCCGGCCGCCTCGCTGGAACTCCAAGTCGAGGTCGCCATGTTCTCCGCGCTGCTCACCTGTCTCTGTTGGCCATCATCCTTCGGAGCATGCATTTCGCCGCTTATCATAGAAGGCCTCCACTTGTTTTGCTAAGCCTGCCCAGTCCGTGAGGTCATGGCCACGCCCTATGAAACAGTGCAGAACTTTGCTTCATCATATCCCAGCGCCTCGGCGGGCCGAGCGGCCGGCTCGGCCGGGCCTGTGTCGCGGCCCTCCCCGCTGGGCCGGGTTCATACCTGGCGAGGTCGGGTCGCCTGGCGAGGCTTGAGCCCTCCGAGCCTCGATCTCGACCTCAAGGACCTCATGGCACGCCATCCGTCAAACGATCACCATGCGGACCTCCGCCGCCTCGCGATCACGCTTCCACTTGGTGGTGGTGCGTGGTCGGCGCCTCGAGTTGGATGGGCCGCCTCTGCTTGGTTTAGACCAAGCTTACCTTGGTCGAGTCGCGCTTCCACGGACGGCGTCGTCTGCTATTCACAGCATCGCTTCCGCCATGCGAAAAGCTTGTTGACGCCGAGCCTCGAGTGATCTCCAGATCTTCTAAAGCTACCGATTGCGACGCCGAACTTGAAAGCTTTGATGATGGCTTCACGGAGATGCTCGAATCGTTCCTCGTGCGGATGAATCACCGCACAAAATCGCGTAGCGGTTCATTCTTGCCCTAGATGACACGATCCAGGTCCTTCTCCCTCCCCGGGCGCCATAACAACTCAAAGTTGGAGCGAAGGCGTTCGATTTGGGGCCACGACCAAGGAACCAGCTTCGTTAAAAATCCGTTCGCGCGGCACCGTCCAGGACGGTCGGGAGGTAATTGGCCATGACGAGCTCGTCACCCCCGGCCGCCAAGATGGCGATCGAGTAGATAGACAAGAATTCATCGGGGTTCTTGGTCCCGTCAAAACATTCGATCAGCGCGGGTTTGAACCGAGCCGGCCACCGCACGCGACGCAGCCGCCGAGTACGCCATGCACCAGAGGGTCGACAAGTCTTGGCCGGGTGTGGTCATCTCCGACAAGGTCCCTGCTGCTGCCGGATTCGGAGTCGAGGCTGCCGCGGCGGCCCGACCTTTGGTGGGAACGACCACGGCGCCGGGCACGGGAATCGCCTGGGAGGTAACGCAGCGTCCCGGACCTGCGGCGCGCGGGCGATGCGTCTGGGAGAGGTCCGCGGACCCGCCGGCCGACGACGGAGTTTGTGCGGCCTAGCTTTGGCCCGCCTCGCTGGTGCGGTGCCGTGGGGCCGGGCGATTCGTCAAAGCCTCATCCCCAGCCTGCTGCTCGGGGGCTAGCTCCTGCGCAGGAGGCGTCCGACGGGCGCGCGGGCGACGGCGCGACGTGTTGTCATCACTTTTCTGGGAGCGGGTCCCCGAGTGCTGACTTCGGTGCTACGGAGATACGACCTCGGTCGCAGCCCGATCGAGCTCTTCGGTCAGGGCTCGGCCAAAGAGCTCCGACTTTGCCCTATCGGGGTCTGCCATGACCCGGGCGATAGTGCGGAGGCGCTCCCCCGTGAGTGGGAGCCTGGGCGGCCCAGAGGACGTGCTGGCCCTCTCCTGGGCTTCCCGTCGGAGGGCAGTTATGGCTTGGTTAATGGCGACATGCACCATCCGGTGAGCGTCTTCAGGGGTTTGCGGATCACGGTCATCCGTATTTCCCCCCGAGTCTTGACCGTCCACCATCAGAACGTGATGCTCGAGCGGCGGCGGCGAAGGCGAAAACAGGGACACGGAGTCGGAGTCCGTGCCCGAATCCACGCTTGAGGAAAGTCCGTCAACCAAGTGCGCCATGCTCTTGGGACCTTGAAGTCGTTCCTGAGAAAGAGCGAAGCAATCGGGCCCCACGGTGGGCGCCAGCTGTCGACGATCGGGATCGCCAACCGCAAGAAATGAGATGGGGGATCGGTGTGATACGGAACCCGAGCTGCGCTTCGCTCAAATGGAGGAAAAGTGTAGACGTGACGGTGGTCGGAGCAAGACGACAACGAGCGTGAGACAGAGGTTTATACTGGTTCGAGCCCCCGTGAGGGTAATAGCTCTACTCCAGTCGCCTTGCGGCGATTTTCTTGGCTATTTCTGAGTACAAGGGTGTGTTACAGCTCAAGTTCAACAATGGTTATGCCTAAACTCGAGCTAGGGTGTGTTGTCTTTTTCGTGTCCTGAAAGACTGCGCATCCTTGGTCTTTATACCTCCTCTGCACACAACGGACGGGAGAGATTCCCGGGAAGTGGCCTTCATGCACGTTGAGGGCCGGCGGTAACCGCTCCGAACTTGTTGCGCGCACCTGCTCCTGCCCCACGACTCGCGCCTTGGGCAACCGCCGGTCAAATGCTTGATCCGAAATCCAGGGATGGACTACGGCTCGAACAAGGGCCCGCCGAGCTCGAGGTCGAGCGGGGCGTTTCTGGACCAAGGCTTAGGTCGAGCGCCTCGGCCAAGATCAGTGTCGTGGCGGGGCCACCCGAGCTTGGGGGATCCGTTGACCGTGCCCCGGCCGGTCAAGGGATTCCCAGTCCTCGTCACTATCGTTTCCTAAGTCATCTATCATAATCATTTTTTCTAAAAATTTAAGAACCAACCTAGATGAAGCATTCTGTAGTAGTGGTAGGGCCATGCTGACGGATATCAAAAAATAAAAAAATACTCTTTTGCATACACATACATTGAATTCAATATGAATCGTTCATTTTTTCAATCCAATGAATCTATTTAGATAGAATTTATTTATACTTCATCTCTAGTAGTAGTAGAGTAGTACAAATATCTGTAACAAATCAACGACTAAGCTGATTTCGACTGTCCATTATATACTAGTATAATGCACTCTAAATTTCTCAAAAGAAAAACCAATGGCATGGAGATTTTTAGCCTATTAATTGAGGGCTTGTGGAGGTAATATATCCCAAAAATACAGTGGTGTTTTCAAACTCAAAGTGACCCTACCGGCCTACCGGTTGTTTTCGCCGTTACCTTTTTTCTCTCTCTCATATGAGAGGAAGAGCACTACTATATATCGTGAATTTATTTGCTGAAATTCTATCTAGCTATCTCCTTGTATAACTATATGCACAAATCAAATTTAAGGCATGGCAAAAACAAAAAAAAAATCTTTACTTGAGCAAGCAGCAACTGGCTCTGATGCACCCTGGCGCAGGCATCCCATATTCCCATCCCACATATTCCTCGTCAACATGCAGCACAGCTGGCCAGATTTGGCCAAAAATAAAAAGGCCTTGGAGTAGTGCTACCGCACCAATGATTAACTCATAGAGGCAGCCCAAATCTTTGTAAGATCAGGTTCTAAATTTTAGGAGGATCAGTCCACTGACTTTGATGCATTCATGCATATGGTATATATCAAAATGAGGTCTAAGGTTTTGATAGTTTGATTCTTTAGAGGCATGCAAGCAGGCAGGTGATCCCACATATATTCACATATACACATCCATCGATGCATGACACAAGAAACAAACAAACAATCTAGTTACGGATACTGTGCAGTGTGCGCATACATGATCCATACGCTAGCAGTACTACACTACTCCTAGGCTTAGGTGCTGCTTTCTGAATGAGCTACCACTCTCTCTCTTGGGTTACTCTCATACACCTAGAGATGGCAATGGTCCCGATCCCTATTTTCTTGTAGGGAATTCCTCTTTTAAGGAACAGAGATAGGGAAACCTACTCTCTATATAGGGGGGTTTGTCAGGGGAAATTGTTGCCCGTCAGGGATGGCGGGGCCGAGGACGTTCCATTGTTCCTCATCCCTGTTCCCTGTCCCCAATTAGCTCTGACAGGTGGGCCCTTGTACAGTATACCCTAGAGGCCCAGATCCAAATCACCAAATGCTCCAAGGCAGCGACCAAGCATCTAGGCTCCAACCGAGAGTCTGAGACCAAGTGTTCTCCTCTCGTTCGTGGTTCCTCCCAGTCTCGGCTCCTAGTGCTCTCCTCCCGTCCTTTGGTCCTTCGGCAGTGCCCAAATGCCGACCACCCACCGCCGAGCAGATCCTCCACACCCGCCGCCCAGATGCCCAGATATCGCCTATCACCCAGACGCTACCCGCTGCCCAGATATCGCCCGTCGCCCAGACGCTGCCCGCCACCCAGACGCCGGCGCCACTGACCAAACCTTCTCCACAGCATACAAAACCCCAAGGTCTGTATCTGTAGTTTTACACCTACCTCCATTTCTCTTGAATCAGATCTAGAATGTGTATTTGGGGGTTATTTCTCAGGGAGAGAATAGCAAGCAACAGAGTTAAAACTCACCAGATCAAAAGTCTATTTCCAGTTTTGTCATATTTTTAGCAGTTTTTTGAATGTTGTCTATGGTCTTACTCTAATTTGTCACAAGATTTGCTACTAGTGAATGACAGTGGATTGAAGCACAAGTTGAGAATGCTAAGCAGCGGGCCATACTCTCAATTGTATGTGGAGTTCACCCCTGAGAAATTTTTTTGAACATTTAAGCACTCACTCAAGTTGCCTGTAAATTGATCCCATCCTTAAAAGAGTTGTACAGTTGATACATTGGGTTTTCTTTGGTTTTGGAGAAGAAACTGAGATGTTAAAAATACTATTGATAGGATCACATGTATAGTCAGTAGTGAGGCTTACACATCATTCACAACTGATATGCTAGTATCAGCAGAAAAGGAAATCAATTGTGACAACTTGAAAGTTCAGGAATTCAATTATTCAAAAGTTTTGGAATGCAATGCTGGAAAAGTACTATTGAATAGAACATAAATGTGTCACTGGCCTGAGGATCATATTTGAGTGATTGAAAGTGATGGGAAATAGCCTTGACAGTACGTTATTAGATGTTTCCACAAATTGCAAGGTTATATATATATTTCATCTGTTTTGTTTCTGTTAGAAGGTTTTAACTAGAAGGCAAACACTTTCATCAATATATTCTAGATTTGTGATTTTTGTTATAGAATATTCTATTCCATATATATATGGATATTTTCTGGATGGACTCCTAATTGTCATCAAATGATTCAACTACATGAAGAAAACAGAAAGCAATTCCCTTGGAGTAATTTGCAATTCAAAGACATGATGCCAATAATAATTCTTACTGCAGTGCATAAGTTATGGATACTTTTCTAGACGGACTCCTAATTGTCATCAAATGCTTCAACTACATGAAGAAAACAGAAAGTAATTCCCTTGGAGTAATTTGCAATTCAAAGACATGATGCCGATAATAATTCTTACTGCAGTACATGATGTGCGCACAGGATTGGCTTCAAAACAAATACAAAGGTATGGTATGAAACATTTAATATTTTTAATTAGCTTACAATAAAATGATATTAATGCTTACAATTTGATCTCACAGATGATGAACAATATGATATTATTAGCTTCTGGACTTGTCTTTAAGACATTCAAGAAGAGATCCAGGTTAAGTGTTTAGAAAATGAAGTTTACATATATCAGTCTTTACATATCAATTGTTTTACTAAATGTTTGCTTTCATCTTACATAGGGGATGGCACTGTGAGGAGATGGTTCTACACTTCTCAGCTACTCAAGTATTTATGAACTTGTGTGGTTTATTTATGAAATTTATAACATAGAGTTCAACTTACTCTTGCTGTGGATGTTTTTGCTATGGATTTGTGGCTTAAGACCAAAGCACTATTTATGATTTGTGAACAATTAATGTGTTGTACTGTCATGAACTATTATGCATTTTCGAATGTTTAGACCTCTAGTTTGAATTGATGTTTCTTGGTTGGATTTTATATGCTTTTGGGAAAGAGTTGATTATGAGTATATATGTAGTCTGGCCGTTTGGCAAATGTAACAGAAAGTAGGAAATGAAGTGATCATGTCCTTGTCCCTGTTGATTTTATTGAGCTCCAATGCATATCTTGGTATTCTTGTAGCTTCTAATATCTACTAGTGTTGTTAGTACTAACTACTAACACGGCTTGTACTTCCTCTGTCATTGCAATATTTCAAAGATGTTGAGAGTGATTTATGCCAATACTAGGTAACAATTCGTATCATTTGAGCCTGCACAAAATTAATTAAGAGAGCCTGCAACTGTGCATTTGCATTCGAACTGAATTGCGGCTTTGAGTTGGATCTAGTTCTAGAATACCAATGGAAGACACATGCATTTTCGGGGATTAGCCCCCGTCGGGGCCCTGCGAACTCGTGGGGGGTTGAGGATGAGGGAAATTAAGTCTTGCAGCCAGGGACAGGGCCGAGGACGGGGGACGTCTCAGCTATCGGGGATCGGGCATGCGAGGTGCTCCCCGTGAGAATTTTCCCTGTTGCCACCCCTAGATGCACCCTGGCGCAGGCATCCCATATTCCCATCCCACATATTCCTCGTCGACCTGCAGCACAGCCGGCCAGATTTGGCCAAAAAAAAAAAGGCCTTCGATCAGCATGGGAGTAGTGCTACCGCACCAATGATTAACTCATAGAGACAGCCCAAATCTTTGTAAGATCAGGTTCTAAATTTTAGGAGGACCAGTTCGCTCACTTTGATGCATTCATGCATATGGATGGTATATATCAAAATGAGGTCTAAGGATTTGGTAGTTTGATTCTTTAGAGGCATGCAAGCAGGCAGGTGATCCCATATTCACATATACACATCCATCAATGCATGACACAAGAAACAAGCAAACAATCTAGTCACGGATACTGTGCAGTGTGCACATACATGATCCATATGCTAGCAGTACTACACTTCTCCTAGTCCTAGGCTTAGCTAGGTGCTGCTATCTGAACGAGCTACCGCTCTCTCTCTTGCGTTGCAAATAGTTACCGTTTTAAACGTTGAGTTGGTCTCTAAAACATAATATTAACTACTAATTTCTGTTATAATTAATTTATAAAACCCAATAAAATTTTAATATTATGAAAGTAAATAAATATATACATATAATTTTTATGTATCCAACTAAAATAACTTAAAAATATTAACAGTCAAATTTCAAAAATTTAACTATACCTATATCCAAAATGAAATTATTTATGACCTGAGCAGTAACAAGCTAAAAATCTCGTAGGCAGTGAGGAGAGAGACGGAGGCAAAGCTGAAGTAGCTTTTATCTGCTTTGTCAGCGCATGCAATCCACTTTTTCACACATCAAAATCCACTTTGGACCAAAGAAACCTTCTCTAGACAAGAACAACAATTCAGCCCTCCCCAACAAGAAAAGCACAAATCAAAACACCAAAAAATCCATGGACTTCTCCTCAACAGTAGTAGTACTTCCTCTGGTTACAAACAATCGTTATTTTAGATATCAACATAATCTTCAAAACACAACTTTGATCACTAATTTCTATTATAATGTATTTATAAAATCTAATAAAATTATAATATTATGAAAGTACTTTTCGAGATAAATGTATACATATGATTTTCATGTGTACAATTTAAATATTTAGAAGATATTGTGAGTCAAAGTTTCAATATTTGACTGTAGCTATATTTAAAATGATAATTATTTGTAACGGAGAGTACCTCACACTGCACCCTGTAAAAAAAGATGAGCACACAGACACCAAACAGCATATAAAGCAGCTAGCAGCAGGCCAGGGCCAGGCACCCCGCTATCAATGACCCTCATATTTATCATCTATTCATACATCTCTCCCTCTGGCAACTAGCTAATCAAGAGACACTTCACATCAGCTAGTGAGAGTGAGTGCAAATTTCTTTGATTTGATCGATCACCATTGCCAGTCTGATACTAGGAGCTCAAGATTGTTGGAGATGAGGTCTGGGGGCTGCACGGTGCAGCAGGCGCTGACGGCGGCGGCGGCGGCGGTGGTGAAGCAGGCGGTGAGCCTGGCGCGGCGGCGCGGGAACGCGCAGGTGACGCCGCTGCACGTGGCGAGCGCTATGCTGCAGGCGGCGGCTCCGTCGGGGCTCCTCCGTTCGGCGTGCCTGCGGTCGCACTCGCACCCGCTGCAGTGCAAGGCACTCGAGCTCTGCTTCAACGTCGCGCTCAACCGCCTCCCGGCCTCCGCTGCGGCCTCGCCGCTCCTCGGCCCGCACCACGGCCACGTCTACTACCCGCCGTCCCTCTCCAACGCGCTCGTCGCCGCCTTCAAGCGCGCGCAGGCGCACCAGAGGCGGGGCTCCGTCGAGACACAGCAGCAGCCGGTGCTCACCGTCAAGATCGAGCTCGAGCAGCTCGTCATCTCCATCCTCGACGACCCCAGCGTCAGCCGCGTCATGCGCGAGGCAGGCTTCTCCAGCACCCAAGTCAAGGCCAACGTCGAGCAGGCTGTCTCTTCCGTCGAAGGAAACAACCCTTGCACCACTGCTTCCGCACCCCAAAACCCTAACCCTAGCGCAGCTGCCAGTAGCTCACCAGCTCAGGAAACCAAGCCTAGTAAGCTACCTCTCGATCAAGTCCAAGAGGAGGACGTCGCGGCCATCCTGGACTGCCTGGCCAGAAGGAGCAAGAGGAGGGTCATGGTCGTCGCCGAGTGCACGTCCGCAGCCGAGGCGGCGGCTCGGGCGGCCCTCGAGAAGATCAAGCGCGGCGACACGAGGCACGAGCCCTGCGGGGCGCGCAGGTCGTCAGCCTCAGCGTGTCCAGATTCCGGGATGCGCCGAGGGACGAGGCCGAGCGGCGGCTCGCCGAGCTCCGGTGGGCTGTCAAGGCCGGAGGCAGGGCGGGCGCCGTGGTGCTCGTCGTGGAGGACCTTAGGTGGGCGGCCGAGTTCTGGGCCGGGCGAGTCGAGGCGGGGAGGAGAGCGGCGTCGAGCTGCTACTACTACTGCGCCGTGGAGCACACCATCGCGGAGGTGCGCTCCCTGGCGTGCTGCGGCGACGGCGCCGGCGTCTGGCTCGTCGGCTACGGGACGTATCAGACCTACATGAGGTGCAGAGCAGGACACCCCTCGCTGGAGAGCCTCTGGGGTCTCCAGACGCTCGCCGTCCCCGCCGGCAGCCTCGCGCTGAGCCTCAACTGCGTCAACGTTGGCAGGTAATCAATTGATCATTCATCCTGCATAAATCGATTGATCGATTAATTCCAAGTGTTTGGTTTCGGTTTCTCAATTGTTCATTCACATCAAGAAATGATCAGTTCGGATTAACTGAAACACTGAAGTACTGAACACTCGATGCATGTTGAGCTGGTACAATTAAGCCCTTCCTCTTGCCCGCCACAAGCGAGTGAAAGCACTCTTCTTTTCCATGCTTTTCAGACAAAAGCTATCCTCGTAGATAGGTCATCAGCTACACATTCTCTCTTTAATTTGCATCTTTATTTTCTCCACCTTTTCTTCATTACCTCTACTAGCATGCATGTATGATCACTGATTTGGTTGAAATAATGTATTATGAAAGGATTGGTTCCAACAAATTATTCAGAGTTGTAAATATGCTACTAGACTAGAGTACTCGGCAAAGAGCATATATGCAGAAATGTGGAAATGTGGATCAATCGGTGGGGTACGTACGTGACAGATGAATCTGAAATTACCGTTTTTATGTCTTTTGCAGTGCAATGGCAGTCAATCATCAGTCGATCAAAGCGAAGTGCGACATAAATGGAAACGGATCGATCACGTCGGGTTGCCTGTCGCTTTTGGACGCTGGTGGCTCCAGCCAGCTGATGGCCGTCTCCACCTCCTGCGGTGAGTGCTCCGCCACAAAAGCACTGCCGCTGTCAGTCGTGCCATCGTCGTCGAGCATTCCCCTTGGCTTCAGCATTGCCGCGATCAAGTAAATACATGCGTAACATTTTCATTGCACAATGAGCCTAACATTTTAATCTTAGACTGGAATTGATTTTGTTGCATTGTACTTATACAGGAGCCTCTGCATTGCAAGAAATGGGGCTCGACATGTGGCGGCTCGCCGTCCCACAGGACGACTATAAACTTCTCAACGGTGGTGTCGCCGTCCTCCTCCGTCTCCTCCTACGAACAATACTACCACTTGCACCAGCCGTACCGGCCATGGCTTGTCGCGGACGTCCACGAGCCCAAGCACCCTGGAAAACCATGTGCGGCGGCGACGTGGACGACGCCGACGGCGTCAAAATTCTGAGCGCAAAGGTCAAGTCCCACGACTCCAGCGCCTCCAATGGCTCGGTTGAGGGGAGTGCCAGTCCAAGTTCAAGGAGCTCAGCGCCGAGAACCTCAAGGTGCTCTGCGGCGCGCTGGAGAAGGAGGTGCCGTGGCAGAAGGATATCGTGCCCGAGATCGCGAGCACGGTTCTCCGGTGCCGATCGGGCGTGGCGAAGAGGCGCGACGATGGTTCAAAGCCCGTGAACGCAAGGGAGGAGACGTGGATGTTCTTCCTCGGAGGCGACACCCACGGCAAGACGAGGGTGGCCAGGGAGCTCGCGAATCTCGTCTTCGGCTCACGCAAGAGCTTCGTGTCCATCGGCGCCAAAGCGTCATCGTCGCCGGCACGATCGGATTCCACCGAGCAGCACCGGAACAAGCGGCCGAGGCCGGAGGCGAGCTGGGGCTACCTCGAGAGGCTCTTCGAGGCCGTGCGCGACAACCCGCACCGCGTCATTCTGATGGAGGACGTCGAGCAGGCCGACCGGCGCTGCCAGCTGGGCATCAAGGAGGCCATCGATAGTGGCGCGGTGCGGAGCCACGGCGGCGACGAGGCATCCCTCGGCGACGCCGTCGTCGTCCTCAGCTGCGAGACCTTCGACTCAAGGTCGAGGGCTTGCTCTCCTCGACGATCAAGACGAAGGCCGAGAGCGAGGAGGAGGGCACAAGTGATCATCATCAAAAGGAAGGCATCGTGGCGTCGTCATCGTCTTGCTTTGATCTGAACATGATCGTGGATGGCGATGATGTGGAGGAGTGTTGCTTCGGTGATGCAGGCCTGCTCAAGGCAGTGGACCGCGCATTGTTCTTCAGACCACCGGAGGAGTTGTGATTGATCAATCGTTTCTTGTGGGGTGCTTAAGATCATTAATGCGAAATTGATCAGTGTGTTAAAAGGTTTCTGTCCTGTTGTTAGTCTGTTTAATTGATAGTTTTCCTTGTTTATTAGTTTTTTGTTTAGGGATCGAGATCATGAGATTGGATGGAGTGGATTTAGTATTACTCTACATATGTGCGTGTGTGTTTGGTTGGGCATGCTGGGAAGCATCTAAATATTTAAAAAGATATCAATAGCTAAAGATTCAAAAGTTTAACTGTATGTGTTCCAAAACAATAACTATTTATGATTGGAGAGAGTACATGTTAAAGTACTATTTCATATATATATATATATGTGTGTGTGCGCGCGCGCGTGTGATATATAGAAAAAATATATTTTACTCCGGGTGTAGTTACACGCACCTTTGAAATATCACCTAAACGAATTTGAAATACTCTTTTATCACTTTGGCTACATTTATATCCTAAATATAAGTTATTCCAAGATGATTCACATAAAAAAGTTGCAAAGGAGTACATAGTTTTTAGTGTATTTTGTAAATATCTTTATATATGAACATGAAAAGGAGTATGTCTAAAATAATGTATATACCACTTCTAAAAAAAATATAAATACCACCTAACTAGTTTTATATACTCGTATACTACATGTACATACCCTCTGTTGTGTATGAGATACTCCCTACATTGTGTGTGATAGATTTGATCAAGGTTAATTACTAGTCAAGTAAAAAGAAGCCCATTTCGATCGACATATGAATAGAACATCTCTCGGGATAAAGGACAGCATATTTTCAGCTGTTGAGCCAAATAGATGTGGGCATTGGGTGTACTATTTTGGGTGGCACGAGACACGTCTGGTCCAATCTGGCTCACAGTCCGACACGATACTGTTGCAAATGGGCTGTGCCGACACGATACGATTGCCTGGACCGTGTTGCGCTTACCAATCGGGCACAGTGGGTGGCCCGGCACGTCACGACTAGATGGGCCATGCTTGGGCTGGCATGCCAGCACGCGGCAGGGCACACGCAACTAGCGACAGGGTGCCTACATTCTTTTTTAAGTGAATTCTAGATCTTTTTGGCAAATTTCAAAGGATGTGACTAACACTCAACTTGTTGTGCCGCACTATCACCCACGTCATAACAACCTCTCCTTTGTTTTTCTCGCTACGCCACTACCCCCTACCTCCCCAAACACTACGCTCCCTTGCCTCCGCCATCCTCTTGTCCTATCGTCGCAATAGTGCAAATGGGTCGGATCTAGGCTAGCACTGCATGAACAAGCACAAAGCGTAAATAGGCCATGCCTGAGCTTGCCGAAGACGAGCCGTGCGGCACGACATGGCATGATAGACACGATGAGCCGTCGCAGCATGACATGATTTAGGCACGAAGCACGGCGAGCCTATGCCGAGCTGACTCGACACAGCATGACACCCACCTCTAGATCCAAATAGGGATTTACCCTGTGTAAGAAGTGTGAATTAATGCCTCGGCTCACAAAAGGATATTTCAAGAAGAACATAGACAACAATGTAATTACTTCAAAAAGATATGTTTATTCTTCATAGTTAGCAAATATGAAATAACTAATTTTGAATATCAATAGAAAATGCGGGGTGGATTGCTTTACATCAACTTATCTGTATATCTGCAAATAACCGGTGATATTCAAGTTAACTCTTTGGTTGTAGAGGTCTGAACAATCCCACAATAATCCTTAAATTAGAAAAATGCAAAATTCCTTTGAATCTTTCATTAATCAAGATAAAAAGATAGGATATACGCCACTTATTTTGGTGGGCCTAGATTATGTGAGAACCTGCCTTTATGGCTGGCTGGCCTCCATGTTCATACTGTACTAGTCCCATGATCAGTGGCTAGTACACACATGTTTACAACATCGATAACATATCCATACTTAACTTATATTACATTTGATAATACGAGTTTCAATTATACCATTGTCTTACAAACTGAAATAAATAGCAATGGAGAATCCAAAAACCTTGTGGTATGCCCATTCATAACCCAATGCAACTGACAAGGTAAAACTCTAGAAAGATTTGTTATCAAATTCCTCGTAGCCTGCATAGAAGTTAGTGTCGTCTGGAATCTCATATTCTTTATCTACTAAACCAATAAATTAAGCAAGTTTGAGTATTTGTGTACTTAGTAAGACTTATAATGTATCATAAATGTAAATATAATTAAATATAGGTTATGTCAAAAAAGGCTTCTACGGTTATTTGCATCGGTGAAATAGAGTCATGATTATGTAATAGATTGTGAATGGAGTTTGTAAAAGCAAGCATGTTTATTATTAAAATAATAGTAGAGTAACATATCTCATTTCACAATCCTCCATGACTGTATCACATCAATTCATGGCCAATCCATGGCATAAAATATTAACTTACCAAACCAATATTACCAATTTACCTCTTTTTGAAAATAGCAAAATATCTAACTATGTGATGACTTTACCAAGTGCCCATGACCGCAGATGTGGCTTTTCGAAAAGATTTAAACTCTGCAGTAGTGTACAATTTTACTCACAAGAAATGATCAACTGTTTCACCAGACCATTAGCATACTTCCTTTGGTGAACCGGTAGGGAGATCATAACATAATCATTACATTACCTAGAATTAACTTTGCATCAGCTCTGTGATGTTAAACTTTTGCTATGACGGTAGAAACAACACACTCAAGATATCCTATCATTCACACAATAATCAAGGCAGTCACCCCTGCCATCACCATTTCTCCCCAATAGTGAGGCATATACTGTTGTATTGGTTTGTGTTTGACTCACATCTCCATGTGGAGACACCTACGAGCAAACATACTCGGAGAGCCCGTACTATTCCAGCCTTCTAATGTGAAAAGCCAAATCTAAGTAACTGAATAGGTTAAGGCTATTCCATACTAGCATTTGCAGTTGTGCGTGTCATTGGCTTGAAAACAACCCATAATTCGGTTCTTAATCTAATGTGGGCGATATCTCCCCGACACTACTGTAACATCACGAAAAATTCAAAATAAGAAAAATAAAAATTTAAAATTTTAAAATAGAATTGAATAAAAATTTCAATTGAAATCAAGATTTTTATTTAAAACAATATCTTTTTCCTCATTTTCTTGCATTTTAATCTTAAGAAAAGAGAGATCTCAATATTAAAACCATTTCTTCCAAAACAAACAAACTATAAAAATGAATTTGAAATGTGATCTTTAATTTGAATTTGAATTTTCTGAGTTTTCTAGAATTATTGGCTTTTCTTAAGTTTTTGTTTTAAAATAAAAGTTATATATATTGAAAAGGTAAAAGTAAAAAAGGTAAGAACAAAATATATGCAAAAATAATATTAAAATATCAGAGCACTCCATAACCCAAATCATGTCAGTTAAGATATTCTGAATCACTAAAATATAAGAAAAGACAAGGGCCTGTTTGGTAGAGCTCCAGATTCCAGCTTCACCTGAAATCTGAAACTTGTAGGCTAAAATAAAGTGAATTAAGTTTATATGTTTGGCCTGAAGTGTAAACAAGATAATCTATCTAAACACTCTTAGGGCGTGTTTGACAGGGATTCAGTTTTACCAGATTCGTGAATCTGGTGAAGCTGAAAATTCTAACTTCACCAGATTCGTGAAGTGAAGCTGTGAGTACATTAAGAGTATTAGATGGATCATCTTGTTTACATTTTAGACCAAAAATATAAACTTAATTCACTTTATTTTAGCCTATAAGTTTCAGATTTGAGGTGAAACTGGAATCTGGAGCTCTACCAAACATGCCCTTAATGTACTCACAGCTTCAGCTTCACGAATCTGGTGAAGTTAGAATTTTCAGCTTCACCAGATTCACGAATCTGAAGAAGCTGAATCCCTGCCAAACACACCCCAAATGTTTAGATTTTTGTAGAAATATCCAAGATTTATGTGAAGTTGATATTTTACCTGTGCGTCCAAACTCTTTACCGAACCGACCTTGCTCATCTATTTAAGCAACCCGAGCTTCTCACTTAGCTAGCACAGCCCATAGCTTCTTGATCTCCCCTCATGTTTCTCTTCAGTGTCAAAGCTCCGCCCAAGTGCCTCCATAGCTGCTCTTTGACAAAATTTTGGCCCTAGCCACCGCGCCACAATTCCTAGCCAAACTCCATGCTTAAAGCATCTTGTTCCAATTAAACATGCATGAACCCACTTCATCCACTGCCAACCAATAACCCCATATAAATTTGGTCTTTCCTTCACTGTACTGCCACCACCACGAGTTCTTCCTGCCGCCGCAGCCTATCTCCGACGCGCCGCCTCCATAGCCCATCGTGGCTCTGGCCGAGGCCTCCTACGGCACCATAGGGATCCCGGAGACCCATTTTAGGCATATCCCTAGCTTCCTTTGGCTAACTCGCCGCCGGCCATGCTCGCCTAAAGCAGCTGCTCAAAACCACCGCCGGACACACTAGTGGCAGGCCATTCCAATCATTGACAGCCCTGTTTGAGCTGTTCCCTAGGTCCTCAGAGATGCCCTTCAGCTCCTTGAGCCGCTAAGCCGCCATCTCCGGTCGTCCTTTGTCACCGGCATGACCTCCAGTGGCCACCTCTGTTTTGAGTCACTAACTGGTGGGTCCCAGGCATTAGCTTAGAGTGGGTGAAGCCAGTTCAAGCACGAAAATATGCCTTCCAGTAAGAAACACGTATTTTATAATTTGTATAGGATTAATAAACCGGTTAAATGTTCAAGCATTTATAACTTCTGTATTTTAAATTTAATGTCAGTGAAAATAATTTTTAAATTCATATAAAATCATAAAGTTTCAGAATATGCAAAAATATTTAAGTTTAAACCCAAGTTTCAATTATTTGAAATCAAAATTCAAACAAACCCTAATATGGTTACTATTACAAATATATAAACACTAAATATTTAAATCATGAAATAAATTTTAAAATGTTCCTGTGAATATTAGTGTTCCAAATATAGAAAAAATTTTTGATTTGAGATCAGTTTGAACCAAAAATTTATTAAAGAATGCTTTCCATGCATAGAAAGTCAAAATAACTTAAACTTGGATAAAATGAACTCAAATCTAGGTAAAAGTAGTTTTTTTCTACTCCTGATATCCCAAGGATTCCAAATATATAAAAATAATGAAAGGTTAGCCAAGTTTGCATCATATGTTTAGTAGTTGAAATTTCAATGCATGCATAGTTCATATAGTTATAACTTTCGCAAACGAACTTCAAATTTGACGAAACCAAATCCTAGGATCTTGAAAAATGATACTATTTATTTTTATGAAAAAATATCTTATGTTTGTGCAAATTTGAACTAAGTTCATATTAGGCCTTAATGTTCATTTATACGAAAATTATCACGGCTAAAAGCAAAATGAACAAAACTAGCTTCAAAACACTCTTAGGGTCATCCCCTACTAATGCCAGAAAAATAGTCACGTAATCATGTAAAGTGCAGTCGCAAATCTAAAACAAACTCTAACCGGTTATAACGTAAACGTTAAAACTATATATGTTATTTCAGTAATGGATAAAACATCTCGACTAAATACTAATATTAATAAAATCCACCTAGAAATGCTCTTTAAAGGCAAGATTATCCTATTCTAAAGAAATAATCTCATTACAACTTGCTTTACATCTGAATCCTGTTAAAAGCCTAACCCCGCATAATATACACCCTAAAATCCGTACCAAGGGTAAACAAACTTAAATAATTAAAAAATCAGTAATTAAAACATTTAAATCACTAGAACCTTCTTAAAATCATGAGTATATGTCCTATAACCAACAACTTAAACCTCGACCTTTCTCGCATTAGTCAACTAAATATCAAGTACCTTGTAGCCAAATGATTTAACCATTCCTAGACTAATGTTTTAATCCTATTAATCCAAATAATTTTAGCATATTTTATTTAAAGTTATAAATATAAAAATACATAATTTTAACCTCTCGAATTCATAAAATAAAGAAAAGTGATTCATAAAATAAGAAGTATTATCATTGCTAATGATATAAGATCGACTAGAATCCGAGCACACGAAGTCATAAGAACCCAACCTTAAATCACACCTATTTTCTATAGTTTGTTTCTATTTGGTTTTCCATTCGATTTCTATTTTTCCTTATTGAAAACTTGTTATTTGTTGTGTTTTTCATTCGCAACGTGTAGAACCTGACGTCATTGATTCCATCGTCAATAATGTCGACTACGACCACAACTTCATTGTAAACGACAATTAAGCAAGGCAAGCATCCTTTTTGACCATATTGATCCCAGTTTTACAAATATTTTATTAAATACTTTTATTACATGCGTATATTCATTAAACTCTACTACTTTGTGGGAATTGGTAGTTATACTTGTAGACACACTTTCTTGATAAGTATGGATTTGTGAACCTTGATAACCCTGAAATAACATAGATAGTACTTGATATCAATCTAGGTTACTCACACATTTTAACATCCCAAAAATTTCAAAATACTAAAAATGAGAATTAAAATTTGAAAATGATATTAAATAAAAACTTTGAATTAAAATAATGAGCATGATTCAAAATATTATAGAAAAGAATAAAAGCCTATAATAATAAAATAGATAAAATTTTTAGATAAGCTCGGGAAACCACCAGTAACTCACTTGTAAATTTAAAAAGTTATATCAAGTAATAAAATGTGACAAGAAAGGAATTCAATGAACCTTGACTAACAACAGTGACAATTTCAAAATTTAATAAAAATAATCTTATATTATTTCAACTTGAAAATTTTATATAATCCTCTGGATGGAGAAAAGCATAAAAATAAAAATATAATAAATTAATTATAAATTTTATTATATTTAAAAATTCAATAACAGAAAGGCTAAAAATTCAAGAATCAGAATGTCAGAATTTTTATAAAATAAATACAACATATATCTGATTGAAATTTTTAATGAAAGACCCTGTAAACAAAAGGAACTCATAAAAAAAGTTTTAGAAAATTTGGTCGAGTTATAGACTCCCAGAAAATGTAAAAATAGAAAACGGAAATCTGTGCACAGTACATTGTCAGAATTTTTATAAATTATGTACAGAGTATTAGCATCTGAAATTTATATAATATGAAGATAATTATCTCAAAGTCTCTCACAAAAATTTTGAAAAATAACTAATAAGATGGCTAACTGATTCTGTGCACTAAACTTCGATCTGTTCTTAGCCGAGTTCCTGATTTCGCATTACGTCTCACCTACACGTGGGAACCGAACCCGGTTTGGGGCCACCCATCAACGAAATCATCAGTCATCTTCTTCCTTCGCTCGATGGTGCCTCGAAGAAAAGCTCGATCATCCTATATCCGTGTCATCTCCCGCAAGTTGCAGCGCTAGATCGTGTCACGCTGCCAAGAACCATACCGCCTCCTGTGGCCGATGTAATCCCGGTGATCAAGAGCCGCGACTTCGCTGCCACTTGTGCTAGAACAGAGAAGCTTCCGTTCGATCATTGCCACAACACGACACCTAGTCGGACAGCCTAAGCACATCCCTGTCAAACCTATGTGACCGCCATACCCTGCCTGTGCCACGGCCATCTCCTTTCCTGTGCCGAGCCGCAAGAACCACGCCGAGTTCATCCAGGGCCAGTTTTATCTCCACCTCGATCCTTGCCTATAAATAGCACCCCAAGATTTCCTTTGCCTGCACCCCATTTCCCCCCTCCTCCTTCATTCTCTCTAGCCGAAGCTCCTCAATTTCATCCTCTAGCCGTACATACTCTGATTTGTATGAATACATTGTACAATTAGCTTCCGCTTTAATATTATGATTGTATAATTAGCTTCTGTTTTAATATTATGATGTATGGTTGTGATTCCAATTGTTGTAAATATGCGTACTAGCCACTGATCATAGAACAAGTACTATATGCACATGAGATTTTCATTTTTGCATTTGATGTAAAAATAGAGGTCGTCACAAACCCTGAGCTAAGTCACACCAAACGCAAATAGAGCTTTCCCGTTTCCTACCTTTGTAACACCCAGACTTCCCACGAAGTCCAGAATGCTACTAACTCCTGATTTCCCCAAAAAATTTGGCAGCACCTCCTCTAAAACTATGGACATCCACTCAGCAGACAGAAAACATTTGCAGTAGGATATCATTCTAGCATGTCCTTAGTTAACCAATCACAAAACCAATAGAATTTAATGAACTCCACCACAACGCATAACACATTACAATCTTATTAGATACATCAAGACTAAATGAATCGGTTAAACGAATTGCTGGAGACCGAAGTCGTGTATGTGTTACTACTCCCAACCCGACGAGCCAGCTTCAAAGTACCTAAAACAAGAAAACAAACAAGCGTGAGTCCAAGACTCAGCAAAGCGCAATCAGGCATAAAAATAATGAATTCGACTAGAATATAAATGCTACAAGACATAAAGTAAAAAGTTCTTTAATTGATATCTGTAAATAAAAGAAACAGTTTGAATTCATATACAACCAAACATAAGAGCACAACTACTTCATCTTTTGACATAACCAATACTTAATTGAAATCATCCAGTAAAAGAAGCAGTATCTATCCCCATTTACCACATACAACTCGGAAACGTAACTAAACCATACTCATGTCTCAATAATCGTTCCAGGATGAGTCCACGACTCAATCCTCAACTTGTCATTTCCCCTTCTCATCAATTAACATTTACCAATTGCAACACACAATGCAATGCTTTTATACTCTCATCCCTTTTTTCTCATGAATCAAAAAAATGAATGCACCATGCATGCTCATAATGCACATTGTCATAGCGTATACCGGTATAGCTGAGTGCACACCCGTCGGTGTGCACCCTCAATCCCAACCATCCCGTGGCGGGGCCTACTCTTACTGACTCGCTCCCATCCGTGGATGGGACTACGAGGTAGGACTTTTGTGCTCACTACGGGTGAGCACCGAGGCCCGCATCAACATGGGACGCCTCGTCCATCATGAATGCAACTATGCAATTGACGTGAATGCATTTCATCCCTCATTCATTTTCACCACACATAGCCACAACCAATATGGAAGTACCAATTAACTTGCTATTTCCCCAGTGTGAGTCATTCGAGAGTAAATAAAGTCATGAATAAAATTCAGGGAAAGGCATCACACAATTTCTATAAAGTAAATTAAATTTACATATATGAACAACTAGGTGATTATATTGCAAGCTTGTCCCTACACTTGCATCAACATAACCACACTCATTCGTACAATTTCGTAATGCAATGCAATAAATGGGAATTGAATAACTTACTTACCAATTTGCTAACATTCATCCATCCTCATCACCATACTAAAAACAACTTCTAGACATGCTATTAAACATAATCACATCATTAGAATTTTCATAATCTTATCGCAAACAAAGCATTTAACATCCTAATAACGCTCTAGGGGTTGCACTTGCCTTTACCGACGCGTGAGGCAACTCAGGGTCGAGACCATCCCCGAAGACACTCTTCCTGAAAAGAAATGGGGAGCACATATACATCACGGGTGGTGGTGGTGGGATCAAAGAATCCGACAGGTTGCTGTCCAGAAAATGCATCTTGTGTGCCACAACAATGTGGTGACCATGGTAACTTGTTCACTAATTACAGTACCAACCCCAATGCGGAATTCAACATAATTGGAGATCCTTTTTCTGCATATCAGGTATATGTGTATTTTAGTAATTTTCTTACCTTGTTGATATACTTGTTAGATTTGTTACTCTCCTTTTGTGATTAAGTGCCTGGCACACCCTTATTAGATTTTGTATTGTGATAGCTGGGATCTATGATTCTTTTGTTGTAACAAGGCATTAGGTGTTTAGTATACTTGTACATGAGCTTGATCTTGCAAACTTGAGACAATAACTCGATGACATGTGAAGCTGTCTTTACTTCATCATTTTATCACTTCAATTAGCGAGATCGCAAATTAGCTAATATATTACCACTTGGTGTTTCATTCGGCATTCCAATTACCCTTGTCCTCTTGAGGCAACTAATACAATTCCAATCAATGAAGATTTCTTTTATGCATTCCAACAACGTCAAAGTACAAATGAAGCGAATCATTGTTTCAAGTCTTTGAAAATGCCTCGAGATACATGGTTCCATGATAATTTCTATACAGTAAGTTCATATTTTTTTTCTTTATCCGTACAAAATCTTCATTTAGCTTAATGCAGAGCCACACCATATATAGCTAATATGGGATTTAATTCTTATAAAGTCTTTGCTCAACAAAACTAATACAAAGCTAGCATCGCTTTAAAATAAACATTGATCAATTGGCACAAGGTAGAATCAGTAATGAACACTCCTAAAATCACATCTCACATTCAGCACAGATCGCAACTCGTTACTGGATTAATATCCATCAAACCACCATCTCGAATCGGCCCCAACAAGAGCCACTACACAGGCGCACACCTCACAGTCATTTCATCGAACACATGGAATGCACAAAGAACCAAGCCCTCTTTAATTATACCTGAGCACTCACCAAAAGGAGAAGCCAAGAGGGAAGGGCACTTCGACCGGAGTTGGGGGAACCACCAGCCGGAGAAGCTCGCTGGCGAGGAGCTCGGCTAGGGGAGCTCACGCGAGGACACCGCCCAGAGGGAGAATGTGAGGCAAGATTCGGCTTGGGGAGACGGGAGGAGCTATTTGGGCCGGATGAGGCGCAGGCGGCGTGCCGGAGAAGAGCCGACCAGAGGTGCCGGTGACAGCTGAGGCGGGCTCAGGCACCTGGTGCAAGGCGGCCGGAGGGCATGAGCTCAGTGATCGGAGGCAGGAGGCCTGTTGGGACGGCCGGGCACCTGGGAGGGAGGAAGCGGGCGACAGTGGGTGCTAGGGCGACGGGCGGCCAAGGAGGACTCGGCTGATATTTTTGATTGGGGAACTATGGCCACTCATCTAGAAGATAGGGTGAGGGAGGCAAAACAAAAGGACTAAATGCATGAAAGACTAAGGTTTTGGAATTAAAGAAAAAGGGCCAAAACCAAACTTCCAAATCTTATTGCGAAAGAAATTTTCGTTTGAGTAAAACTTGTCGTAGAAAATATACGGCTCGAGGAAAACACCCTTTTCCGAAAAACTTATGGAAGGAATCCAAAACTTTTAATAAAACTGAAAATTGCACGACAACACAACTTATCTCCCACCGGAATAAATCCGAAAATTAAGAAGATGAAAACATTACCGGCCAAAACCATAGCCAAAGCTTGTAGTATTACAACCTTGGCAGTGTTCTACACTACACCTTGACTTGAATTCTCTACCACGACCGAGACTTCGTGCGATCACTTGATTGCTACAACTCCGGCTACCCATTCACATCCTGTACAATTGCCTTGACTACCTATTTAAATAACTCCCGACCTCATTAGCTACTCACATAACTCCAGTAAACTTCTCCAACCCAAACCTCACTCCCCACTGTGCTCAAGCATCACCAATTCGCCTATTGCCGTTAAGCACCAAAAAGGGGGAAAACAACAACTCAAGCAAACCCGATAAGAATTTCAAATTGAATCCACCAAAATCCATCTAATTTACCTCTAAACTCCAACCCAACTTCATTTTTAACTTTTGTTGCTTGTAGCCACTGTGTAGGATCATCTTCTTCCCCGTAGCCAGCGACTGTTGGTAGCCATCTTTGGCCAACCTCCAACCACATTTTTGGGTGAAATGGAAACTAGAAACCTTAAGAAGACAGATAGTATATTAAATAAAAACTAGAAACCTAATCATATGTATAACCTAAAACTTCTAAAAATGAAAAAGCATTAAAAGAGCAGTCTAAGATACTAATGCATAAAATCATGGACCCTAACCCTAAAACCATGTCTGTTTTCTATAGCAAGTCTTTATTTAATATACTGTCTGTCTTCTTTTTGACCTTATTAAAGTTTATTATTTGCTATGTTTCGATGATCGATGTGTAGAATCTGACATTGCTGATTCTACTATAGAAGACCCAGACTTTGAACCCGACGATAATAAGTAAGGCAAGCACCCCCTTGATTATAATGAACCTACTATTTCAATTACTTTATGTTGCTTTCATCAAACTATTATGCATGCACATACTTTCTATGAAATGGCTATATTGGGATATTGGTAGTTATACCTAAAGACTTATGGAACTACCTTACTAACTGTTGAAATGAAAACCTTGATAACCTTAGCATAAAGTAGACAATACATAATGTCAACTTGGGTATATTTGATAGCCTAGTAATCATGCTTAGCCACGCTTAGTAAAGAACCTAATTGTTCTTTATAATTTAAAAAGGTTGGATGTGATTAAAAAGGTAGGATATGACTTTTTAAGGTAATTGGTATTTTGGTTAAAAATGAAAATAAAACTATGATTTAGACGCAGACAATTATTGGCAATAGCCGGTTGTACATGTGGTTTACACATAGTATAGGGGGAGATTATCACCCGGGGCGGATTAAGGATCTAACTATGAAATGCTATCGAGCCAATAAATAAGTACAACCACAAGTGTTGATATAGGATGGCCTTAACCTATTAAGTTACTTTGATACAACTTTGCACTTTGGAAGGCTGAAGTAGCACATGCATTCCGATTAGGACTACTTGTAGAGGTTTCTACATACCAATGAAATGGTGTACGCCTTGCTATCAGGAGAAACGTGTGTGGCAGGGATGGACTACCTAAGTTGTTGTGAGAATGATAGGGATGGACTGTCATGTCTTAGGTGTATGTTTCTACTTCATAGCAAGGGTTTGTCGTCATCGGACTGGTGCAAAGTCATTTCTAGGTAATGTAATGGTTATGTTATGATCTCCTTGCCGACACATCAAAGAAAGTGTGTTACTGGTCTGGCAAAAGAGGTTGATCATTTCTTATGGGTAAAGTTGTACACCTATGCAGAGTATAAATCTTTTCGAAAAGCCACACCTATGGATTTAGGAACTTGGTAAAGTCATCACATAGTTAGAGGTTTTGGTATTTTCTAAAACTAGCTTTGGTTGGAAAATGTGTTTGGAAACTGCTATTTCATGTTGAGGATCGACATTGAAGTGGCTCGAACAGTCGGGTATACTGCAATGTGAAATCTATTACTATGTCAATATGTTAATATTACTCATGCTGGCTTTTACAAATTCCGTTTGCAATGTATCTTATGCTTATGATTCATTTCTACCGATGCAAAATAATTGTAGAGCCTCTCTATTGTTAAAACCTGCATCTCTATTGTTATAACATGCATCTTAATTATATTTGTATTTATGAAACACTATAAGTCAATCTTGCTTAAATTGTTGATCCAGAAGATGAAAAATGCGAGATTCCTGATGATTCATACTTTCACGCAGGATATGGGGATTTTGATAATGATCTTATCTAGGGTTAACCTTGTCAGTTGCCTGCGGGTTCGAATGGGAAAACCACTAGGTGTTTGGTTTTGCTTATTTCCGCTGCTATGTATTACAGTTTTTATGAACTAAACTTTTAATATCAACATGTAAAATAATCTATGCATGGATGTGATGCCAATGTCGGCATCAACAGGTGTATTCTCGGGCACATCGATGTCTACATGTATCTCATGTAAAACAACAATAAAAACAATAAGAGGCAAAAAGAAGTCAAATAATATAGATATTAAAATGAATTGAAATAGAAGGTTCTAGTGATCAAAATATTTTTAAATATTGATTTCTTATTATTTCCATTCTTTTACCTATGTTAAGGATTTTAGAGTTTGTATTATAAAGGTTAGTCTTTTTAATAGGATTCAGATGCAAAGCATGCTTAAGTAAATTTTTTCTACATTAAATGGTAGCTCTATTTTATAAAGTATTTTTACATGGGTTATGGCATTGGCACTTTATTAGTGATATTCCATTCTTTTATTATCTTTATTTTTATAGCAATAAAGTCATTTAAAACTTTAATCCTAGTTAAGTCAAATTCTGAATATTACTATTACTCTAGTATATCCAGGGTTTCAGAAGCTATCAAAATTTTATTTCTTAATTCTTTTTGAAGTTTAGTTTCAACAATGATGGATATCCAATTTTAAGTACATAGAAAATAATATATTTTTGAAACCTAACAAATCAAATTGAAATTTAAATAGTTTAAAAAAAATGAGTCTCTTGTGGTCTCAAAGCATGTGAAAATTTATTTCATAATTTTTAGAGCTAAGTTGCACAAATTTGGTGTAATGGCCATATTAGGGTTTATACAAGTTTAAATGCAAATAATTTAAAATGTGATTTAATTTCAAATTTTTTGGTATATTCTAAAACTACATGATTTTAGGTAAATTTATAAATTTATTTCGCTCATTTTGGATTCGAAATGTGAAAATTATTGAGCCTTAAATGCTGTCGGTTTTGAAAATTCAATGAAAATGGTAAAATACGCTTTCAAAACAAGAAGGCATATTTGCGTCTTTGAATCACTTCCGGCTCTCATGTGCTTACTGATAGGGTGACCTCACACGTCAGTGACCGATCACAGAGGAGGCCCTAGGGCTCGCCGTCGACAAGGCTTCTACCACAATGGCGCCCAGCCAACAGTTCCATGAGCATGAGGGGATCTTGGAGCACTCGCCGATGGTTTTGATGGGGGTTGGCGGCAGTGGCGGATCTAGGATTTTAAGTTAGGGTATGCCGAGCTAATACTATAATATACAATTCGGTAAAATCCAATGAACAATTCGGTAAATAACTACAAATGTTGTTGAGAAATTCGGTATACGAGTATAAAATAACTAGAAACATGATAATACAAGTATAAATTACAGTATACATAGTTCGAACATTTTAAGTATGAAATATGCATAAAAGAAGCTTACGCCCCTACAATAGTTCAAAGAATACAATATTAATTCTTGTCCTTCTTGTCTAGCCTCCGCCTTCTAATAGCCATGAAACTCTTGATTATATCATTTTCATCAACTTGGAAAAAAATATCTTGCTCAATAAACATTTTCGGAAAAGAGATGAAGCAGTAGTAGGCTTCTTTGCTTCTCGTTTTGCAATGTTTCCGGAAAAGAGATGAAACAACAGCAGCCTTCTTTGCTGCATGTTTCCGGAAAAGAGAAGCAATGTCTCCATTCCTCTTCATAATTCAACAACTCTACAAACAAAAAAAGCAATGCATCAACAAGCAACTCTCTAGTCTCTAACAAAATAGCAATTATATTTGTTTCTACTCTATAAATCAACTAGCAGTCTTGCACTCAAATCACATGTAGGATTGATATACACTAATATAGCAATTAGAGGAGGGTGAATGATTGCGCGGAAGCTAAAATAAATTTTTATTGATTCTCAAATCACCCCTAAACAAATTATAAAAAATTGCTTCGGTTTCAAAAAACAGACCGACACATGTTAACTAAAACAGTAATTTCCAAAGATCCAACCGTTGGATTGATGTGAAATTTTAACTGTAGAAATTAGATTCAATTCCAAAACTAACCCAATAAAAATAAGCTCAATCGGATCTATAGATCTAAAGTTATTACCTTCACAAGATGACTGTATAAGATAATGACAGCATTATGGACTGTATTGGGCCGAATCTACAGGGTATGCCGTGGCCCACCCGGCATACCCTGTAGATCCGCCCCTGGTTGGCGGTGACCGAAATGGTGCACCACCATGGGCTGGGCGTGGTGCCATGACCGGTTAGTTGTGAGCAAAATGATGCATCATTGAGGTTGAAGGATCGGTGTATGAGCATTAAGGGGTGGTGAGGGTTCCATTTTACCCTTTAGTTGTGGTCGGGGATGACTAAGATGAGTTACCACCGCTCATCGGTGATGAAGAAGAAGGTGACCTGTGGCGGCGAGATTCAACCGATGAATGCTGAAATAAAGTGAGGGGTTATGGTTACTAGGTGACCTAGGTGCTTATGCACAAAGGAATTGAAAAATCATTTACCATATTGCTCCAACTCGGTTTTGCCTATTCTTTGCAATCCGTTGGCGATGGCGGTCAAAGGAAGCAATGGGTGATGGGTATTAGTTGTAATCCTGCTTTAGCTAATAAATATCTTGTCCGAGTTTAGTTAGAATCAGGTAGAGTTAGTGTCGGATACGGCACAGTAATAAACACAAGTTGAGTCGGTTTGATGCAATGGAGTTCGATTCAAATTGTAATCTTTGCTGCTATAAAAGTTGAATAAATCCTCAGAAGAGGCAAGACAATTGATTGAAAAAACACTTGTTATGTTTGCTAGACAATGCGTCAAAGTAGCTCTGTTGTCTGAATATTGCGGCAACAGAGTTGTAGTCTGCGTCGAGAGTTTTTTCGGATGAGCAGAGTGCTGAAGCAAGCTTCGTAACTTTTCTCTAACCTGCTGAAGTCTTGACATGGTGGCATAATCACCTTATGTTCTAATCCAACACTTGGTATCAGAGCAGCAGGTTAGTCTTTTCTTCCACAAGGCTCATGGCGATGATTCCAGCGCAAGTAAAGGAAGCCGACAGAGTGCCGAGTGTATTTTCGATGCTGTCAGCTGCATCATATATAGTCTGGGTGATCAAAGTAGAAGCTTTGATGGATGCTCAGGGAATTTGGGAAGCTATTGAGCCCAAGGCCGGCGTGGCTGTGGAAGAAAGGACTGACAAAAGAGCAAAGGCATTCTTGTTCCAGTGCATTCCAGAGGATGTTTTGCTCCAAGTTGCCCGTAAGAAAACAAAGAAAAGAAGTGTGGGATGCGCCAAGACAAGATTCCTGGGAGCAGACCGAGTTCAAAAAGCAAGACTTCAAACTCTGAAAACAGAATTTGAATCTTTGCGAATGAAAGAAGATGAATCAGTGGATGACTTTGTAGGAAAGTTGAGCTGCATGGCAGCCAAGTATAACAGTTTAGGCGCCACTCTTGATGATGCAGCACTGGTGAAGAAATTATTGGACTCGATACCAGAGAAGTATATCCAATTGGTGGCATCAATCGAGCAATTCTCTGATCTGGATGAAATGCCTTTTGAAGAAGCTATTGGACGGTTAAAAGCTTATGAAGAGAGGATTCGTAGCAAAGCTGGGAACAGCTCAACCGAAGGAAAGCTGTTATTGAGTCAAACCGAAGGATCGGCACATCAAAAGGCTGGCAATAACAGGTATGTTCCTCCAAACGGTAGGGGGTCTACATACAGGCACGAAGGGGGAACTCGTGGAAACTGGCGCGGTAGAGGCCGTGGGAGAAGCCGGGGTGGCAGAGGCTACCAAGGAGGCTGGCATGACTCAGCTGAACACAGCAGACCCATCCGAGATAAGAGACACATAAAATGCTTCAATTGTGACAAATATGGTCACTTTGCATCAGAATGTAGACTCCCAAAGCGCAAGGAAGAAGAGGTCAATCTGACGAAGGCACAAGAAGATGATCCCGCGCTACTGTTGACAATGTGTGACTCAGGTATAGAAAGCTTAATTCTACTCAATGAGGATAAAGTGGTTCCAGAAACACTCATCAAAGATCAAGATGAAGATAGAGACGTCTGGTACTTAGACAATGGCGCAAGTAATCATATGACGGGACTGAAATCTCATTTTGCTGAACTTGATGAGAAAATCAACGGACATGTTCGGTTTGGTGATGGTTCAATAGTTCAAATACAAGGAAAATGATCAATCTTGCTAAAGTGCAAAAATGGTGAACACCGGCTGATCACAGAAGTCTACTACATACCAAGTCTGCGGAGCAACATTCTGAGCCTTGGGCAACTCACCGAGGCAGGGAGCAAAGTAGTGCTCGATGGAGCACTGCTAAAGGTGTATGATCCAGAGGGGAAATTGCTCATGAAGGTCAGTCGGACTAACAACCGTTTGTACAAAATTAGGCTTCAAACTACCGAGCCAGTATGTCTCTTGGCAAGCGTCGACCAACCTGCCTGGTTATGGCATGCTCGACTGGGTCACCTGAACTTTCATGCCATGAGAGAAATGGCGGCCAAAGGACTGGTGCAGGGGATGCCAGTATTGGAACATATGACACAGCTGTGTGAAGGATGCATACTTGCGAAGCAAAGTAGGTTGCCTTTCCCAACACAAGCACAATACAGAGGAGAAGTACCACTGGAACTTATCCATGCCGATTTATGTGGTCCGATAACACCTTCAACCACAGCAGGTAATCAATACTTCTTCCTCCTGGTAGATGACCACAGCCGATTCATGTGGGTGTATTTTCACAAGACTAAAGATCAAGCATTTGATGCCTTCAAAAATTCAAGGTCATGATCGAAAATGAAAGCAATCGCAAAATCAAGTTCCTTAGGATGCACAGTGGTGGAGAATTCAATTCACACCAATTCACAAACTTCTGTGAAGAACAAGGTGTGCAGCAGCACCTAACCGCCCCCTACACACGGCCACAACAGAATGGAGTGGTAGAAAGGAGGAATAGGTCTGTGCTAAATGTCGCAAGGAGCTTATTGAAGACAATGAGTGTTCCAGAGAGTCAGGCGAAGCGAGACGACAAGCGATACATCCTCAACCGTGTACCGACAAAAGCAAATGAAAGGAGCTACTCCCTATGAGCTCTGGAAAGGCAGGAAGCCCAATCTTGAGCAGATGCGAGTCTTTGGATGTAAGGCGTATGCAAAAATCCCGGCAACACACATTCGGAAGTTGGACGATCGGGGCAGACAAATGATTCACCTCGGGATAGAAGAAGGCAGCAAAGCCTACCGCCTGCTCGATCCAGGAACCAGGAAGATTTGTGTGAGCCGAGACATCATCTTTGATGAAAAAGGCAAATGCAATTGGGAGTGGCTGGCAAAAGGAAGCTCTGTCATACCAGCTTTTACTATTCATGATCCCAGAGAAGATGGCGAAGAAATGTCATCTGAAAATGTGCCGTAACAAGACTCTAGAGAAGAAACGAGTAATGAGGAAGAACAAGACACGTTCGGTTCCCCCTCACAGTCGACCTCAGGTATGGAGAACACACCCACATCTTCAACAGAAACAACACCAACAAGATTACAGGAGAGTCCAGCAGGTTCGAACGGTGAGTCATCACCCGAAACACCACCATTGAAAATGAGGTCCCTGACTGAAACATACGAAGAAACAGAGGGGTTGCAGACTTACGAGTATCTACACCTGACTGCTTTGGAAGAACCAACCTCTTTCAGAGAAGCAGTAGGAGAAAAGGCGTGGGAAGCTGCAATGCAACAGGAGATTGAATCAATACAGAAAAACAAGACGTGGAAGTTGGTAGACTGCCCCAGTGGTGTAAAACCAATTGGCTTAAAATGGATTTACAAGCTAAAGAAAGATGCCTTAGGTGCAATTGTGAAACACAAGGCGAGACTTGTAGCCAAAGGATACGTACAGCAACAGGGAGTGGATTTCGAGGAGGTTTTCACTCTGGTTGCTAGAATGGAGACGGTGAGGCTACTCTTGGCCCTTGCTGCCCAAAAAAGGTGGACAGTACATCACCTAGATGTGAAGTCCGCGTTTCTAAATGGAGAACTTCAGGAAGATGTCTTCGTCACCCAGCTGGAAGTGTTCATAAGCAAAGGCAACGAGAACAAAGTATACAAACTCTCAAAGGCTCTGTATGGCTTACGGCAAGCACCAAGAGCCTGGAATTTGAAGCTTGACAAAACTATGAAGGGACTCGGTTTTCAGAAGTGTCCTTTGGAGCAAGCGGTATACAAGAGAAATTCAAATGGAAACCACTTAATCGTTGGAGTTTATGTGGATGATCTTATAGTCACAGGGGCAAATGAAGCGGAAATCAGAAAGTTTAAACAACAGATGATGAAAGAGTATGAAATGAGTGACCTAGGATACCTCACGTATTACCTGGGTATCGAGGTCAACCAAGGCAGTGAAGAGATTACTCTGAAGCAGACCGCTTATGCGAAGAAGATTTTAGAATTGGTAGGAATGAGTGACTGCAACGCTTCAAAATGCCCAATGGAGCAGAAACTCCAGTTGACAAAAGATGAGATGGAAGAACTAGTGAATTCAACGGAGTACCGATGCATAATCGAGTGTCTGCGCTATTTAACTCACACCCGACCTGACTTGAACTACTCAGTAGGGATGGTTAGCATATTCATGGAAGCACCAAAGAAAAGCCATATGCAGGCAGTCAAGCACATATTGCGGTATGTGAAAGGCATTGCAGACTTGGGCATTGCCTACCGCAAAGGAGGTGCTGGAAAGATAATTGGCTATAGTGATAGTAATCTGGCCAGCGACATAATCGACAGAAGAAGCACCACCGGGATGATATTCTACTACGGAGGAAGCCCTGTGACATGGAACTCGCAAAAACAGAAGATGATGGCTTTGTCGTCGTGTGAGGCGGAATTCATGGCCGCCACTGCCGCCGCATGTCAGGCGATTTGGCTTAGGAGCTTGCTTGGAGAACTCAATGCAAGTATTCCAGAAAAGGTGACGTTGCGAGTGGATAATAAGTCAGCAATAGCGCTTATGAAGAACCCTGTGTTCCATGGAAGAAGCAAACACATTGACACTAGATACCATTTCATAAGAGAATGCATTGACAGAGGTTTGATTGATGTGGAATATGTGGGCACAAACCAGCAGCTGGCAGACATATTGACAAAAGCACCGGGAAGAAACAAGTTCGAAGAAATGAGGGAGCTACTAGGAGTCAGGAGCATCACTTAGCAAAGTCAGGATTAGGGGGGAGAGTATTAGTTGTAATCCTGCTTTAGCTAATAAATATCTTGTTCGAGTTTAGTTAGAATCAGGTAGAGTTAGTGTCGGGACCCGAATATGCAAATCCGGACCCTCTGTGTATTCAGCACTAGTCCAGGATCACGCTAGTGCACACAGTCTCAACATTGGTACATATCACAGTCATAACCTGCGAAATGATGAAGTACTTTATTTAAATACTCAAACTAGTTGATTGACCTTATGGTCAAATTACAAAGATACGCCTCGCAGGGCGAAGACTTATTAAAATATTCAAATGCAGTGGAATAAACTCGTGGCGCCAACCAATTTGCCACAGGCAACTGACTGGGCTTGTTCCTAGTTCGTCGGCTCCTCCTGGTACTCCTCCTCCTGAGCAGGGGTTGCTTCTTCTTCAACTGAAATTGTGTTGTTGTGGGATGAGTACTTTGAGCACTCAGCAAGTCATGCACAGAATGCAATGCTAATATACTATATGCATGGCTTAGAACAAAGGATAGGCTATGGTTCATGTGCAGTACATCATTTCAAATAAACAGTAATAGATTGCAAAGCCGTAAAACAGTAGTAGGAATAGTAGCTTTCACAAACATTTCAATTGTAATTCATTTTTCCATCCTAAGTCAAATTCATCATCACCAACCCAAGCATTTTCCATAAACAAGTCATTTTCATGAAAATCTAACCCTTGACTGTAATCACCGAGCGATGCTCAATACCGTGAGCACGGCTATTCGAATAGGTTGTACACTCTGCAGAGGTTATACACTTTACCCACAAGATACAGTCAAATACCACCAAGGCAAATAACCGTAACAAAGCCTTTCCAAAGTTCCGTCTAAACCCAAGATCTTGTCGCTAAGGTTTCAACTTTGGAGGGACTGGTTACCACACCTAGGGCCCCCTCTTGCGCCATGTGAGTTCTCACCTGCTCCTCCGGGCCCCACACCACCACGACAGTACTAAGAATAGATTTCCTAGTTTACTCAGCCAGGCCCATCCCATTACGGAGCTTGTGGTTGTATGAAAGACTCAGTTCAAATGCTCGCAAGGTTAAGTCCTTAGTTGACCGAGGCAAGACTAACCAAGTATGATTCTCCATAACAAAACCAACAAAAACCAAATACGACCGCCCAGTTGCCACTCTTGGCCCACCAGAAACAATCTTGCCACATGCCTCAGTCTAAATCATTTTCCCACCCCGGTTCTTTACCATTGCACCACGTGCCATCATCAACTCAATAACACATGTCTCATTCACAAAATACGTTCCATATCTCATTAAATCAATATTAACTTTGGTAATCCAAAATCATGAAATTTCCACGTGGCAGGGCTAAGCATACTACTTACGGTCTACTCAACCCATGTTGACCAATAACTAATGTCCAACTATTAATCCACAACCTAGGGTGACAAATGATTCATGGCCTACAATTATATACGACAAGGTGGCATACAACAACTAGGCATTTAACTAATCCCAAAATTCATTCAAACCAATTTTTACTAAATTAGCATGCAATAAATTAAATCGAAATAATTTTACTATGATAGGTTCAACATGATCAAACACAACTTGCCTTCAAAAGTAATCGATTCGGCTCTGAGCTTGCTCTCGGTCGAACCTCTCCTTCGAAACCTTCGGGCACTTCAACGTCTACGCGTAACGTATACACAAAACAATAAAATAAATAAACAGTAGACAAACATTGCTCAAAAATTCAATTAAAATTCATAAACAGAAAGATCACAATTTTACAAATTTATAGAAATTGGAATCACTCAAATCGGAGTTAAAACGCAAAAGTTATAAGCATTTGAAGTTTCAAAATATATTTAAAATCAATATACCGAATTAAATAATTATTTTCTTTTTCGGAAAATTAATTATTGCGTCATCTGTGACACGTGTCGCCACCACAGAACGACACGTGGCCTTGCTGACGTCAGCCCTGACCGGCTCCCGTGCTGACGTCAGCATGACGTCAACGGTGACGTCACACGCACGGTGCGTGCGGCTGACGAGTGGGCCCGTGCTGTCAGCGTCTCGTGTGAACAGTGCACGGTGCGACTGACGTGTGGGTCCGCGTTGTCAGCGTCACGCGCACAGTGAATAGCGACGTGGCTCCTCGGCTGCCCTCGGATTTGCATCTAACGGCGGAGGTTAGAAGATGGGGTTCACTGTTTTCACGGGCGACGTGGGCTCACCTCAGCGGTCGGATGAAGATCGTCCGGCTGGCGAGGCTCGTGAGTTCCGGCGATGTTGCGGCGGCGTGGTCCGACCGGAGACGGAGACGACGACGTGGCCGACGGCGCTCCCGTGCTCCTCCGACGTGAAGAGGTAACGCTCCCGACGCGGCTTGACGTGAGGGACTCCAAGGGACCAACGGCGACGGCGGAGGGTGACCGGCGACGGCGGAACGGCTCGAGGAAGTGCGGCGGACGGCTTGAAGACTTCGGCGAGCTCGTGCGGCGAGGCGGCGGCGTCTCGGGCGACGTGAAGTGTACGGATGGGTGCGGCGTGAGGTGAGGATCACGACACGGGTGGCGACGCAATAAATAGCCCCCCCGACGTCCGTGAAAAGCGCGAAAACCGAGGCCCACACGGGCGGTGGCGGCGGAATCCGGCGAGGATACGAGTAGGCGACGTGGCGCGACGTGGACCGTCGGATGAAGATCGGATGGCCACCGCGCTAGGGTTTTTTCGGAACGGGCCGCACAGTACTCGGCCCAGTACTGTTCATCGGGATTTTTAATCCTTTTCCGAATAAAATTAATTCTCGAAAATAAAATAATTTATTTGGGGCATTAAAAATATCAGAAAAATTCTGGAAAAATTCTCAAAAATATTTTAAGACATTTGTGACTCAAATAAAATATTTTCAGCAAAATTTATTTTAACTTTTCCATTATTTAATTAATTTGATAAATGGTTTAATTCAAAATAAATCCAAATAATTCCAAATAAATCCAAATAAATTTCAGAAATTCCCAAAAATTCAAAATACCATTTAAATGCAAGAAAAGCAAAAATTGGGGTGTTACAGTTAGTGTCGGATACGGCACAGTAATAAACACAAGTTGAGTCGATTTGATGCAATGGAGTCCGATTCAAATTGTAATCTTTACTGCTATAAAAGTTGAATAAATCCTCAGAAGAGGCAAGACAATTGATTGAAAAAACACTTGTTCTGTTTGCTAGACAATGCGTCGAAGTAGCTCTATTGTCTGAATATTGCGGCAACAGAGATGCAGTCTGCATCGAGAGTTTTTCTGGACGAGCAGAGTGCTGAAGCAAGCTTCGTAACTTTGCTCTAACCAGCTGAAGTCTTGACGTGGTGGCGTAATCACCTGATGTTCTAATCCAACAATGGGCTCGGGCTATGGAACTTCTGAAGGGGTGTGGTGTGCCAATGGTGATGCTTGGAGTGGCTTTGTAGCCGAATAAGGCAGTGGCAACAGGAAATAGCACGACCATTTTCAGCAGGTGACCGCAGTGATGGTGGTCGGGTCTAGCACTGCCACAATGATGGCAGGGCATGGCGTGGTGCTATCTTAGCTAGGTAGGTGTGGTGTTTTCGAGGGAAGGTATTGCCGGGGTTCATCGTATATGGCGACTCTCAATCAATCGGGTTCACTCGGTGTACAGAAAGACAGTGATGATGATGGCTTGGGTCAGCAGGTTGAGGTGGCCGCTGGTCCAGGAATCCTTGGGTCAAGGCATGGCTGGGACTTGGCTATGCATGGCAACTGTCAAATACCTAAATATAGGGTATGAGTATGCACTGAAAATTCAAAAACTATACCATGTGTACTTAAGCAAGTATTTGGAAACTCCAGATATTATGGGCCCAATTCAATGAGATAAGATATACACGGAGAGGGTATATCCATGCAAGGAAGAACTCGATCATTTTCCTGTTATGAGGAAACCAACTCAAGTACACTTGATATCTAAGAAAGTTTGGATATATTGCGAAGATCACGTGATGATAGACTTCTCATCGGTTATGATTTGATATCACAAACCGACTACAACTCGACCTGAGACAAGGCTACCGCGACTATATAAGGACGAGGGTAGGCCTCCCCAAGAGGACAAGCAATTCTCAGAATACAAGTCGTCTAGAAGTAGACAAACGAGAAGACCTTTTGAGCGGAGCATCCAAGAGCTGACAAACTACGCTTCATCAAATCTTTAGCCATAGCTTAGCCACCTCCAAGTTCAATCTTCATTGTAATTAGAGTTAGGCATTCCACTTTGTACTCTGTTCATCGACTCCATACATTATCCACACAGGAGTAGGGTATTACTCCATCCGGAGGCTCGAACCTGTCTATATTGTGTGCCTCCGATTTTATACCTGACTTTGCTAATTTGAAGGTACCCGAAACTATAAGTTTATTGTCGATTTCTAACCTCGCGATGGTCTCGATGCAACAAAGCTCGGTCATCAAGACACAGAAGACATAGCTAAGGGAGGAAGAAGACAAGGGTAGCTGAGGCACTGGTAAGTGGGCTCAGGCGGTAGTGGTTCAAGTCATTAGTTCTCTGAAGAATGGGTCCATGGTCAATAGGGCCCCACAATTCAGTGAAACTGAAGAACTTACTGTAATTCTTCTCGCTGTTCAGATTGTGGTCTTTGCATTAAATGAGCTATCATTCTTGTTGGAAGATTTTTCAAAAAATTTTGTATGAACTTTAAGAAATTCTTATCATCTGGTAAAAATTTCAGGCCAACATCTTGTTTGTACAAAATTTAAAAATTCTGACAATGCTGCTGTTACATTTATTTGTTTCTATTTTTGATTTTTCTGAGGCTCCAAATAAAGTCTAATTTATTTGAAAATTGTTATGGGTGATTCCATGGGCATTTAGAGGTTTTCAAAAAATATTTAGAGGACGATCAGCTATAAAATTGTTCATTAAATTCTGACACTAATATGGTTAGTTATTTCCCTTTTCTTATTTTGATTTTTTCAACATATAAATTTAGCTTGTATTTTTGTGAAATTTTGAGGTCGGTTCCCAAGGCACCGACGATGATGAAATAAATATTTAAAATGGTGATTGTATTCATATATTTTTATTTAATTCTGACATGTGTACTGTTTAAATTTCTTTTTTATAATTAAATGCCATCGCACTGCTTTGAGACTTGTAGCAGGCTCTGGAAGTGAACTAGGGTCTAGATGAATTTTTCCTGAATTTTATCCTTTAGGATTTTGGTCTTCATAGATTAAAAGAATGGTTTCTGGCAATATTTTTTATTTTTCTTAAGAGAAAAAATTCCTAGAAAATCATAGAAAAACAAAAAGTCAGAATGAAATTAGAATTCATATTTGTATTTCACATTTTATTTACTTTATATTTTTCAGAATGTTGCAAATTGTGATGTTATACGTTAAACATGTATAAATATTACAAAATTTGTAATTGTACAACAATTACAACTGTATTTTATACACAGGTTCTAGAGTTACGTAACAAATACAAAGCAATGTCTAGCCACGCAATTGCACAGGCAATCTGCTAGTTCGTAATTAACACCATTTGTTGCTTCAATATATGTTTGGTTAATTTTCCTATATATCGCTAGTACTTATAATACAATCAAGGAAAAATCATTAAAAAATGCCATTGCAAATGATCTGATTTTGGAAATGATATAGGGCATGTGAGATTGTCGTGTGGGTCCTAAACCCATACATGTAAATGAGACATCTAGCTAGTGGCTACTTCCACATCATTAAATTTAAAATTTGCAGTTGTATTTATGCAAGTTTCCCATAAATCGATCACGAGTCCTCTTTATTCATAAATAGAAGGGTGCGCGCATATATTCTTTTCGTTTACTTTAGCACCATCCTTTTCCTTGAACCTTATCGGCATTCGATGAAATCAACCATTTAGGTGCAGTTTTAGTTTGTACATTTATTATCAGAAGTCGGTTTCAGTTTGTAGCACACTGATGTGAGAGGACACACATATATTACTGACAGGGCAACATATATAACTAATCCATCTATTTAAAAAAAAACTTCAGTCTTTTTGTTCTTGACTGATTTTCTTCAATATAAGAGTGTATGTCTGAGAAAAAAAATTACTTCAGTCTTGCATAATTATGTCTGGAAAAGGGTAAATTATTTACCCAGTTATATAGTAATTAATATTCCCTGCTATTCGAAATAGGAGCCGTTTTGAACATTGCCAGAGTCTGCATAGTACCGATTTAACCACAAGTCTCTATGACCGGCACGAATTTTTGGATGACTTAATTTGGACTTGAAAGGAGCAGTAGCTAACTAGATTAACCGGTAAACATTCATGAGTATATATTTGCACGGTTCATGGTAATTAGATAATTCACCGACAGTGACACATCGATATATTGATATGAAAGCATCATATGGGACAGATGAGCCAGTTTGTTAATTAGATAAGGTTGGGTACTAGCAGACACACAGAACCTTCCTTGAAATAATAAAGTACACACATAAAGTTAGACGCAAAGCTATGGTGATCAACTAATGGAAGGTAGCACTAAAATCATAAGCTGTGATTAACTGGAAGCTAGATGACGTGGTACTGATGATGGTGCACACATAAGGATTCAAAACTTAGAGCTTATGCAATGGACGAGCTACTTTAGAAGGCAAAGGAACAATCTTCCCCTCAAGTAATGTGAGAAAAGGGCACCCCTTTTAATGCTAATCGAATGTGATTTAAAAAAGGATCCCTGCCACTTTTTTCTTTTCTTTTTCCCTTTTCAATTCTCTTGCCTTTGCTTTAGGTTTTCACAAGCCCAACATTCTCGTCTTTGGAAAGTGGTGGGTGGTGTGTGGAAAGCTTAACATAGACACACCAAAATAAATGCGATATATGCATCTAGGCCTCTTGGACACTAAAGTTTGATGCTTTAGGATCGTTTGGAAAGAAAGATCTTATCATTTCCCTCCATCTGATGATGAACACAAAAATCACACAGCACAGCTGTAAGTTGCTAACTTGTCGTTAATATTAGCCTTTTTCACACAATGTAGTACTCAAAATTAATGACTTTCCATTTGTTTTTTTTTTTGGCTTTCATGTTACGTACAAATCGAAAGAGGTAATTCACTACTAGAAAAATGCACATCAAAGGTGGTTTGTAACTGGCATCAGCGGCCGCCAGTGATAACATTATTAGTGGCGGTTCTAGCCAAGAACCGCCACTAATAATGTTATCATTAGCGTTTTTTCAAAATTTTGACTATCAATTATGCTTGCAATATATGTGCCATTACTATTAATGAAACATGTAAAAACACCATAACTTTTGACTTATACCTTTGATTTTAGTGTTCTTGTGCTTTTCGGAATTATCACACGATGAGCTCTCTAATTATATTTTTTTGTTCACCGATTCTAATTTTTAAATATGAAATCTAAGAACTTTTGTTAAAATGGCCATAGCTTTTGACTCGTAACTCCGATCGGGGTGTTTTTTGGCTCGTTCGAAAGATAACAAAAAGTAACACTCGAATTTCATAAGTGTGCGAAAATCAGATGGTCGGATCTTGATGGTTGGTGCGAGTGCGTGCGTGGCGACGAAATTCCAAAAAACGTTGTTTAGAGCCTCAAAATGGCCTCCGAAGTATTGAATCTGTTTCGGTCGTTCTTTTCAATTATTGCAAATAGAATATTAGTTTCAATTATTTCAAATGTAATATTATTTAATTTCAATTCTTCCAAATTAGAAGGCGGGAGATGTACTTAGCAATATTTAAAATTTTCTTTTTTCTATTATTTGTGGTGGTTTCAAATTAAAACTGCTAGAGAAAATATTATCAGTGACGGTTTTAACCAAAAACCGCCACAGATGCTCACATTATTAGTGGCAATTTTTGGCTAAAATCGCCACAGATACTCACATTATCAATGACGGTTTTAGCCAAAAACTGCCACTAATACTCACATTATTAGTGATAGTTTTTGGCTAAAACCGCTACAGATGTATTTGTGGCGGTTCCAAAGAAAAATCGCCACTAATAATGCATTATTTGTGATGGTTCCAAATAAAAACCATCACAAATAGTGTTCTCACCATTTTTAAAAAAGACCACCACTGATAATACTATTTGTGACGGTTCCAAAAAAACTGCCACAAATAGAGTATCAGCTATGTGTTGTTTTGTAGTAGTGTAAGGCCAAGCATGCTAAAACTAGAAATTGAATAGTGTCGATGTTTATGATCGGCAATAAAGAAGAGTGAACTGGGCAAGGCGGAAGATCTGAGCTTGATGGTAACGCAAGACACAAGGAGATTTATCCAGGTTTGGGCTCTCCGATGGAGATAATATCCAAGTCCTGCGTTCGGTGTTTCTTAGTGTATGGGAGTGTGTTCTTTCTTATAAGTTCTCTCTCAAAGCTCCCCTCCTCTTTATATAGTAGAGGAGGATTGCCTGTGTACAGTAGTGGAGGTGTGTACAGTAGTGGAGGTTGTTGAAGCGTAGCAGGGGTGGTTGGACGCAAAGGAGAGGTTGTCCTGTAGCTGGCCGACCATGCACAGTAGCATGCAGGGGTAGAGCCGCCCTTTGTAGGGGCGCAGGCGCTGCCCACCTAATCCTGTCGACACCTTCTCCCGGTCTTTCCCTTGCTGCGCATGGCTGAGGCCTTCTGGAAGGTCCCTCTTCTGCATGGCTGGCCTAGCCCACCCCCTTGGGATAATTCAGACGGCCCATTAATCAAATACCCGGGATCCGTGTATTCCACAGTAGCCCCCAAGTGCTTCGCGACCAAGTTGCCGTCCTTTGGTTGCTTCTCGGCCGCCATGATGCTCGATGGATGTTTCCAAGCCCTGGCGTGACTTCTTGACGGGCTTTCTCCGCCGAATGCTATGTTGTCGGCAAGGAGGTCGTGAATAACTCAATGGCCCCGTGCTTACTCTTTTGAGTGATATCCAACCCAATTTATTGGGAGATTGGCGGTTGGCTAGTCCTGGAGTGTATCCTCGTTTGGGTTGGCCTTCGGCCGAGTGGTACCTTGGATTAGTTTAGTGATGCCCATACCCGACCATATCGGAGCATAGCTTGGCCCGTCATGGGGCGCACCATCATTTGGCTTTTAGCCGAGTGGTACTTGTACATGTACAACAATCGGCTCAGCAGGGAGCATACCTTGGATTAGTTTAATGATGCCCATACCCGACCATATCAGAGCATAGCTTGGCCCATCATGGGGCGCACCATCATTTGGCTTTTAGCCGAGTGGTACCTGTACATATACAGCAGTCGACTCAGCAGGGAGCGTACCTTGGATTAGTTTAATGATGCCCATACCCGATCATATCGGTGCATAGCTTGGCCCATCTTGGGGCGCACCATCATTTGGCTTTTAGCTGAGTGGTACCTGTACATATATAGCAGTCGGCTCAGCAGGGAGCGTACCTTGGATTATCCGAGGGGTACCCATACCTGATAATATCAGTGCATAGCTTGGCACTTCATGGGGCATACCCTCTGAGTCCTTGATTTGAACCCACTCATAATACCTGATTCCGTCTTGCGGCAACAAGTGAACGACCCGACATGGGGCATATTACGGGAGGACATTTCAATTTTCCGTTTGGAAGGCACCTAGATCCCGTTCGGGACAGAAACCGGCAATTGACCTAACGTGGGGTGTACCATATGCCAAACTGGGTTTGTCCTGGCGACAACTGCCCGCCACGGTCGTGGTGTTTAGTTGGCCAGGTCAAGGTGGGGCATGCTCTTGTCAGACCTGGTCGCGACGTGCGTGAGGAGGAGCGGTCCCCACTCCGAGCGAGATCCATCATCACCCTTTATGGTTCCGAGGTGCCGCGCAGGACTTGAGTCTTCCTTCGCACACCACGCCCCTGCTTCTTCGACTCCGAAAAGTTCATCGCCTTCCTCGCAAGCTTCATTGCTAGGGTTAGCCGCCACTGCGTTTTTTCCCTCGCGCCGCCGACGATTCCTTCTGAGAATGTCGATTCCTTCTTCCCAAGACGCCCCCGCGCTGCCTCCGACCCATGATTGGGTCCCATCAACACTGACGGAGGCGCACCTGGACGCGATGGTTATCCTTGGAGTTATGTCATCGGCGATGTTGATTGGCGCTCGTCTAGCTTGGGGTGAATCTTATCCCACCCCTCGCTTCGAGGAGATCGTCGTCTTTGAGTCCTTCTTCCAGCGCGGGTTTGGGCTTCCGTCCAGCGCTTTTTTCCGCGGGCTCCTTTATTTTTATGGCATCGAGTTGGTTCATTTGAATCCCAACTCAATTCTCCACATCGCCGTCTTCATTCATCTTTGCGAGGCATTTCTTGGGATTCGCCCGCACTTTAATCTTTTCTGTCAACTTTTCCTCCTCAAGCCCTTCTCGACAAGGAGCTCCCCTAAGGCGGTTGGAGGAGCCGGCTTCCAGCTGAGAGATGGGACGAGGAAGCTTTAATTTTGCCATTCCCTTCAGGACTTCAAACAAGGGTTGGCACCGGGAATGGTTCTATTGTGGCAATCCTGATCCTTGCCTCCCTTCCTTCTCTGGAGAGCCCCCGAGGGCTTCTTCTTCTTGGACCATAGTCCCTCCGAACCATGAGATGGAGCAGGTCAACGAGCTCCTCACCTTGATCTGCGACCTGAAGGAGGCGGGTCTGACCGGCGTTGGGATACTTGCTAACTTCGCCATTCACCGGGTGCAACCCATCAAGGAATGAGTCTTCCTAGGATATGAATATAGGGAGAACGACCCGACGCGGGCGGTCTCCGAGGATATCAACCAAGATATGCTCATCATTCAGATGAGCGATCTTTTGGCCCCGGATGTCTCGATCCTTCCCTAGGGCATTCCAAGGGCCTTCTGCCTGGCGAATCCCCCTCCTAAGGTGAGAACTTCAAGCTTATTGATGTTTGGTTGTTGTTCACCGGCCGACTGCCGACTGATTCGGCACTTGCTGTTCCTCGCAGAATCACGTTGCTTTTTCCTCGGACCCCCCCTTCCTCACTCCCCTCCATGGCAAAGCGGCACGGCGAAGCGGCCCGCCGATCCCTCAACTGAGGAACCGAGCGCGAAGAAGAAAGGGCCCTCAACCGAGGAAGATGCCGAGCGGGTGCCGGCGCCACAACGCCCCACCGGAGGCCCAACTGTCCGGGACCCCGCGGGCCCGTACGTCAAGAAGACGGCACTCGACCTCCGTGGGCTCGAGCGACACCGGACCCCTCCCCGAGTGGTTCAACCACTCGGAAAGGGCGTGGATTCAGGATAAGGAGGTCTGACAGGTTAGTCCCCCTGTCAATCTCTTGTTCTTATTTCCTTGGCGCACGCTTGACTTCTTTTTCGGTGATCAGGGCACCGAGAGCGGTCATCCTCACGAAGGTCCCGACAGCCGTACCTCAGGAAGCTGCACCCAAGGAGGCCGCAGACCGGGAGGGGACGGCCGCCGCGCCGGGTGGTGACGAAACAGCCCCGGAGTGAGCCGAGTCGCTCGCCGGCGACGCTGAGGCGCGATTCTTCGGTTCAGCAGGGTGCCCGGCCGACCTCCGAGATAGTAGTGCCGGAGTCCACTGCCTGCTCCTCATCTCCCGGTCTTTCCCTTGCTGCGCACGACTGAGGCCTTCTGGAAGGTCCCTCTTCTGCATGGCTGGCCTAGCCCACCCCGTTGGGATAATCCAGACGGCCCATTAAGCAAATACCTGGGATCCGTGTATTCCACAGTAGCCCCCGACTTACTGCTTAGTTGAGAATCAATTAAGTAGTAAGTTAAGAACGTCCTTAATTACAATGACACAATGAAATGCATATTTAGGTGTAAAAGCGATGTAGTTGTTCTATATTCCAAGTGTTGCCGAGCGCTGTGCCGTCTTCTCGCTTGAGCTGGTAAGTCCCCGGGCGCACCACTTCGTCGACAATGTAAGGGCCTTCCCAGCTTGGGGAGAGCTTGTGCTTGATTTTCTGATTCTTTCTAAGAACCAGGTCCCCTTTAGAGAAAGCTCGGCCCCGAACATTCCGATCATGATAGCGGCGCAAACCCTGGAGTAACTTAGCCGACTAGATTGATGCGACGTCTCTGGCTTCCTCCATCTGGTCGAGATCCAAATGCTAGCTCGGTAGGTAGGACCGCCTCCGAACCATATACTAGGAAAAAAGGTGACTGCCCGGTAGCCCTGCTGGGGGTAGTTCTTAGCCCCCAAAGCACCGAAGACAATTCTTTTACCCATCTTGCTGCGTATGGTTTGAGACGATCAAATATTCTAGCCTTTAGGCCCTACAGCACCATGCCATTGGCCCGTTCGACCTGCCCGTTACTCCGGGGATGGCCTACGGAGGCGAAGCAAATCTTGATGCCGAGCTCATCGCACCAGTCTTGGAATTCTTCGCTTCTGAATTGGGTGCCGTTGTCAGTGATGATCCTGTTCGACACACCGAATCTGACGACAATTTCTTGAAAAAATTCTCTGGCTTTGACTGCAGTGATCGTGGCAACTGGCTTGGCCTCAATCCATTTGGTGAATTTGTTGATGGCAACAGAGAGGAAAGCAAATCCACCTTGGGCCTTTTTGAGGGGTCCGACTATGTCGAGCCTCCAGACTGCGAACGGCCAAGTGATCGGAATGGTCTGAAGCTCTTGTGCCGGTATATGAATCTGTCGGGCAAAACACTGACAGCCTTCGCATGTGCGGACAATATCTTCTGCGTCTGTTACAGCAGTCGGCCAGAAAAAACCTTGACGATAAGCTTTTCCTACCAGAGTACTTGACGTTGCATGATGTCCGCAGATTCCCGAGTGAATTTCTTTGAGGAGGTTCTTCCCTTCTTGCTCTAATATGCACTACCTAAGGACCCCGGAGGCACTCTTTCAAAAGAGCTCCTCCCCGATCACCACGTAGCTCTTGCATCGCCGCGTGATGCACTCGGCCTGTACGCGATCCTCAAGAAGCTTGTCCCTCAGAAAATAATCCAGATAGGGGTTTTGTCTAGTCGGGGTTGATGACCAAGACTTCTACCTTGGCCGGCGTCTCCCCTAATTTGTCCGACTCCCGCTGTCGGCTCGTCGTTGGTTTATGAAGCTCTTCGACGAAGACTCTAACTGGAACAGGAGCCCGGCTAGAGCCTAGCCTGGCGAGCTCGTTCTGCTTCGTTGTCCCAGCAGAGCACATGGGTGAGCTCAAGTCCGTCGAACTTGTCCTCCAGCTTACGCACCTCCTGACAGTATGCAGCCATGCCATCATCAACGCATGACCACTCCTTCTGCACTTGGTTAATCACCAGCTGAGAGTCTCCGCGAACCGCCAATCGTCGGATACCGAGTGATATGGCGATACGGAGACCGTGTATGAGCGCCTCGTACTCGACAGCGTTGTTTGATGCCGGGAAATGTAGTTGAAAGACATATTTCAGCCTTTCCCCTGTTGGAGAGATGAGTACCACGCCAGCACCCGCACCACTCAGCGTGAGAGAGCCGTCGATGTACATCGTCCAGTACTCGAGATCCTCCGCGGCCGTGGGATTCTACAACTCCGTCCACTCGGCGACGAAGTCGGCGAGTGCTTGAGACTTGATGGCTGTTCGAGGCTTGAAGGAGATTTCATAGGCCCCAAGCTCGACCGCCCATTTCGTGATTCTCCCAGTGGACTCCCGATTGTGGAGTATATCCCCCAATCGGAAAAGATGTAACCACCGAAATTGAATGCTCTTGAAAATAATGCTTGAGTTTACGAGAGGCAAGCAGTACCGCGTATAGAAGCTTCTGCACTTGAGGGTACCGTGTCTTACTCCACTGATTGAGGATTTGGTAAAACTGTGGAATGAGGAGGTCATGGTGTGGGATGCGTACAAAAGAGAGCACTTCAACCTACAGGCTATGGTATTTTGTACCATAAATGATTTTAGGCCCTTGGTAATTTGGTGGGCTACAATACGAAAGGAGCCAAGGCGTGTCCTATTTGTGAAGAGGACACTGATTGCTGTTGGCTGTCGAATTCTAAGAAAACTTTGTATATGGGTCATTGTAAGTTACCTCGCAATCATCGATGTCGTAAGATGGATGACAAATTTGATGGGAAGAGGGAAGTTCGTTCGGCCCCGCAGCATATGATTGGAAGGCAAGTATATTCACATGTGGAGGATATCGACGTTCAATATGGAAAGAGCCGTAAATCTGTTCATCCCAGAACCATGTGAAAGAAGAGGTCTATATTTTGGGAACTACCATACTGGAAAGAGTTAGATGTACGACACTGTATTGCTATCATGCACATTGAGAAGAATGTCTGCGACAATTTGGTTGGCATCCTGCTGAACATACTTGGGAAGACCAAGGATGGTGTGAATGCTCGTCACGACATGGTTTACATGGGAATCAAGCTCAAGCTTGTAGCGATAGAGGAGGATGGAAAAGGTCTGTACATCCCCGCTACATGCTACACCTTGTCCAAGAAGGAGAAAGAAGACCTCTGCAAGTGTCTCTAAGTTATTAAAGTTCCATCAGGCTACTCCCCAAATATTAAGAAGCTTGTGTCTATGGATGATTTGAAGTTGGTTGGGATGAAGTCCCATGACTGTCTTGTCTTGATGACCCAAATGCTTCTTGTTGCAATTAGAAATATTCTACCAGCGGATGTCGTATTTGCAATCACGAAGCTGTGTTATTTCTTCAATGCGATCTCTTGCAAGGTTATCGACCCTGATGTGCTAGACAACTTACAGAGTGAGATGGTGCAGACTTTATGTCACCTTGAGATGCATTTTCCCCCGTCCTTCATTGACGTGATGGTTCACCTTGTAGTACACATTATTAGAGAGATTAAGATATGTGGACCTGCATTCCAATATTACATGTATCCTTTTGAGAGGTATATGGGTATATTAAAGTCATACGTGAGGAATCGGTCAGAACCTGAGGGTAGTATTGTGGAAGGTTATGGGATTGAAGAGGTTATTGAGTTCTGCGTGGACTATCTCAGAAAAAGACAAGCAATCGGTGTTCCTGTATCTCACCATGAGGGCAGGCTTGCTAGCAAAGGAACCGTTGGGTCAAAACTAACAAGGCCACATTTTGATATGTATTGTAAAGCGCATTTGACAGTCTTGCAGCACATCGTAGAAGTTGTAAGGTACGTCGAGCAGCACAAGTTGATATTACGGGAAGAGAATCCACATATGGATGATCTTTTCATCACGCGAGAATACAACGACAGATTTCTCACATAGTTCAAAGAAAAGGTGGAGGTCTCTGTTAGTGAGGATGTGAAATGGTTGGCTGACAGGCCTAGATTTAATGTACAGACATGGCAGGGGTATGATATTAACGGGTACACATTTACACTGAAAGTTAGGATGCTAAGAGTGCTATTCAAAATAGTGGTGTAAGCATAGATGATTTGTCCGATGAACATCACTCTAAAGGAGGATCCTCATCGGCAATGAAGTCGTACTATGGGATGATCAAAGAAATTTGAGAGCTTGATTATAGAATACACCAAGTTCCATTGTTTCATTGTAAGTGGGTGGGACTTCCACATGGAGTGAAGATTGACAAGAGAGGTTTTATTCTTGTGGATCTGAATAGACTCACCTACAAAGATGACCCATTTATCCTTGTAAAGCAAGCAAATCAAGTCTTCTATGTGCATGATCCCGCCAATCCGAGGTTGCTTGTCGTCCTTCATGGCAAGCGGCGGATCGTTGGTCACTACTACAGAACGAGACATCACTATCACTGTATCTGTGTCGGTTCTTAAGTTTTTCGAAAAAAACGATTGTGATAAGTAACTTCGGAGGGGTGTTAGTAATAATCACTATCGGTTTTGAGATTATAAGTGATTGTGATGTAGCATTGGACACATCCGAATCGGTTCTCTACTAAAAAGTGATAGTGATGTACACGGTCATCACTATCGGTTCTTTTCATAGAAGTGATAGTGATGTGCACGTGATCATCACTATCACTTCTATGAAAGAACCGATAGTGATTACCTACACATCACTATCACTTTTTAGTAGAGAACCGATTCTGATGTGCACATGGTTATCACTATCGGTTCTTTTTATAGAAGTGATAGTGATGACCGTGAACATCACTATCGCTTGTTGAAAAGAACCGATTCTGATGTGCTCGTGCTCATCACTAAGGATGGCCGTGCACATCACTATCGCTTTCAAAAGAACCGATTCGATGTGCCTCGCTAGGTTATATATACCACTCGTGACTTGAACTCTTCTCTGTTGTTGCTCCAGAGGAGATTTCTCGCCGCCACCCGAGAAAATAGCTCATATTGTGTGGTTGGAAGCAATACTTTGGTGAGAAAATTTGAAGTCCTCATGGGTGGGTATTAAGAGGGCAAAATTGAAACCCTATCTTGAGGAGATTCCCTCTTTTGCCCTCTTTGCGGTTTTCTTCAAAATGTGTACGTGCTTTCAGATTTCACACTCTTTATTTGACAAGCACATATCTATTTAATTTTTGTAGTGCGATCTCCTGCTTATATGGAATTATTATTGCTATCATGTGGTAGCTGTTATTAGAGTTTAGGCGGCGAACCTCGTCTCCCGCTCGAAGGTGCTTATTTATAAATATCTTTGAACGAAAGTGCATATTTATAAGCGAGCAGTCTCGAATTGTCCACGTTTTATGGACAGTTCGAGGATATATGGTTCGAGCAAGCTCCTGAGCTGTGTTGTACAAGTTCAGAGTAGATTTCGGTAGCGTCTCTCTGGTGTTCTCCGGATACACACCCCTCTTGACCTGTTGTCGTACAATTCCAGATTAATTTGAAAAAGTTTTGACTTTTCTCGCTTTTACGCACAAATCATGTCTACTGAAATGAATTTTGGCATATTTCTTGAATGAGGTCGCTTTTTCCAAAAATTATTTTATGAAAAGTTTTGCAAGTATCCTGAAATATGTTTTCGCAAAATTTCTAATAATTTCAACAATGTATGACAAAGTTATGGCATTTTCTCTCTTTGATGAAATGCTGAAAATTCAGAACTTGCGATGTCCGAAAAGAATAGTGCAATAAACTACATCGATTATCGGTTTTATTAAAAAAGTGATCTCGATGACTAATATCGGTGTTCTATTAGAAAAGTGATGATAAAGCATCGAGATCGGTTTTATTAAAAAGTGATCTCGATGATGAAGCATCAGTATCGGTTTTATTAAAAGAGTGATACTAATGATGAAGCATCAATATCGGTTTTCTTAAAAGAGTGATACTAATGATAAAGCATCTGTATCGGTTTTATTAAAAAAGTGATACTAATGACTAACATCAGTGTTTTATTAGAAAAGTGATGATAAAGCATCGAGATCGGTTTTCTTAAAAGAGTGATACTAATGATGAAGCATCGAAGATCGGTTTTCTTAAAAGAGTGATACTAATGATAAAGCATCACTATCGGTTTTATTAAAAAGTGATACTAATGACTAACATCGTGTTTTATTAGAAAAGTGATGATAAAGCATCGAGATCGGTTTTATTAAAAGAGTGATACTAATGATGAAGCATCGAAGATCGGTTTTCTTAAAAGAGTGATACTAATGATTAAGCATCGAGATCGGTTTTTTTAAAGAGTGATACTAATGATAAAGCAATTCTTAAAACCCGGCCCAAACCATAACCATTCGCAGCACCGCTTCCACGCTTAACCCTAGCCGCCGAGTGCGCCGCCGCCCGCCTCCACGCCACCCGCCGGTGCCTGCCTCGCCTCCCGCCCGTCCGCCGACGCCGACGCCGAGGACGCCCCACGCCACCCGCCCGGTGCCTCCTCGCCTCCGCCCGTCGCCGACGCCGAGGACGCCACGCCACCCCACACCGCCTCGACGCCGACGCCGCTTCTACTCCCCGGTGCCTAGCCGTCCTTCTCGAATTTTCGAGTCCTGTTTCATTGTAAGTTTTTCAAATACTGCATTTGATTCTTGTTGGCTGGAGGGAGAGGTATTGCTCGGTGATGATATGAGTATTGTGATGAAAGAACGATTATTTCTGTGAATCAGGCCTTGAACTGTAGTCTTATATGCTGAGAAGTGTTGATTAGTTCACTGTTTAGATTATATTTTGCTGCCAGAACCTGATTACTATCTTATTGTTAGTAACCCATTGTTCATTCTAGTTTCTGGTTTGGTCTTATTAACTGCTAGTTATATCTGTTCATACCATGCTGTTCGGTTAGCTTGCTGGTTACTGATCTGTATGCAAATTGTTGGTCTATCAGTTATGATATATAGACAGTAAATTGTTCGCATGCTGTTGAGTTAGTCTTTCGATATCTTCATCGCCGATCCGATCAACATTTGTTAAGTAAGATAAGTAACTTTGCTGTCAGTCTGATCTGAAATTAAATGGTAGGTTCGGTTAGCACATGTTTGATTCACTGATCTGAATGCTTACTGGTCTATAGATAATCTGTTGAAACAGTGATTTAATATTATCAACTCCTAATTGTGCATATTAAGGTGGTAAGGGTTCAAGGCCTAATTTGCTGAATTAATTTGTTAGCCGATTCGTGATTGAAGTGAAGTTTCTTATCTTCATTTAGACCCTAAAATCGAGAGCAATTATTCATATTACATATTACCTCTATAGTGCCATAGTAGACATGATTCATTTTATAGATGACATGTTGATGCCTTTCGTGTCTGTCACCATATGTGTCATTTCGGATAATCATGAATTATGTTGTTTTGCTCATATTGTTATATGGAATAATTAATAAAAGCTTGCTCTTATTATCGCATCTCTTCACAATGTCCTTCCTCAAATTAATTTCATGATCTTAAGTGGTGCATAAGCTGTGCAAATCAAGTAGGAAGATAAGTTCAAGATAATTTATTGTCATTCATCATGTTTGTGAGGTCCTATATTTTACAAGTCTTTGTTAAGTTCCATTTTGTTATATGTAGATATACTAATCACAGCTTTTGCTAATGGCTTATTTTGGCATATTAATTTTGTTTACACATGTGTTTACTTTTAGCATATTACTTTTGTTTAGACATGTGTTTACTTTCAGCATATTACTTTTGTTTTTATCTCAAAGATATGTTAGAGTTTAGGTTATGTAACCACGTCTCCTGCTCGAGAGTGCTTATTTATAAATATTTGGAATAGCATATTCATAAGCAAGCGATCTCGAATTGTCTATGTTTTTTGATAGTTCGAGGATATGTGGTTGGGCAAGTTCTGAGCTATGTTGTACAACTTCAGAGTTGATTTGATAGCGTTTCCGGTGTTCTCCGGATACACACCCTCTTGACTGTTGTCGAGACGTGTATCCGGAGAACAATGAGGAGATGTCAGCCAAATTTTCTCTCGTTGTACAACGGCTTAGGAACTTGCTCGAACCACATATCCTCGAATGGGATTAGGACCAAACCTATTTAGAGATTAGGGTTATCGTTGAGTACGTATTTAGTTGGTCAACAGATATTGCATGTTATGTCGCTACTAACTTGACCTTCTTGTGTTGCTATTCTTGCAAGTATCGAAAACCGACCTATTGTTCCCATTGTCTTGCAAGTATTATTGCCATTGCATTAGTACATTAATGCTCAAATTCTCTGTTGATGTTGTGAAATCTGAAACTTGTTGGTATTTCCAAACATCTGCTAGTGCTAAATTCACTTGTCATATGGAATGGGCTTTTGTTTTTTTATCTGAGCATAGGTTAGGTCAAGTGCATATAGTAGCTTCAAATTGCTTTCTCTCATGTCACACATATGACCTTATCAGATAAGAAAACTCAAAATGTCGCAACTAGAGAGCATCGGCTCGTCGCCAGACAGAGTAGAAGGTGCTGCTGAGGGGCCGAGCATGGTTCCAATTACTAAAGGGCCGAGTAAGGTGAGGAAGACCCGAGGACCAAACAAAGGGGCTACAGGGAGAACGCCGCAGGTTCTCCGCTTCAATGCCACGAGGGTCTGCACGGGCCCTCCTAAGTACATGGGGCGATACCGGTCATTTCTTGGCCAATTGGTGAGGGAGAGAGTGCCCATAACAATTAACGATTGGAGAAAGGAAGTCGTTGGCGAAAGCGTAAGAATCGGTTGTGGGACGAGGTTAAGAGTAAATGGATTATAGAGGAGGAAGATGAACCCAGAGCGAGACAGACGCCTTTGAAGAGGATGGGTGTGGCCTTGAGGCACTTCAAGACCCTTATGCACTGGCGACTACGTCTTTGAAAGGCCAGACACCATTCGAGAGGTATCCATTTGTGACCCCTAATGTTTGGGAGGAGTTCACGAGGATGAAGGGTACGCCGAGGTAGAGCGGTGAGAGAGGAACACCGCTGTCCGGAGGCTTAACACGCACCCGCACCACCCTCGACAAAGCGGCTATGAGGGGAAGAAGGCAGTGGGCGCGACTAGCCGAGGAGTGCACTCACTCCGGACGTTGATGCCTTACTCCCACATATATCGAGGAGCGGCACGAATCGGGTATTAGCGAGACAAAGAAAACCCCGACGGGCAGCTTGTAGTTGCAAACCCTGCTATCGCCAAGTCGTCTCTACCATCGTAAGACATCTAACTTAGTACAATACAATTGACCCAACTTGTTGTATTTCAAATCTAATTCGTACTCGCTTATTACAGAAGAGGTAAGCCAATGAAAAGAACAGGGACCTTCCCGAGCTAAGGGTGAAGGACATCCCGTCGTCTGCGATCGGAAGTCTCGACCATAAGGGCGGTGCTTGCCGAGGGCGGGACACACGAAGAAGTCCTACTTTCAAGATGACGCCATGAGTGCCAGATCAAGGTCATGGCGAGCACGTGAGGAGCGCCAAGGACACACTAAGGAGGCGGTGAGGGAGGAGATTAAGGAGGAGATGAGGGGAGATGACACGACGTGAGGAGGAGATAAGAGAGGAGATGATGGCACGTGAGGATCGCCTGAGGGCCGAGATGATGGCGATGATTTCCCAGAGTCAGAGCCAGATGCCCTCAACTGTCATAGAGAAGTCTGTGCCCCGACCTAGCAGCTGTGATTCCAAAAATGATAAGACCGATCCCCAGCTAAAGGTAATAATTAATTTTTCCTGAGTTAAAGCTACGAGTGTAACTCCCGTAATGTTTTTCCTCAAGTTGTACACTTCTTGCAGGTGCCTGCGAAGTGCCACCACCATCATGACGGAGGATGGATTTCCGCCGAGGTCAGACGCTGGGTTGCATTTCCATGCAACGAGACCGACACTGCATGGTCACTGTGGGGAAGGGCTACATGAGGGTGCGGTGGACTACATCCACGAAGACTTCTTATCACATGTGCTCGATTTCCCCCCAACGAAGATATCACCACTCTCGGGCAAGCACGCATGTCGCTCATCAAGTGGCCCACGACGGTGTCATCTTGGTCAAGGTAAAAAGTCCCTCCACGTCTTCTCTACCATTCCAAGATTACCGCAGAAGTTAAATATATGCGTGCTTCAGAGGTTCCTCCTGCCGCTGCTCTCCTCGCACACACTTTGCCTCCTGCTCCTGCGCTTGCGCCTCCGCCTGCCCTGCTCCAGAGAACCACAGAGGCCTCCGAGACTCTCAGAGAACCACAAGAGGCCTCCGAGACTCCTTCCGCCAAGAGGGCAAAGGCGACAGCCACAGGCGCCCCTTAAGGTACTGAAAAGCCCATCGCCCGACCTCGGAGACTCCTTCGCCCAGTAAAGAAGAGTCAAGACAGCCACGAGCACTCAGATGATTATAAGGCCTACGAACATGGAAAGCCCTAATTGCATCGCCTTAATGAATGATCTAGGCAAGTGGACTCGCCTCCTCCATGGATGGTACCTTGATAAGGTGAAGGGGGAAGAGCGTCGAGTCGACTTCAACGTGAAGTATAAAATGGTACATTTTCACCGTGAGGAGCATGGAACATTCCCCGTCAATTTTGAGGATCTATTCCGTGTGTACCAAATGAAAGCCGTCGATATTTCTACTTTACGATCATGGACGCTGTGAGTATCACACCATATAGCTTGCGCCATGACTTTTATAGGATTTTGCATTATGTTTTTCACATTCAACACGAGTTGCAGGATAATGAGACAACGAGCCGTGACGAATCTACACGAAGTTGGGTTTGTCGACCCCGAGCTTGTGTCTGCGATCATGGCTAGGCTTCAACCGGGTTCGTTGCTAGCTACATCAAGGGGTATTGCAAGTCGAGTCAAGAAGGACTTCATTGTATTGCCGTACCACGAGGAGTAAGTAGTACTTTTCGATTCAATTACTTGTACGCACTTAAAACCGTATGTGAACTTATTTCCTTGCACTACATTTTATTTAATAAGCAACCATTGGGTTCTACTCGTCCTCGCTCCGAGTGAAAACACGATCTACACATTTAACTCGACGAGAAGAGACCGATGGCATACGCGATCAAGCCTCCTTTGCGTATAAGCGCATTATTGAAACCTAACACATATGAGGAATTTAACTACGTTTATTTTTTTGACTCAATGGTGCTCTCCAATGTATGTAGGGGTTTCTCGGACTATGTCGATGAAGGAGGGCCGACGACGACAAAAAGGGCAAGACAACGCAGTATAAGCGATTTAAGGTACAAGTGCCTAGCATATATATGATTAATTTTTTGACATCTAATCTTCGTGGGCTGAATTTCTTTTCTCTCTTCACAGTGCCATCAACAGGCAGCGGTGACCATTATGACTTCTATGTCATGCAAAGACATGCTCATCGTGGTCGGCAACTCACAACTTTTCCCTAAGGTATATGTACGTGCATAATAATATACTTAGCCTTTTACATAGAAATTTTGAAACTGAAATTAATCTATCATTTGTGTTTTGCGTAAGATCAATATCCCCGTAAGAGTTTAGACAAAGAAAGCACTCAATAATTTACGAGACCACTTATGCGATTGGTCTTGGTTAGAAGTTATATCGAGGATGGCAGGTTTAGAGATCCCAAGCATCCTACTAGTCCATATGAAAACAATATTAATAATATATGTCAATTTGATATGTATCGGAGGAAGTCCATGTCTTGATTGTCAAGCATGTTTGAGTTGTATATTGTGAACGACTATGATATATATGTGTTGTAATTAAAGCGCTTCATTACGTGAATGTGATATATGCATCCCGTGTTACGCTCGTGAATGTGATGATATATATTGTGCATTACGTATTGAGAATTTAATCTATGCTTTTTGGAGAATTTGCAAAATGGCACACCCCAATGGAAGTCATCGATGATCGGTTCTTTAAGGAAGTGATTCGATGACCCCTCATCGTAATCGGTTCTTTAAGAAAAGTGATGTCATCGTAATCACTTTTCTTAAAGAACCGATTCGATGAGGGGTCATCGTAATCACTTCCTTAAAGAACCGATTCGATGAGGGGTCATCGTAATCATTTCCTTAAAGAACCGATTCGATGACATTTTATCACGATCGGTCAAAACCGATTACGATAGCTCCACCTCATCACTATCTAAGGACATCGTAGACGCCACTAGAACCGATTCTAATGCTAAAAAAGAACCGATTCTGATGTGCCGTTCTGTAGTAGTGGGTGTTGAAAATGTCATAGATGAAGAAAAATACGTAATTCAATGATATACCTCTGTTTGCGGATAGGGCCTATATTAGCGGGGTCGACGACGACACACATGGAACCAATTACTTGCGAATAGATCATCAAGAAGGGCAGTATTGTAAATAAATGACTATTGTAATATTTTTAAAATATTTTGCAATGTTTGCAGTGTAAAAATCTAAGTCGAATTAGTTTTAGATGCTTTGATGGAAATTCAATATCTGTTTATGTGTAAATAGCGCTAAGTGCCATATGTTGTGAAAGAAAATTCCTTTGCATGAAAGTATAGTTGAGCAAGTTTGTAAATAGTTAAAAGTTCATTTCTGAAAGTGTTCGATCAATTCGGGATTAATTTGACAAAAGGTCTGACTTTTCTACGCTTTACACAAAAATGATGCCTACAAAATGAATTTTGACATATTTCTTGATTGAGAACTCTTTTCCAAAAAATTCTTTGTTGAAAAGCTTTGCAGTATCCTAAAGTACATTTCTGCAAAATTAATAATAATTTAAACAATGTATGAAAAAGTTATGGCCATTTGTCACTTTGATAAAATGCTAAAAATTTAGAAGTTGCAGATATCTAGTAAAGTTTATATTAGTATCGGTTTTATACTAGAACCTATTCAGATAATATGCCATTAGAATTGGTTTTATATGGAACCAATTCAGATTTTATATGTGAATTGATTCAGATGACATGTCTTCAGAATCGGTTTTTTTATGAGAACTGATTCAGATGACATATCATCAGAATTGATTTTTGAGGGGAACCAATTCAGATGACTTGTCATCAGAATTAGTTTTTGAGGGGAACCGATTCTGATGACTTATCATTAGAATCGGTTTTTTATGGGAACCAATTCAGATGACATGTCATTAGAATCGGATTTTGACCGGAACTGATTCAGATGAAATGTCATCAGAATCAGTTTTTGATGGAACCGATTTAGATGACATGTCATCAGAATCGATTTTTTATGGGAATTGATTTAGATGACATGTCATCAGAATGGGTTTTTGGCAGGAACTGATTCAAATAGTCCTAAGCATGAATGAAATGTTTTTTCGGTTCCCTAGCTCCCCCTCCATTTCATCACCTAGTCATTCCCCTCCCCACCGCGCACCCTTCTTTCCCGACACCTCTGCCTTCTCCCCCCACCACTGACTCCTTCCTCGACTCCGCCACCTTCTCTCCTCCTGTCCCCTCCCCACCCGCGCCCCTTCCTTCCCTGATGCCTCTGCCGCCTCCTTCCCCAATGCCGCCGCCTCCTCTCTGCCTCCTCCCCCCCATCGACGCCTCCTCACTCCTCCGCCCTCCTCCCCCCACCTCCGCCCTCCTCCCCCCACCTCCGCCTCCTCCCCCCACCGACACCTCCTCCCCCTCCTTGGAAGCATTTTAGGTACGTCTTATATTTCTCTGTTATGCATCTTTTATTTAGTTTTCGGTGCCATACTGTCCGATCTGCTACTGGTTGAATTTTTGTGTTGTATGCATGGAACCACAAGAAATATGCACTGAATCAATAGGTAATTGCTTTGTTTTTCCTAGTATGATGAACTTGTTGTCATCCAAATAAAATAGAGGCAGATGAGGGGTTAATTATTGAGAATGGAGTCATATGGAAGAAGATAGTCTGTGAGGTTACTACGATTATTCTTTATCCTTCGTTGGACATGATAATCAAAGCCAGCTCGACATCTTCCTCTTGTAATGGAATAATCAACAAGTTAATAAAGTGGCTACCCTGTGTCAATCACTAATTAATTACGACCAACTTAGGCACAATAGATTATGCAGATGGGCTATGACCATGCTAGACACCAAGTTAACAAGTTACTAATCATTGATCATGTTTCACAAGCTGGCCACGAGGTGAGTGTAGTCAGTTAAAATATTGTATCTTAAGATTGTTTCATAATAGAATATGATGGAAAATGAATGCCTAGCTAATGGCAAGATATATACACAGGTCATGAGATGATAAATCAACAACTTATTATGGGAAATTGTTTACAGCAAGAAGTAAAATATCTGACATTATACAATGAAAATTGAGAGGAAATACCAACTGATGGCTATTTTTTGATTGACTTAGCCCATAAATTCAATTCAAAGATGTTTCTTGTCACACACCAAATGCTACTAATAGATGAGATGACTTTTGTCCTATCAACTTATCATTTTAAAACATATGTGCTAATAGTATACTGTGCTTTTTTTGTGCATTGTTTCACAAATAGAAGTATTCTGACCTAATTATTGCTCAGTTGCCATCACAAACCTTTAAGATATGTTGGATGCTCCTATGTATTTTTTTTCAACTTATCAACCTTTAAGATATGTATCCTTTTTTGGGATTATGTAGTTATTTTATATTGCATATGTTGATCCTATGTTTGAGTTTACTTTCAACATATTTTTTATATCAGCATGGTGTTAGAGTTTAGGCTGTGCAACCTACGTCTCCCATTTGAGGGTGCTTGTTTATAAATATGTCGATCAAAATAGCATATTTATAAGCAAGCAATCTCAAATTGTCCACATTTTTTGGATAGTTCGAGGATATGTGGTTCGGGCAAGTTCCTGAGCTGTTGTACAACTCGAGAGTAAATTTCGGTAGCATCTCCCTAGTATTCTTCGATACACATCTCTCTTGACCTGTTATCGAGACGTGTATTTAAAGAACAAAGGGGAGATGTTGCTGAAATTTTCTTTGGAGTTGTACAGTGGCTTAGGAACTTTCTGGAACCATATATTCTCGAATGGGATTAGGACCTAACCTATTTAGAGATTAGGAGTCATCGTTGCTACATATTTGGTTGGTCAACAGATATATTTTTCTTGAAGATCATCCATTCATCTCATACTCTACTACAATATTCTAGAATAATTACATGCTATGAATTGTCCATTTAGTTGTTGCTTCACATGATTTATTGTTAGGTTCACATAATAGCTACAAATTATTTTCTCTCATTTCAAATATACTAGCCATGTGCCCGTGCGTTGCAACGGAAACTCAATTTGCGATAAAAAATTTATTTGAAGAGAGCAATAACAGTGGCAAAGGTGGGTGATTAAAGAGCAATGGCAAAAGTGGGTAATTAAAGAGAAGTGGCAAAGGTGGGTAATTAAAGAGCAGTAGCAAAAGTGGGTAATTTTGATGAAGTGACGTAGGCAAAGGTGGATAATTAAAGAGTAGTGGCAAAGATGGGTAATTTTGATGAAGTGACGTGGGAAGAAACTCTCACTTTATATAGTAAAGATGACCATGTCAGATAAAAAACTCAAAATATCACAATTAGAGAGCATTGACTCATCGCAAGACAGAGTAGAAGGTGCTCCTGAGGGGCCGAGCCAAGTTCCAAGTGTTGAGCCGAGCCAAATTCCAAATATTGAGAGGCTGAGTAAGGTGAGGAAAGCCCGAGGACCAAACAAACAAAGGGGCCACAGGGAGAACACCGCAGGTTCTCCACTTCAATATCACGGGGGTCTGCACGGGTCCTCCCAAGTAAAAGGGGCGATACCTATCATTCCTTGGTCAAATGGTGAGGGAGATAGTGCTCATTACGGTTAAAGATTGGAAAAAGGAAGTCAGCACCGAGCAAAAGAGTCGGCTGTGGGACGAGGATAAGGGCAAATGGATTATAGAGGAGGAAGATGAACGCAATGCAAGGCGATATGCTTTGAAGAGGATGGGTGTGGCCTTGAGGCACTTCAGGGTCCTCATGCATAGTGAGTGCGTGCTGAAAGGCCGTACACCATTTGAAAGGTATCCGTTCATGACTCTTGATGTTTGGGAGGAGTTCACGAGGATGAAAGGCACGCCCGAGGCAGAGCAGTTGAGAGAGAGGAACACTGCTATCCAGAGGCAAAACACGCACCAGTACCACCTTGCTACAAGCGGCTATGAGGGGAAGAAGGTAGAGTGGGCGTGACTAGTCAAGGAGTGTGTGAACTCTAGGACGGCGATGTCTTACTCCCACATATGTGAGGAGTGGGCATGCGACTGGGTATTAGTGAGGACAAACAAAACCACCGACGGGCAGCTTGTACTTGCAAACCTCGCTACCGCGCACGTCGTCTCCACCATCGTAGGACATCTAACTTAGTACATTGCAGTGGACCAACTTGTATTTCAGATCTAATTCGTACTCGCTTATTGTAGAAGGAGGGAAGCTAGCGGAAAGAACAAGAGACCTTTTAGAGCCAAGGGTCGAATGACATCCTATCGTTTGCGATTGGGAAGCCCGACCATAAGGGCCAGGTGCTTGCCGCAAGGGCGGTGCATACGAAGAAGTCCTACTTTCAAGATGACACTGTGAGTGCGAGATCAAGATCATGAGTGGCACATGTGGAGCGCCTCAAGGACACGCTTAGGGTGCAGTTGAGGGAGGAGATCAAGGAGGAGATGATGGCATGTGAGGAGGAGATGATGACACTTGAGGAGCACCTGAGGGGCAAGATGATGGCGATGATCTCCCAAATTCAGAGCCAGATGTCTTCGCCTCTCGTAGAGAAGCCTATGCCCTAACCTAGTAGCCGTGATTCTAAAAATGATAACACTGGTCCCCAGCTAAAGGTAATAATTAATTTTTTATGACTTAAAGCTAGGAGTGTAACTCCCACAATGTTTTTCCACAAGTTGCGCACTTCTTGCAGGCGCTTGCCAAGTGCCAGCTTACCCTAGCAGAAGACGAATTTCCCATCGAGGCTACACACGGGGTTGCATTTCCATGCAAGGAGATCAACACTGTGCATGGTCAGCCTTTGGGAAGGGCTACATGAAGGTGCAGGTGGACTACATCAACGAAGACTTCGTATCACATGTGCTGCAGTTCCCCCCAACGAAGATATCACCACTCTCAAGCAAGCACGCATGTCGTTCATCAAGTGGCCCACGATAGGTGTCGTACTAGTCAAGGTAAAAATCCCCCGCATCTTCTCTACTATTCCAGTTGTGGAGTACATGGACCCCGGGTATCTGCATAGCGGGCCGCGAGGACCACCCAAGTTCCACATGTACATATTTACGCGATGCTCAAGTCTAAATTCTCCACTAAGGCAGAGGAAGTGTCCTTGGCCTCATCAAGAAGGGCGACAACTTGATTATCAGTAACGGTGTAGGCGAAGCCCTCCTTGACAGCTTCAAGATCCACCCAGGGATATAGAGACTTCATGATCGCTAGAGCCTGGCTAGCGCTCGCGGTCGCCGTTTCCTTTATATGGGTCCTGAGCTTCTCAAGCGCCTCCGTTAGTTGCAAGATGGCTTCACCTTCGTCGCTCAGCCCTACCTCTCCGGGGCACAGGAACTTCAGCATTGCCTCAGAGGCTTCGCGGAGCTTAGTATATAATGCTTCCACAGATTTGACCTTCTCACCGAGAAGACCAAAATGTGCTTGCATCGTTTTCTTGTACTCTGCAAGCAGGGCGGATCGTCATCGAGAGCAATACAAGCATGATGAAGGCAAAGTAGAACCGAGTCGGGAAACATACCTTCCAGCTCTAATTCGAGCCTTTCCAAGTTGGTCCGGGCTTGAAACTCTGAGTCCTTTAACGCCTGGAGTTGCTCTTGAAGCCTCGCATTGGCGAAGTCCCGAGCTGAAACAAGGAAAAAGATTTAATGAGCAAGTAATCAAGTGCAGCAACAAGACGATTGAAGAAACACTTACATCGGAGTGAGCCGGATATATCCAGTTTCTCCTCTCGCAAAGTCTAGACTTGGGCCCGAAGCTCTCGCAGCTCGGCCTTGCCCTCGGTTCTGACCCGCTCCAGGTCGGCCTCGTACTCCTAGCGTTTCTTGATCTCCGGGAGCATCCTCTAGAGAAATTCTGACTTCCTTTCGGAGCGGTCCCCTAGACTTTGAGGATGACAAAAAGAATCATGAAGGCGTGCCAATTGGTGCGGATAAGAGAAGAAGGGAGCCAATAACTTACCCGAATCAGTTGGGCACACTCAATGGCGTGCTCATAAAGCTCTTTCCTCTCCTCCTCCTCCGCCTCATCATTGACAATCTCCCATTCACTCTCCTGATTGCGCCACGCACCACGAAGCAGAGATCTGGGGCGTGGGAGTGATTGTGGCTCACGAGGAATCTCTTCCGTTGGAGGGGAGGGGCAGGCGGCGAGCTCCTGCGCCACTAGACTCGCAGTTAGCTCGGGCTGAGAGAGAGGCGGTAGTGAAGATGACTTTAATTCAGGGACCGCTTTGGCTTCCCCAGGTGCAGCAGCAATCAGCGAGGGCGCCTCAGCCTGACTAGGAACGTCCTGAGGTTTGGCTTCTTGCGGTGTCCCGGTCGGCGCGTCCACAGGGATGTCGTCGGACAGTTTCCTGTTAAAAGAAGTAATCAGGACATGATCCTACAAAGCAAGAGCAAAGAGTCAATAGGAAAACTAACCCATTGGACCTCTTTATTCTTATTCCAGGTCCTTTCTGAGTGGTTGAGGCACTTGCGGAGGAACCCGGTTGCGCACCAAAATTGGAGGCGACGGCGATGGCCGCACTAGAGACCAAGCCGCGGGATCTTGGATCATCGGGCCCCTAGCCGAGCGTTGAGAACTCAGAGGCCCTTTAGCCACTGGCTTCTTTCCCTTTTTGGCACTCGGCTCTCCAACTGAAGGGTTGGCAGGTCGTTTCTGCCTGGCACTCTTGTGTTGAGAGATATTGGGGAGCGGAGTGTCGGAGAAGAAATCACATCACTCCTACAGACGGTAACAAGCGCAAAGTCAGTCAACAGTCACTCAGAGATCAAAGATCAAGTACTGGAGGCTAAAAGGTATTTACCTGAGGAGGGGGCCATGTCACGGTGAAGGCCTTTGGGCACCCCTTGTTGGAGAGATGGGAGCCCGGGGCGAAGAAGTCGCCTCGCCGGTTGAACAACACCTCGTTTGAGATTGGATCGGGTGCTTCTCGAGTGGTGTCAAATTCCCTGCTATACTCAAATCTCAGGTGGACTCGCTTCTTGAGGGGCTGCACTCGGTGAAGGGTGAAGCTGACAGCAATGCCTACTTCGGTCAGGTCCTGCTCCTTCAGCTTATCGATTAGTCCTAAGAGTTCCTCAACTTAATCCATTTCATTATCCGATGGAACTGAGAACCAAGAAAAAGAAAATTTGGGCGGGAGCCCGACGAAAGAAGGAAGAAGGGGATCGGGATTGGCACAATAAAACCATTCCTGGTGCCAGCCCTTATTGGAAGTTTTAAAGGGGATGGAGAAATAAGACTTCTTCAGCCCATTGCGCAATTGGAAGCCGCACCCCCAATCGTCTTGGGGACGCTCTTGCTAGGTAAGGTTTGAGAAGAAAAAGGTGGCGAAAGAGATTGAAATGTGGGCAAATGCCAAGGAATGCCTCGCAGAGATGGACAAAAATAGAAATTTGTAGGATGGAATTGGGGTTCAAATTGATCAACTCAATCTTATAAAAGTTGAGAAGACCGTGAAAGAAAGCATAGGTGGGAAGGCCAAATCCACGCTAGAAGAAGGACTCAAAAACAACGATCCTTAGATTGAGGAGTGGGAGAGGACTCACTCACAACTAGATGCGCAGAAATCAACTCCAATGCCGGGAGAACTCTGGTGGCGACCATCTCCTCCAAGTGCTCCTCCGTCGTCACCGAGGTAGCTCAATCTTTGGATGAGGACGCCGCAGAGGCGTCCTTGGAGGGGGAAGAAGACATCTTCGGCAAAGGGGTCAGCGGCGGTGCAGGATTTGGAGCGCGGTGGCGGCTAACCCTAATGGCGAAACACGCTGCGGGATTAAGAAGGCGAAGGGGCAAGTGTGCGCAGTGGAGAGAAAAAACTCTTTGTTTGCATCAAGCCTCGTATTTAAAGGGAGCGACATTGAATTTTTCCCTTAGCGGGAAGAGCATTTTGACTTCCACATTTTGTCTAGGCCTAACCTAGGGTACGCTCCATGATGGGCTGCCAGCTATGCACCGCAACAGTCGGGCACAGGCATCCCTTGGCCAAATCTAGTTTGAGATATGATACACCCCATGATGGGACAACCGCTAGTCACCATGTCGAGTGGGATTTGGGTACCTTCTAAACCAAATTAAAGTGCCTTCTTGTAATATGCCACATGTTGGGTTGACTGTCGGTTACCGCACAAGACGGAATCAGATATTACGAGTTGATTATGAATAAGGCTTTCGAGGGTACGCCCCATGATGGGCCGCCAGCTATACACCGTGATAGTCGGGTATAGGTACCACTCAGCCAAACTAGGGTACGTTCCATGATGGACCACCAGCTGTACACAACGATAGTTAGGTGTAGGTACCACTCGGCTAGAGCCAATTTAATCAATGGTACATCCCAAGATGGGCCGACTGCCAGTATCCCAATAATTGGGCTGGGTACCACTTGAAATATTCAACACGTGGAGCTCTATTGAGTCCTTCACGATCTTCTTGCCTGCAGCAGAGCACTCGACATGGAAAGAAAACCAGTCGGGAAGCTGCGTCAAGAACTGGAAGCACTCGTCATGAAGTATGACTCAGTTGGGATGCGACCAGAAAGACGGCAACTCGATCGTAAAGCACTCGGGGGCTACTATAGAGTACATGGACCCCGGGTATCTGCATGGCTGGCCGTGAGGACCACCCAAGAGGGGATGGGCCGAGCCGACTACATGGAGACGGGAACCACCTGGACTACCACCGCCGTGCGCAACAAGGAAGTCCTGAAGATAGTAACCAATCTTTAGTAGGAAAGATATGATTGTAATCCTGGTTGTTAAGAGGTTCGGCGGAAAGGATAGAGATAGAATCTCCATCTTGTAACCGACTAGGACTCTTCTTTGTAACCGCACCCCTCCACTATATAGGGCGCGGGGAAACATCAACATCAGATCATCAGTAGTAAGATAGACCATCATAATTCCAGAGTATAGGACTAGGGTATTACCTCTTCCTTGAGGGCCTAAACCTGTATAAACCCTTGTCTTGTATTACCTTCGAGTTTGGATCCAGCGCTTAGCCCCATAATCATTATTGCTGACAACAAACGTCGACACCAGTAGTACTGCAACAAGTTACATATGCACATGCTTCGTAGGTTCCTATCGTACCTGCACCTTCTCCCACCACCGAGATAAGTCCTACGCAAAGTGTAGAGCTCATACGTAAAAGGACTAGCATAACAACCACTGAATTGTAGGAGGCCTCAAAGACTCCTTCTAAGAAGGCAAAGCTAACAAAGGCCACAGCGCCCCCTCCAACACATGAAAAGCCCTTTGCCTCGACCTCGAAGACTTCTTCTGTGCAGAAAGGAAAGTTGACAGACAATAAGAAGACCCCTCATGATTTTAAGGCCTACGTACATGGAAAACCCCTGATTGCATCCAACCTATTGAATGATCTAGGCAAGTTTACTCGTATGCTCCATGGATAGTACATTGACAGGGTTAAAGAGGAAGAGCGTTGAGTCGACTTCACTGTGAGGTATAGAAAGGGACATTTCCACCATGATGAGCATTTTGACATTCCCAGTCAGTTTTGATGATCTGTTCCATGTGTACCAACTGATAGCCTTTGATATTTCTACTTTACGATCTTGGATGCTGTGAGTAACGCACCATACAACATGACCTGATGACTTTTATAGGATTTTGCATTATGCTTTCTAACGCTCAACACGAGTTGCAGGGCAATGAGGCAGCGAGTCGTGACGAATCAACACCTAGTTGGGTTCATCGACCCCAAGCTGGTGTCTGCAACCATGGCACATCAACTGGACTTCGTTGCCATCTACATCAAGGAGGCATTGAATGCTGAGTCGAAGAGGGACTTCATTCTATTCCCGTACCATGAGGAGTAAGTAGTACTTTACCCTTCAATTACTTGTACACACTTAAACCGTACGTAAAATTATTTTCTTGCATTGCATACCATTTAATAAGCAATCATTGAGTTCTACTCGTCCTCGTTCTAAGTAAAAACACGACCTATGCGATCAAGTCTCCTTTGGAGCAGTAAGTACATTACTCTAGCCTAACACTTTCTGAATGTAACTACATTTATTTTTTGACACAATGGCATCTCTCCAATGTATGTAGGGGTTTCTCGGCCTACGTCGATGAAGGAGGGACACACGATGACGAAAAGGGCAAGAAGCGGAGTATAAGCACTTTAAGGTACAAGTGCCTAGCATATATATGATTAATTTTTTGACATGTAATCTTCATGTGTTAAATTCTTTCTCTCTTCACAGTGTCGTCAACAGGGCAGCGATGACTGTGCATGCAACACATGCTGATCGTGGTGGGCGGCTCACATTTTTTCTCTAAGGTATATGTACATGCATAATAATACACTTAACCTTTTACATATAAATTTTAAAACTTAAATTAGTGCACTAATTTCCGTTTTATAGAAGATCAATATCCCCAGAGGAGCTTAGACAACAAAGTACTCAACTATATATAAGATCACTTATGTTAGTGGCACTGGTTAGAAGTTATATCGGAGGATGATAGGTTTAAAGATCCTGAAGCATTATACTAGTCCATATGTAAACAATATGAATTATATATGTCAATGTGACATATATATGCATGTGTATTGATTGTTAAGCACGTGTATGTTGTATATAGTCATCGAATATGATATATGTGTTGTAATTAAAGTGTTTGTGTTTTGTAAATGTGATATATGCATTCTGTATTCTGTACTATGAATGTGATATATTATATTTGCATATAGTCAATATGTGCTATTTTAGTGAATATGCAAAAATGGCACACCCCTATGAGGGTCATCACAATCAGTTCTTATGTAGAATTGTGATGACAGGGTCATCATAATCGGTTCATGTGGAACTGATTCTGATGACCCTATCATCAGAATCGGTTCCATACAAGAACCAATTTTGATGAGGGCTCATCCGAACTAGTTCTTATGTAGAACCAATTCTGATGAACACTCATCAGAATCAGTTCTTATATAGAACTGATTCTGATGATTCTGTACAATCCTGTAGTAGTGGTGGTACCACATCCTGCTAAGCTTGAGTACCGTGATAGCTCGTCTGCCATTGTGGGCCCTTCGAACGTGCTGCGCTGACGGGAGGTGTTGCGGTGCTAGCAACCTGCCACTACAAGGGAGCACGGTAGATGATACATGTCGTTTGCCAGTGCCTCCATAGCCAGGAAGAGGGATAGGTTTGTAATTTTGCTTAAAAAAAAGGTCAAAGATGCAAACAAAATGTGAAGAGGATCAAATAGGTCAAAGCTTCAAAACAAACACAAGTTGGGATGATTGGTGCTACTACTATGATCTCTACTTTACATCGCATTGCATGCACGCACTAGGATGCAACTCTAGCAAATATTTTTTTATAATAGTCCCTCCATTATTTATAGGGCTTGATTGACTTGGTATAGTACAGTCCCCGCAAATTAATTTTGATGATTAATTAATATCTTTTAGTGTTCTCTGTTCATATCGACAAAATCATTATAATAAGAAAGTGTTTTCAAATACAAATCTAAATGTTATCACTTTTGTGTAACATAATCTATACATATTGTTGGAATAATTGTTGATCAAATTTTATAACTTTGAATCTTTAAAACACATGAACATCTTATAAAAATCAACGTAGCAAGTACTATATTTGATGGTATTCAAAACCTCTTTTTCCAGTAGTACAAGCAAATGGAACTAGTGTTATTTTGTGAAAAGTTGAGTCATCAAAGCTGATTTTGTGCGCCCTAAGGGAAAAACCAGGTATTACTGCTACAACTTTCCTAATACTATAGGAGAAACGTCATATAAAATCATTTTTATTGTATAGTATAGAAAGTCATATATTAGATGTCTCATTACAGACGGTTTTTTACTCAAACAGTTAGTAATGTGTATGCATGTCATCACCAACGGTTTCACTACTACAAAATTATATATACAACACTATCTTTTTACCTGAGTTAGTTCCCAATTTTTTAGAAAAAACTAATAGTGATATATAATTCGGCGTGAGTGGGAAATATAGCTCAAAACATCACTATCCGTCTACCCTCAGAACCAGTAGTGATGACAATCGTCATCACATCAGTTTTGAGGTTAGAACCGATAGTGATGTTATAGATATCACTATCGGTTCCTAGGTCAGAACTGATAGTGTTATTTTACTATCAGTTCTAATATCAAAACCAATAGTGATGATTTTGTCATCACGATTAGTTCTGAGGTTAGATCCGATCATGATGGCAAACGTCCTCGCTCTTGACCCCTTGGCTTCTCTTCCTGTGCTTGACTTCTCAGCTTCTCCCAATCCATTTAAATACCATAAGCCGAGGTGTTCAACTCACACTTGACCTCTCGGATTCCCCTCTTTTCTATAAAAAAGGGGTTACTCCTCTCCACCCGCATCGCCCCTCCGTCTCCCCTAACCCACATCACCCATCTGCCTCCTAGAGGAAGTTGCCTATCTGCCTGCCCTCCCCCGCGTCGCCCATCTACCTCCAAGAGCACGTCGCTCATATACTCCCTAGAGCACGTCGTTGCTACCTCCCTGAGCATGTTGCTGTCATCTCCTCCCCAAGCACATCATCGCCTCCTCCTCCCCTGAGCACGTTGTCATCGCCTCCTAGAGCACGTTGCTGTCATCTCCTCCCCAGAGCATGTCACAGCCTCCTCCTTCCTGAGCACACAATCACCTCTTCCCCAAGCATATCACCATCATCTCCTTCCCTAAGCACATCATCACCGCATCCTCCCTAAGTAGTATTAGATGGACTAACTTTTTAGTTGGCGCTTTGTGAGCATAACCATTTTCCCGTGATTAATTTCTTTACTGTTATTGCAAAGGGGCTAGATAATTTACTTGTCTTGGGGATCTTGAATGTGGGGAGGCATTGTTTGATGAGGAGTTGGGCTGGTTAGACTGTTTGTGAAAACATTGATTAATCCTTTACATCTTGCAATACTTGATTAGTTCAATTGGTATCATCTGTTAAGTACGACAAGATATATGTTTATGCTCATTGTTTTTACTGTTCTACTTGTGCTTGGTTGTTATTGTTTTATTCATTCTATTGTTGACTATTTTTAGCATCCGAACTGTTGTTGGTAGCCTCTGTTTACATGCTTTTGCAGTCTATACTGTTGTAGTTTCAGTAAGGATTCTTGAGTATTGATTCTCTTCAATATATGTTGGTCCAATTTATTTGGTTTTATAAACTATCAACTATTAAATCTATTTTTAAAGGTAAGATTTTTATAAATTAGTCTAATATCTTGTCCCTAGTGGTGAGAAGGCCTTTCTAAGCCAGTCCGACATCTGAGAACACCTTAAAATCAACTTGAGCTTGATTGCTAGTTGTATGTCTCTATTAAATTAATTGTCATACTTATGCTTAATTACCTAATTATTAGTATATGTACTTTGATATAGTCAAGTATCGTATATAAAATAGAGCCTACAAATAGGACAGACGACATGGAAAAGCTATTGGATGCTAAATGAAAACTTGAGGTGGAGATAGAATAATTGAAGTAAATGTGTGAGTTAATAGGAAAACTTATGAGATGAAAGAAAAACTGAAAGATAGATAAAAAATCGTAAGATATTGAATCCCTTAACAATGTTCTCATCATTAAGGAGCATAGGGAAACACAGAGTTGGAAAAGCTAAAACTGAGCTTATAGAGGTTTCTAGTATTTAATTTAATGTTTTAACTAATAATATACCAAGATAACCTATTTTCATAACAAAATGGTCGCTTTTGTAGGGATTAAGAAATATGACTGAAAGCCAATTAGTTATTAGTATCAAACAAATGGACACTGTGCTAGAGCTCTATATGGAACTACAAGGAGAACAGGAAAGACTCTGTTGCAAAAGCTATGGCATATATGATAGCAAACATGAAAAAGCCCTAAGGTCTCCTTGTCTTGATCTATTAAATAATGTAGTTTCTCAATGTATGCTTGTTAATATTTTAACTAATTTACTGTATCTTTGTAACATAGCAATAAATATTTTAGACAAAAGTTGGCTATAAAAATGATATGAAAGATTGCTCTTGTGCCAAGATGTTCTGCAAGGAAAAAGATGTCAGAGGATTGTGCCACTGATTTCTGCATTGAGTATGGTCAGTGGACAAATTCTGTGATACTCTAGATGCAATTGCTTAGGGCAAAGAGCCTTCTACTGGGACGTCAGGGCTGCTTGAGGAGAGTTATATTAGATGATCGAGCTACTAATTTCTACATTGAGTATATATACTGTCAACAATACAGTGAATGCGAATATATTGTGAATTTGTTGATCTGTGAATATACTGTGATTTTGTTAATTGTGCATATACTATCAATCTATGAATATACTATGAATTTGTCAATCTGTGAGTGTGAATATACTGTAAACGTAATACCTAGGATTTATCTGTATCGGTTCCACACTTAGAACCGATAGAGACGTGCAATCTCTTTTAGTTTCGAGCGTGAAACCGATAGAGATCATAAGGAATTCTCTATAGATTCTAATCATGAAATTGATAAAGATTCCTAATTATCTCTATCATTTTAAAGCTCAAAACCAATAGAGATAATAGTTTTCTAGGTTGGTTTTGACCTTGGAACCGACACAGATAACTCTAAATCTCTATCAGGTGAAAACAGATAGTGATAACCGCTCATCATCACTGTCTAAGGGCTTAGTATCATTACTAAAACCGACCCATATAACAAAAAAAAACTGACCCAGATGACCATTTATATAGTAGTGTTTTATCAAAAAACCATAAGTGATGTGATTGCTATCACTGATGGTTTTGGCTAAAACCATTAGTGATGACATGCATACACATCAATGACGGTTTAAGCCAAAAACCGTTTGTGATATGTATTGCTATCACTGCAAGAATTTAAAGTTGTTTTGAAACTCAGCGTAGATCAAAACACACCTAATTCTATGGGTTTTCAAAAGGGGGTATATATGTTGGACTAGTCATAGCAAAGAGCAGATTGTACGGGAAGTAGGTATTATGAACATCACCGATGAAGTCAAAGATATGCCGAATGATATCGATTGTGTTTCCGATGAGGATAGGTTGCACAATGACAATATGGATTAGATGTTGTAGGATGTAGAAGGGAACCTTGATAACAGAGAGTATGGTAAATTCTGGGGTCAAAGAAACCTTTGTTCTCGGGTTGCAAGTTAAAGTACACAAGGTTGTCATTTGTGCTTGAATTGTTGAAATTAAAAGCAAGTAATGATTGGTCCGACAAGAGTTTCATGGTGCGTTGCCGACAACCAACTATAAAGCCAAGAAGATTCTTTGTCGCTTGGGAATGGAAGTAGAAAGAATACATGCATGTCTGAATGACTGTATCCTTTACCGCAAAGAGTATGTAACCTTGCATGTATGTCCGATCTGTAATACATCCCAGTACAAGTATAAGAATCATTCAGATGAAGACGACAAGGGCATTGAAGTAAAGAAAGAACCTCCTGCTAAGGTAGCGTGGTATCAGCCAATAATTCCCTGTTTGAAGCGTTTGTTTGCGCACCCAAAGGAGGCAAAACTACAGCGTTGGCACTCGGAGGAGCATAAGAATGATGTAATGTTAAGACACCATGCTGACTCTACCTAGTGAAGAAACATCGATAGGAGGTTTAAAAATTTGATGTGGAACTAAGGAGGTTTGAATTGAGTAAAGATGGAATGAATCCATCCGGTAACATGAGAAGCTATCATAGCACTTGTTTTGTGAATCTCTGTATCTACAATCATCCTCCTTAGTTGTTATGAACTGGAAGTACATTTTATTGTCAGTATAAACAATATGGGAATAATATTGATGTGTACCTAGCACCATTGGTGGAAGATCTAAAAACACTGTAGGTTCCTGAAGTATAGGTATGAGATGCGTACAAACAAGAGAACTTCACTTTGCACTGCATGTTGTTTTACACTATAAATGATTACCCTGCCCTTTCTAACTTATTGGGCCAGAGTACAAAAGGGTTCATCCAAAGCCTGTACTCTCTGCTTAGATGATATCGATAGTGCGTGGCTAAATCACTTGTGCAAAACCTTATAAATGCGTCACTATAGGTTCCTTTAAAGGAATTACCTATACCACAAGATGAAGAAACAATTTGATAGATGGAACGAGAATGGTTCAGCTCCAAGACCTTTAAGTGGGAGAGATGTTCATGGTACGGTTAAGGATTTAGATGTTGTATATGGAAAGGGTTATAAATCGAGGACCTGTGAGAATAGCATATGGAACAACAGATCAATATTTTGGGACATACCTTATTGGGAGCACTTAGAGGTTCAGCACTACATCAATGTCGTGCACATAGAGAAGAATATCTGTGATAACTTGATTGGTCTATTATTGAACATTAAGGGAAAATAAAGGATGGTATCAATGCATGTCTTGACTTGGTCAATATAGATATAAGACCTGAGTTAGTACCGAAAGAGACCGATAAATACTGAACGTACTTCAAACTTGCTTGTTACAGTCTGTCCAAGGCTAAGAGAACTTAACTGTGCCAGTGCTTACATCGTATGAAAGTTTCATTCAGTTACTCTTCCAACATGAACATACTTGTTTCAATGCAAGATTTGAAATTAGATGGTATGAAGTCTCATGATTATCATGTGCTGATGACACAGATACTCCCTATCACAATTAGAATTATTTTTCCAATTAAGTTCTAGGAGACAATCATGAGGCTCTGTTATTTCTTTAACACAATTTCTCAGAAGGACTAGATGCTCTCCAAGCTGAGGTGGTGATGACTCTATGTAATCTGAGATGTATTTTCCTCTATCATTTTTAGATATCATGGTGACGTAAACTAGGAAAATCTCTAAGAAGTCAACATATGGTCAAGGGGGCCCCCGGCTCCAGATGTTGCAGCGAAGGCCCTCGACCATGACCTAACGACGTTCATTTCCCACACGACCTCGAGCTCAGGCGGCGAGGCCCCGCTCCCGCTCGACCTCGACCTTGGCTCGGGGGCATGCGTTTACTCAATGGTTACCAAGATCAAGACGATGGCGTTATATGACGTGTATGCATTTCGGCGGTTACATCCTATCTTGAATGCGCACAAAGCCACAATCCCGGGAATCTCTCCCAACCGTTATAGGCAATGTCAGGGAGGATATAAGGCCTCGTTGGGCATGTGTATAAGGCAAGACAGCACTAGCCATAGACCAGGATACACAAACAGAACACCCAAGCTCGAGCTGTAATCCACTCTTTATACTTACAGCTAGTGAATTCTCCACCTCAAGAAGACCGGACGAGCTATTACCCTCGTGGGGCTCGACCCAAATATACATTCTTTGCTTCTGCTCACTGGCGCCACGCACTGACCTACGTTAACACCATTGTTGATCGAAGCACTTCTTAAGTCCTTCATTCACACTAATCCCCCCTTCACTCTTGCGGTCAGGCGATCCCGATCGTCGATAGCTGGCCCCCACCGTGGGGCCCGAGAGCTTCGTTCAACCAGAAGAAGTCCCAAATCTTCGAAGTATGGCATCTTCTGCAGTAGCATATTCCGTGAGCTCGGGTTTGAGTACTGCCCCCGAGCACGGAAGTTCCACGTCCCTGTTTTCCCCCTCTCTGCCACTGCGAAATTGGTTTGTTCTCATGGCCACTAGCCATGATTTGACGTCGAGGAGGGGGAACGCAGCCCGAAGACCCCTGAAGATGCTCGCCGGATGGCTCAGGTTGCCATCAACCAGGCCATAACCGCCCTCCAGCGAGAGGAGCTTGGGAAGATTGGAACATCCTCGGGACGCTCCAGACTTCCTCACTCGGGCGAGCGCCTCCGCGCGATCGCATGAGTCATGACTGACCCCGCATGTTCGATGTCGGGTCTTTTCGGCCGAGCTCTCGCGGACGAGCTCGACAAAGCGGCCACCGAAGCTGCGCCGTCGCAGCGCCAGGGCCTCCCCGCTGGGTCTCGGTCCTTGAGGAGCGATGGCAGCTCGCAGAGGCGCCAACACTTCGACGGCTCGCTACGTGTCATAGCCTCGAGACTGCCCTCCAGACACCGCCTCACCGTCGTTCCCCGAGCGTGACTCCGGGCGAGATACGGTGACAACCGCATACAAGGATTTCGCTCCAGAGAGCCGCACGTCAGCCTCTCTCGACGCCCCGCCAAGGCACCAACGGGTCCATGAGCGCCATAAGATACCTCCCGGCGATGCGCCAAGCCGCCGCCATTGCCGAGGTCGCAGGCGGACGCCAAGGCGATCGGGATCCGACTCGGCAGAAGCGAGAACCTTCCCAGCGCGCTTCGCCCCAAGATACGGTGCGCGGCAGATTCGACGGCCTTCGACGGGTGCGGTGGCCGGCTCGTTTCAAGCCTGCGTTGATCGAGCGATTCGACGGGATGAAGAACCCTGATGAATTCCTCTCGATCTACACCACTGCCATCCTAGCCACGGGAGGCGACGAGTACGTGATGGCCAACTACCTCCCTACCGTCTTGCACGGTGCTGCTCACACCTGGCTCTTCAACCAGAAACCAGGTACTTTCCGCTCGTGGCGCCAAATCCAGAGTGCCCTCCGTTCGAATTTCCAGAGCTGTTACGAGCGGCCCGACAGGGAGAAGGACCTGGACCGAGTGATCCAGGGAAAGAACGAACCCCTTCGCGACTTCGTGTGGTGGTTCATTCGCACTAGGAATCTGATCCCTAGTGTGTCCGATGAGGCTGTGATCAAGGCCTTCAAGTTCGGCGTTCATGACCGGCGCCTCACTGAGGACCTGGAGATCACGGCAAAGCTCACCGTCGGCAAGCTCTTTCGCATGGTGGAGCGATACGCGGACGCGGACGACGCGGTCCGCTGGAAGCGCGATTACGACCAAGGTAAGGTTGGCGTCAACTTGGGTGAGGCAGGACCTTCAGGCACCAAGAGCACCGACCAAGGCTCGGCTGCCAAGAAGCGAAAGAGGGATCGCAAGCGCGACAGAGGCCGACCTCGGGTGACCGTTTCGGTGGATGGTCACCGCGAGGTCATGGAGGTGCGGGACTCGGCTCAGGAGAGGCCCCGTTCCCAGCAAAATCGACCACGACCCCAGAAGAGCCTGGCGCACGACCTCGGCAGACGATGCCGGCCTGGTCGCGACAGGTCGATGGCCGCCCACAAGGTTCTGAGGGGCAGCCCCGGTTCGACGAAGGTAAATTTTGCCTGTTTCACAGGTCCCCGGTCCATGACCTGCGAGGCTACAGGGCTTGGCAGGCCAAGCTCGAGGCCTTCTACGACGGGCGTGGAGAGATGCCTACGCTCCCGAAGGAAGGAGACCAACCCGAAAGGGTAAACACTGGAGAAGACCAGGCCGACCTCGGCCTGGACTTTCAGCAGGGCGACCGCCGGATCGATGTCATATTCGGCGGCTCGTCAACAGACGATCCCCAAAGCGAGATCAAGGATGCGCGACGCGTGGTCTACCGAGCCACCACCGAAGCCCGCAGACCAGCCCTGCAAGTGGGCCGGGGCTACGATCTCGTTCACGCCGGAAGATGCCCCCCAAGGTATGTCCAAGGACCTCAAGACTGCCTTGGTCGTGACCCCGACTATCAGCAACACCGTGGTCGGGCGGGTCATGGTCGCATTTACCAGTAGTTCCCTTAATTTATCTTTGGTTATTTCGCTCGTGGGATGCAAATCCCCCGGTCGAAGGTCAAGAACATGTAACATCCCAATTTTTGACTTTTCAAATATTAAATATTATTTTATTGCAATTTATGATTTTTGTGAATTTTCGGATTTATTTGGATTTTTGAGATTTATTTGAATTATCTTGAATTAAGGAATATTACTTTTCGTTAAAGATTAATTATAAATATATAAATTTAAAATAAAGTTTTTGTCAAAATATTTTATTTAAGACCAAAATGTCTCAAAGTATTTTTGAGATTTTTTCTTGAAATTTTTAGAATATTTTTACTACCCCGAATAAATCGAATGAATTTCTTTATTTATTTTAAATCGAAAATTCCGAAGTAATTAGCGTGAACAGTATCAGGCACGGCCCATACACTGTGCACGGCCGGTCCGAGAATCGTGCGGCCCAGCCGGCCCGGTTTACAACGACTCGCATTGGAACCCTTGGATCATCAATGTGCGGTGGAGATCAAAGCGGGCAAAAATCAGAAAGTTTCCGAGTGGATTACAAGGAATAGACTACCGTTTTGTGTCGGTGTCTCTCAGCCATCGATCAAAACGATCGGATGGACCTGCGGCATCTTCTTCCAAGCGTAGCCAACCGAGACTCGCGCGCGCCAAGACTGTCACGGACTCTAATCCTTCCGTGGAGGATAAGGGCACTTTAGCCTATTTAAGCCACGCACCAAAGATCGCCATGAATAAGCAACCAAAGCCCTAGGGTCTAGCCGAAATCGTTGTAAACTCGCCGCAATCCGGTTTCACGAGCGCCGCAAGGAGGAAGTCGCCGATTCATCGCCGTTGAGCATCCGCAAGGCTTGGGACCAACAGACGGTTTCGCCGTTGTTCGAGCACCTTGTGCGCGCTCGCTTTCGACAGAGCATCACCGAGAGCCACCTCCTTTGGAGACCTTACCGTCCGCCGAGAAGAAGCCGCGCCACCGCTAAACTAGCACCAACCCAAGATTCGCTCGCGCGGATCGGCGACGTGAAGGTGAGTTTGGATGTGAGCCGGTTGCCCATCGCCGGCGATCCTAGGGCCATGTGCACCGCCGGAGGACGTGGCTTAACATTTCGTTGACACGTGTCGGCCACATTGGTAAAACTGCTGAGTTGTCGCTTACGTGGCGCTGATCAGGAATTGCGTGGCGCTGTATCACCTGCCGAGTCAGCGCCAGGATGGTTCGGTCATGGCTGACGTCACGCCTACGCAATTAAGCGGATTTTTGCTTATGAAAATAAGTCGGTTAATATTAATTTTTCAATTTTTCAGATTTTTATGAATTTTGAATCCTCCGGGAGCTCGTTCTCCCTCATACGAACTCCGATTGAGGTGATTCAAATTCCTAAAAATTTGTAAAATTGAGATCTTTCTAATGGTGGCTTTTATTTGAATTTTTGAATTTGTTTGCTCTTTGGTTTTGGTTTTTATTTACTTTTTCTCTCGATTCACAGAGACGTTGAATTGTGCGAGGCTTCGGAAGGATTTCACAGCTCAAAGAATTATTTCCGCATCAGAGCAGGAGCTTACAATGCAAGTTGTGCTTTGATCATGTTGCACCCATAAATTAGATTGCATGCTATTTTGGTTTACCTTATCACTTGTTATTTCATGAGTACAAATGATTTTGACCTAGATTGGGATTTAGATATTATACCCTCTTGAATTACACTCTACCTTGTTAAATTATATGCCATGATCCACTTGTCACCCTAGGTTGGTTAATTATAGTTGGTTAAATAGAAAATCAACATGGGTGGTTAGACCTAATTAGAGATGCTTAGCCATGCCACGCCATCACATGCTTATGGAATATTGTTTATTAATCTTGACTAATGGAATATGGAACTATGATAATAATTTGTGGGCCATGTGTGGTCGCACAAAGAGATTGAGTTGTTGTGACAATGAGTCACGCGAACGATGTTGATTTGTGAAGAGCACGTGGTGTTTGGTAATCAACTGGGTGGGGAAAATGATTTAGACCGAGGCAAGTGGCAAGATTGTTTTCGGTGGGCCAAGATCGCAATTGGGCTGCGATTTGGTTTTTGTGGGCCAAGAGTGGCAATTGGGCGGTCGCATTTGGTGGGCCAAGAGTGGCAATTGGGCGGTCGTATTTGGTTTTATGACATGTTGATGTGATGAACTTTTGGTTAGTCTTGCCTTAGTCAACTAAGGTTTAGACTTTTGCAAAATAAAACTTGGGATGGATGGCAGGTTGCCATGAAAGGTTGAATCTTGACTTAGGACCGGAAAACTTGGTTTACTTGAGAATCCTTGAATCTATTACTTGTTACTATTTGTTTTATCGTCTTTTTAATCTATTAATGTATGTGTTTCAAATGTCGCCATCGCTTATGAACCATAAGCCTTCCTTTGGAATAAGCCCGCATATAGTTATAATAGAAATGCATTCTGTGCACAACTTGTTGAGTATGTGTTGGTGTACTCACCCTTGCTTAACAACCAACAATAGTGGAGGAATCATCTTCAATATTGGAGAAGGACTTTCGGTGGACGCGTGTCACTAGGCCAATCCTTGTCGCCAGCCGTGGTGTCTTGATGGGACATCTACGCTTTCTACTACTTTCCACGTGATTTGTCTTATTGGTCTTATTATTGCCTTGCAAGGTGAATAATGTAAGTGATCATAAGATCATACACTAGTTACATTCAATCAATAAAGTCCTATTATTCTTATCGTTGTGTATGATATGATGCTTACCGATGTTAAGCTGTGTGCACTAGCGTTTGATCCTGGGACTAGTGCGGAAAAACACAGTGGATTCGAATGGTTGGATTCGGGTCCTTACAGAACATCGCGATTCCCTTCTTCAGGATTGTACCTGGGAGTTCGACCACACCTTTGGGGCAGGTGGTTCTACCCGTCACCTTCGGTGCCTCGGACAACTTCCGCACCGAGCTGGTCACCTTCGAGGTGGTCGAGGGTGACCTCCCCTACAACGCCATCCTCGGGCGGCCTGCTTTGGTTAAGTTCATGGCGGCCGACCACTACGGTCACCGCTACATGAAGCTCCCGGGACCAAGCGGCGTCATTATCGTCTTGGTGACCTCAAAGCGCGACGGCTATGAGACCCAAGCCCGGCCCTCGCCCATCAGATTTGCCTCAAATAGGGCCCAAAGCGACCACTAAGGTCGCCGCTTGGCGGTTATCCACCAATGAGCTACGAAGGCTGTCCCGCTCGAGGAAGGGGACCCCACCAAGTGCATCCACGTCTCGACCGAGCTGAGTTCCAAATAGGAACTCGAGCTCGTCACCTTCCTCCGCGCCAAAAAAGACATATTCGTTTGGGAGCCGGCAGACATGTCGGGCGTCCCGAGGGAGGTGGTCGAGCACAGACATGTGTACGGCTCAACCGCAGCCCGTGATGCCGAAGGCGCGCGCTTCTCTCCTGAGAAGGTCGCAATAATCAAGGAGAATCTTGACAAGCTGTTGAAGGCTGGTTTCATTCGTGAAGTTGATTACTCTGAGTGGTTGGCCAACCCCGTCATCGTTCAGAAGAAGGGCGGGAAGTGGAGGATGTGTGTGGATCACACAGGGTTGAACTCGGCATGCCCGAAGGACAACTTCCCTCTCCCGCGCATCGACCAGATCGTCGACTCCACAGCGAATGCCAAGCTGTTGAGCTTCTTGGACGCTTATTCTGGGTACCACCAGATTAAGCTGGCAGTTGACGACGAGAGCAAGACATCATTCATCACGCTGTTCGGGACCTACTACTATACGACCATGTCATTTGGTCTCCGCAATGCCGGTGTGACCTTCCAGCGCCTGATGACCAAGACGTTCGAGCCTCAGATTGGTCGCAACCTCGAGGTCTACGTGGATGACATCATTGTCAAGAGCTCCGCCGAAGCCAGCCATGTTCAAGATCTTGAGGAGACCTTTGCCAACCTGAACAAGCACAAAATCAAGCTCAATCTGGAGAAGTGCGTGTTCGGCGCTGCCTTTGGGAAGGTGCTTGGCTACATGATCGGGGGCTCGAGGGTCGGCTCGAACCCAGAGAAGATCGAGGCGATAGAAAAGATGGCTCCCTCGAGTTTGGTGAAGCAGGTACAATGCCCCACAGGCCGTATGGCTGCCCTCAGCCAGTTCATCTCGAGGCTCAGAGAATGCGGGCTGCCCTTCTTCAAGGCCTTGCGCAAGCACGGGGGCTTTGAGTGGACGCCTGAGGCTTAGCGGTCCTTCGATGAGTTGAAGGTATACCTGTTGACACCACCCTTACTTACGACCCCTCAGCCGGGTGAGAAGTTGCTGCTCTACCTCGCGGCCACCACCCAGGCCGTCAGTGTAGTCCTGGTGGCCGAGCGGAACGCGCAGCAGCAACCGATCTACTACGTCAGCGAGGTCCTTCACGGGCCAAAAGAGCGCTACCCTCAGGTTCAGAAGCTCCTTTATGCCCTCCTCATGGCTTCGCGCAAGCTTCGGCACTATTTCCAAGCTCACTCCGTGGTCGTCCCGAGCAATTTCCCGCTCGGGGAGATCTTGCAGAATCCAGAGGCTAGCGGGCGCATCGCCAAGTAGGCCATGGAGTTGGCCATTTTCGACCTCCAGTTCATGGCACGCACGGCCATCAAGTCGCAGGTGCTGGCCGACTTCGTGGTCGAACAGACCTCGCAGCCGGCTCCTAAGCTCGAGGTCGCTGAGGAGAAGCCCTGGGTCATGTACTTCGACGGCTCGCGGTCCTTCAAACACTCGGGGGCTGGAATCCTCATTCTTACCCCGCAGGGCGACAGGCTGAGGTATGTGGTTCGTTTTGGCTTCCCTGCAACAAACAATGCTACAAAGTACGAGGCTCTCTTGGTGGGGCTCCGAGCTTGCAAGGCACTGGGTGTTCGCCGGCTGGTCGTCAGGGGCGATTCGCAACTCGTCGTCAACCAGTTCAATAAGGGTTATCAGTGCTCTGAGGACTCCATGGCCAAGTACCTCGCTGAGGCGCGCAAGATGGAGAAGTGGTTCCAGAATCTAGAGATCATGCACGTGGCGCGGAAGGACAACTCTGACGCAGATTTTCTCTCCAAGCTCGGGTCGTCTAATGATGAAGTTCCTCCCGACGTGATCCTAGAGACCCTGGCATCTCCCTCCATCTCCGACCAAGGGCCCTCGGTCGCTTTCATCGAGGGTACTCCCTCGTGGGCCGAGTCGATCCATCGTTTCCTGGCATCGGGAGAGCTCCCGGCTGAGCCAGCGGAAAGGAACAGGATCAAGCGCCGGGCGAGCTCGTACAAGCTCGTGGACGGCAAGCTTTATCGTCGGAACGTCTCCGGCATCCTGACAAAGTGCGTTACCACGGAGGAGGGTAGGTACCTGCTACATGACATTCATTCAGGTCTTTGTGGGGCACACTCTTCTTTCAGGACTATGGTCGGGAAATCTTTCCGCATGGGGTACTATTGGCCGACGACGCTCCACGCAACATTGTCTGTACTGTCGAACCTGCCAGTTCCATGCTCGAAAGTTGCATTAGCCCGCCTACGTGCTCCAGACCATCCCACTCGCGTGGCCTTTCTCGACCTGGGGGCTGGACATCTTCGGCCCCTTCCCGCAAGCGACCGGTGGGAAGAAGTTTTTGTTCGTGGCCATCGATACCTTCACCAAATGGATTGAAGCCGAACCCGTCTCGACCATCACGGCTCGCGTGGCGGTCAAATTCTTCCGCTTGTTCGTGGTCACCAGGTATGGGGTTCCATGCAGAATCATTACTGACAATGGAACTCAATTTACCAGTGAGCTGTTCCAGGAGTACTGCGAAGAAATCGGCACCAAGGTATGCTATGCCTCGGTGGCCCACCCGCAAAGTAATGGAGCAGTGGAACGCGCCAACGGACAAATCGTTCAAGGCGTCAAAAAGCGAGTGTCAGATGATCTCGAACGACACGGCTCGACCTGGGTGGACGAACTTCCCGCTGTCTTATGGTCTATTCGTACCACAATCAGCCGAGCAACAGGGTCCACACCCTTCCGACTCGTGTTCGCATCGGCCGCCCCGCCTCCTAAGGTCTGTTGGGCTCTGCCAGGTCGCTTTCGTCGATCGATCGACTTCGAGCAAGAGGTCTCTTGACCTTACCTCGGCGGAAGAAGTAAGATGCCGTGCCTTTGCACACGATCGTAGCAGACTGCAAGCTCTTCGCAGACATGCATCTAGATCAGACGACCTAGGGAGCTCCTTGTTGGGGACTTAGCCACGAGACGGATTCGAGCAGCCGCCCAACACCAACAAGTTATCCCCTACAGTGGGAGGGCCCCTATAGAGTTGTTTCAACAGATCGCACGGGAGCTTACCGGCTAGCAATGCCCGATGGCAGAGAGCTCTCTAGCTCGTGGAATATTGACCAGCTTCGCAAATTCTATGTGTAACCTTTTTACCTCAAATTTCAATAAAGCTCTTGTTCAATTGTCATACTTGGTCTTTGAGCAATTTTTTAGTCATATATTGTGTTAGCTCGAGATCGGGGCCTCTTTGGGTCTGACTTATGAATGAGCATGTCCGCTGATTGCCCAGGTATCGAGGGGCACCCCAGGGGTCGAGCTACTTGTAAGCCAAACCTATTCGCATCAAAGCTCCCCTTGTGTCATGGTTCGAACTATGCCCGTGACCGGGTTCAACGAGCACGGCGCAAGTCACTGTCGTGACTCAAAAGTCTTGCCGTATGAACGACTCTAACATTACTTGGTCCTATATGTTCCCTCGCGCGACCACGTTATGCTCTCTTTCAGGTCTTGGCCTTTGCAGGATTTCAAACTTGCGCCCAAGGCCGGCGTTGCTCGACCTCGAGCCCAACGGGGGCTAGATGAGATATACCACGGACAGAAGAGGCTAAGTGCACGATTAAGAAAAATCTACATTAAGCTGTTTTTGCAATAACCCCTTTTGGTTGTACAAAAGTCTTGCTCACAAGAAGTCTAGTCCTATTTACAGATCAGCCATCTTACGGGCAAGCTTCTCCTGCTCGAGCTCGGCGACCTTGGCCCTCAGGGTCGAGAGCTCACTCTAGAGACGGAGGGCTTCGGTGGAGGCTTCACCGGCGCGGCGCCGCTCGTCTTGAAGTTGGGCCATAGCGCTCTTCGCCGCCTTGCTTGCCCGACCCAGCTTTTCCTCGAGCTCCTTCACCATGGCCTCGAGTTCGGGGGAGACCCTCGACGAGACAGCTGCCTGATCCGCGGTGGCCTTGTTTTGTTCTTCGGCCTTGGCTCGCTCAGCTTCAAGCGCCTTGGCCGATCTTGTGTGCTCGTCCTTGACGGCTTTGTACGCATGGTCCCGCTCCGAGTCGATGGCCCGCTCTAGCTCAGCCTTATGAGTGGCCTTGAGCGTCTTCACTACCTCGCGGAGGCCGGCGATCTCTCAGGAGTCTTCTGCTGCCTTTTGCGCGGCCTCCTCCCGCTCGGCTTGCAGATCTTCCACGAGCTTCGAGCGCGTCGTCAATGCGCCCTCCAAAATGTCGAGCAAGGCTCTCAATGCGTCGGAGTGCGCTTGAAGACCTTGCAGCCCTTGGGAGACGGAGTCGATGGCCTACGGGGGTCAAAGGTCAGCACGGTATACGTTGGAGGAGTGGTGGAGAAGAAGGGAAACAGCAAAACTTGAACTAAAGGTTTGAGGAAAACATATGTACCCGGGCAAGACGGCCCTCGAAGGCCACACGGGAGTATGTGGCGGAACTGCTGCCCGACGCGTTCTGGGCGGTGCCACCGTTGCGACTCTCGGGTCTTGGTGCTCCGTCAGGCGGCAGCGGTCGAGCTCCTCCTCGAGGGGCTCGACTCGCCCCACGCCTGCCTCGGTGGCGGCTTCGTCCCCCGCAGCTGGAGGGTCTCTAGCCTCCTCCTCTGCGGTGTTCTAGGCCTGGCCCGTGGCTCGAGTCTCTGCGCCTGCTATGGCGGGGGCGCCTTCATGATCGGTGGCTTGAGGAGTCACGACCGCCACGATTGGGACGTCGCCGGTGGTCGTGGCAGGGGCGCCTCCGGCGCAATCTTCTTCGGCAATCTCGGGCGGGTCGATGTCGTCATTGGCGTACACCTCGCCGGTGCCGTAGTCCTCGCTGGTCGTGGGGAGGAGCTCTTCCTCGTTCGGGTCGTCGAGTCCTTGGTCGAACTCACCAGTCAGAGCCTGGCTCCGGGGGCTCGGGGGACTGCGTCCTCGGGCCGAGGGTCGGCAGGCGCCAGCACGTAATCTGTCTCTTCCTCCTCGTCGGACCCGGACTCGCCCTGGACAATAGTCATTGTCAATACGGGTAGGCGTTGAGCTCGGGCGCTCAAGATCTGCGATTAAGAGCCACTACTAAGCTAAAAAGTTGCAGGGAGGGCTGAGCAAATGAAAGGACACGAAATCTACCCGGGTCGGAAGTCTCCGTTTTGCAGGAGGCTGGCAAAGGCCCTGACCTCCCGTGGTCATGGGGGCGCTCCTTTTCCGGGTCCCCCCGATCTGGGACCATAAGGCCCGTGGCGGCTCTGAGCCCCCTACGGCAGAGGTCCCAGGGCCTCCCTCTTGGGCCCTTTGGGCCGCCAGAGGGCTCGAGGACCTAGTAGCAGCCGTCGCGCTCACCTGCTGTGAGAAGGACATGTTAGAAGACGGAGAAGCACGAGCACAGGCTCGAGGGCTCAACCATGGGAGTCCTTACCATCGTGCGGTCGGCCCATTCAACGTGAGGCTTCTTAGCCTCACGATCGTCAGCCTTGCTCGAGGGCGGCCTCTTCTTCCCCTTCTTGCTCCTGCCTCCGCCGGGCAGCGGGAGTAACCTCCTGGCCATGTCAAGCAACTCCTGGTGGTCCTACGAGCACGACGAACGGTCAGGGAAAAGTGCCACTGAAGTACAAACCGAAGAATGGCTTGGAAGCGCCTACCTCGGCCTTCCGGCGCAGTATGTTTTTTGGGACCGGGGGATCAAGGGTATATTCGTGCGCCACCTTCCCGAACATCTCATTCATCCTGGCGGTGACCCAGGATTCCTTCGGTGCTGCAAGCAAACAAGCAGTCAAGAAGACTCGAAGGTCGGATGCGAACAAGTCTACAGGGCAAGAGGACGCACCAGTTGTACCCTCACGAGCCATGTCGTCGTGCCCCGTGATCTCGTAGAACGGATGCTCCCTCTTCCAAAGGGGGAAAACCGGTTCGCAGTAGTCATGACGAGCGATCACCGTGAGTGAGGCAGCGTGGCGCAGATATGTATGGTGGCGATGGCCTCTTCGTCGACCTCCAGGTCGTCCGACTCCAGGGTCTCCTTCTTCCCGGTGATCGGGGTTCCGTCGAACGATAGCGCCCCGGTCCGGCCCTTCTTCAGATAGAACCACCGCTCGGTCCACGGACCGAGGGAGTCCCGAGTCTGGATCTTGGGGAAGGCCCATTGGATTCCCGTCCACAGCCGGAAGTAGAGGCATCCGACCACGGGGTCTTTCCCAGAGAGGAATAGAGAGAAGAATCGAAAGAAGAGCGAGGGGGTGGGAAGGATTCCAAGGAACCCCTCGCATAGATGGGAGAAGATAGAGAGGAGGAGAATGGAATTGGGCACCAGGTTGATGAGCTCGATCTCACAATGGGCAAGGATTGCCGCCATAAAGTCGCTCTCCGGTGTCCGCAGGCCGAAGAGCGCATAGTGCTCGGTGCACACGAACTCGTCGCCCTCGGGATGTGGTTCGGTCTCACCATCTAGCAACCTCCACATCGCTGGGTCAAGGAGACCCAAGCTCTCGAGCTCCCTCATCCTCGCCAGCGACATGGTGCTCCTTCCGAGTTTGGCCATGGCGGTGGCTTTCAAGCTTGGTCGAGGAGGGAAGAGTCACGTGAGTAAGAAGCTAGGAGTCGAGGAGCGCAAGGAAATCAGGAAGTTCTTCGAAGGTCGCAGAAGACTTGAGTTTATAGGCCCAGATTGCCGTCGGCTGAGACTCCTCAAAAGGTGTGCCAGTGGTGATTTGACGGGCGCAATTAAGGTTTGGGCGGCGGTTTCAAGGCGTTGCAGGCACCCCCTCTGACCGGTTGAATTCGTACCAGCATCGTGAAGTCCAAGGGGCGCCAGGTGTCGTGGGCCAAGGTCTTTTCCTGGTAGTCTCCGCCCGACCTCGACCGAAGGTGTAAGAAATCTGGAAGTCTGGTCCCAGTGGCTACAGGCTCGAGGTCGATCCAGGTCTCTTCCACGACCTTGAGCCTCGGGGCTAGGCGACGAGATCGGAAAATCTCTGAGAAGTCAACATATGGTCAAGGGGGCCCCCGGCTCCAGATGTTGCAGCGAAGGCCCTCGACCACGACCTAACAACGTTCATTTCCCACACGACCTCGAGCTCGGGCGGCGAGGCCCCGCTCCCGCTCGACCTCGACCTTGGCTCGGGGGCGTGCGTTTACTCGGCAATTACCAAGATCTGCACGATGGCGTTAAGGCGGACGTGGGCGGCATTTCCGGGGCGGTTACAGCCTATCTTGAATGCGCACGAAGCCACAATCTCGGGAATCTCTCCCAACTGTTACAGGCAATGTCAGGGAGGATATAAGGCCTCGTTGGGCATGTGTATAAGGCAGGACAGCACTAGCCATAGACCAGGATACACAAACAGAACACCCAAGCTCGAGCTGTAATCCACTCTTTATACTTACAGTTAGTGAATTCCTCCGGCCGGAGAAGATCAGACGAGAGCTATTTCCGCCGAACCAAAGTATACATTGTTTGTTTCTTGCTCGGGCGCCACGCATAGCGACTCCACGTTAACATCATTGTTGATCGAAGCACTTCTTGGGTCCTTCATTCACACTAATCCCCCCTTCACTCTTGCGGTCAGGTGATCCCGATCATCGACACATGGTCTATCTCATTGTTGACCTTATCAGAGAGATAACGATGTGCGGGCCCATGTTCCTACGTAGTATTTACCCGTTTGAGAGGTACATGGGAATTCTTAAGTCCTACGTACGGAATCAACCTCGTCCAAAGGGTAATATTGTTGAAGATTATGCAATCGAAGGGGTCGTCGAATTCTATGTGGATTACGTGGCTTAGGTCGAACCAATAGGTGTACCTCGATCTAACCATGAGAGGAGGCTCTAGGGTGTCGGGACCCGAATATGCAAATACGTACCCTCTATGTGTACTACACTAGTCCAGAATCAAGCTAGTGCACACGGGCTCAACATAGATAAATATCACAATCATGCACAAAGGAAACATAAAAGACTCCATATATTAATTATAACGTGTTGACTGACCTTATGGTCAACATACATGAATATACCATACAGGGCTAAACTATAAATATTAAACTAAGACATCGTAGTAGAATAGAAAAATAGATGACCTTTCAATATACCACAAGTAACTGACAAGGCTCGCACCCTAAACATTGGTCTTCACCTAGTACTCCTCTAGAACTGGTGTAGACTTTTGAACTGGTAGTTTTTTGTTGACAAGGGTGAGTACTTAAAGCAATCAACAATTTGTGCACAGAATACAATTCTAATATAACTATATGCAAGGCTTATTCCAATAGATTGGTCAACTTGGTTATTTTGCAATAAAGTAGCATTTATAAATGAGTACATTAAGTAGATTGAAAAGACTGTAAAACAAATAACAGTAATAAGTAACTAGTAGTTATTTCTCAAGTAAACATGGTATCTAGTCTAAGTTAGGTTCCAAACTTTCCAACGGCAACCTGCCAACCCATCCAAGTTTTCAATTTATAAAATCTAACCTTGGACTGTAATCCCCAAGCATTACTCAATACGACAAGCACGGCTATCCGAATAGATTTTATACTTTGTAGAGGTTATGTGCTTTACCACATGACATGATCACGTCTTGTTGTCGGCAGAGAAACTATGACAAAGCCTTTGCAATGCTCTGTCCTAACCCAGTACCACCCGCTAAGGTTTCAACACTGAAAGAACTGATTACCACATTCAAGGTCCCCTCTTGCACCATGTGAGCTCGTACCACCACTTGTAGTTCCAAAGTTAAGACATTGCAAATTAATTAACTAGATCTGTCCCATTCCAGACATGTGGTTGCATGTTAGACTCAGTTCAAATGCTTGCAAGGTTAAGTCCTTAAGATGACTAGAGAAAGACATCCACATACCCACTGCGCTTCTAGCCCACCTTAGCTGCCCCTTGCTCCAATTTAAATGATTACCACCCCAGTTGATTACCAAGCACCACGTGCTATCAACAAGTCAATATTTTTGCATGTCCTCCTCATCACTACAACTCAATATCATTGTGTGACAACACCTAACACACCAATTTCATATACATGTTCCATATTTCATTAATCAAGATTAACTTTTGATATATCAAAAGACATGTGTTTAATGTGGCATAGCTAAGCATACTATTCACGGTCTAAGCAACCCATGTTGATGTTAACATTAACCAACTAATAATGAACTATCCTATGATGACAATTAATCATGGCATACAAATGATAAGGTAGGATATAGTTCAATTAGGTAGATTAATTATATCACAAACTATTTTGAAATAGTTGTTCACACAAAATATTATGTATAAAGTAAAACAATATAACAATTTTATAAACTGGGTTTAACATGATCAAATCACAACTTTCCTTGGAAAAGTTTTTTCTCTTGCTCTAAAACTTCATTTTGAGTCAAAGAATCCTCCTCGGATGCCCCGAGCACTTCGACGTCTACGCGTAACGAGAGAATACAAAATAAATACCAAAATAGAGATCAAATAAACTCAAAAAATCAAATAAAATTCATGATAAAATATATCTCAATTTTACAAATTTTTAGAAACTCAAATCACCTCAATCGAAGCTCGTATGAAGAAGAATAAGCTCACAAAAGATTTGATTAAATAAGAAAATAAAAAAAAATTAATTATCCAAATTATTTTTATACTGGAAAACCCAATTTATAATGTCAGCATGATGACACTACCCAATCTGGACCAATCATGAGTTGACATGTAGCCCTCAGTCCATAGACCTCATCGGGTCCAAGGTGAACGTGGTCTACTGTGCATGCCAATCGATAGGTGGGACCCGCTATCGGCTGACTCAGCAGGTGATACAGGAGATAGTTGAGTATCCACATCAGTTCAACACCGGCATGACGCTGACCTAGCTGCAACATGGCTTATATGTGTCAATCATTGAGACACTCCACGACAACAACGATGACACTGTTGGTGTTATGCCCTTGAGGCAGTCATATAGATGATTGTAACATGACTATGCTTATGAATAATAATATGATTATTGGTCTAATGAATGTATATCATTATATTGATCAGCAAGTATGTGACTTGCTTATGAAACTCTCTACTTATTGATATAATTCTGTAAGTATCTCTGATCGGGTATCATCGTATAGGACAACGATGAAAAGATCAAGATATGTATTGATCGATGATTATGTTTCATAGATCATAGGATATGGAGATATCATCAATACATTGTGAACTCATGATGAAGAACATGGGTTAGATAGACCCGCAAGGGACCTTTGTGAGAATGTTACATTCTTATGTGTCATCGATGTATCTCATACATAGTGGATGTATGATCCTTAGACTGAGATTGTCACATTCCCTACATATGTAATAGTTTACCTTGGGGCCACCAAACGCTATTTCCTAACCGAATAGTTATAAAGGTAGCTTTCATGTTTACATGTAGAGGGAAGTGAGCAGTCAAGATGGAATTTGCCACTCCGGTGTAACGGAGATATATGTCTAGGCCACTCGTGTGATATGATTAAGGAAGTGCATGGCCATGCCGTGATTGAGAAGTCAATCACAACTTATTAATATATCACGGATCACGAGAGATGGATTGAGCTGTCAAGGATGACATACTTCTCGCCTTGAGTTCGATCTTCATATAGTTTGGCAAAGGATTATTACATGAGTACTTTTGAAAGGTTCTATTTGATTTGATCATATGCGTTTGGGAGTTGGCATGCTCGCAAGAACCGCTACGGCTATTGGATTGGAAAAGGGTTTTCCGAATCTATGTCCAAATGTACATGAATCTACAGGGTCACACACTTAACGGGCTGGGACGCATTAATTTGGATTGGATCCGTGATTAATGGACCTCGTGGGCTTTACGCGCTGATGGGCCCTGGCTTAGGGTTTTGTCGCGTGGCTATATAAGGAAAGGAGAAGGGTGGGCGTGCATGTTGTTGTTCACGTCCAGAACCCTAGCCTCCACCTCTCATTGCCCTTGCCAAGCGACATGGTGCTTGCACGCCGACGCACGGCGTTCCATCCCGGGACGTGTGGACTGCTGTGGTGACGCTGCTGCTACTGTGGCGTGGTGAGGACGAACCACAGCAAGGATGAACCACAGCGAGGACGATCCGCGTGAGGACGATCCACGACGAGGACGATCCACTACACCAACACGCGAAGGATTCCACAACTGCGCGTCTAGTGGTAATCCAATCTGTGATCCCTTTCTTGCGAGTAGCTTTTCTGGTTATGCGGTAGAAATTTTAATTTGTGCTAGCGTAGCATACCGCGTTCTCCAACAGACACACTGCTCTAGGGTCATCGGCGATGGTGAAGGTCACCACTGGATAGAGCTTGACGAGATGGTTCTAATGACGTGCTTGGTTACCTCTCTGACAACCTTAAACCTAGGTGGTGATATCAAAAGCGGTGGCAGTCCAAGTTCTTCGGTGATAGCTGCTCCGATGCTCCTCCAGCGAAACTAGCACACGCATTGGCTACAGTAGACGACGACAAACTCGATGGAGCGCTTCATGATCTGAAACAACCTTCCCTGGTGATGAATCAGTGGTGACAAACTTTTGATGGTGCGCACCGTGATCCTCAAATGGCGACCAAACAACAATAGTGTAACACCTTGGCCCAAATTAGTTCAAAGTCCAACCTACCGTAGGGTGGACCTATGCATGCATAGCACCCCACTTACACTTTTGTCCTCACTTCATGTAAAAGGGTTAACCCAGAGGTGCTTTGTTTGGACCTAACAGGCATTATATACTACAACTCACTTTGTGCAAGTAATATGGGACTAATCCCACCATCGCTCCATATGGACCACATGGGCCTTCACATTAATGGTCCGGGGTATTACAAGCAGCTCCCGTAGAATTAACATAGGGTTTGAGTTGATGTAGTCCTAACACACCGCATGCTCCCCATTTATTGCCCTAGAAGTCTATGCTTCACCTGACTAAACCGTAGTGTCCATGGTGCTCATGGACCTTTGCTCCGAGTTCGCATCAGAGACAAAATCCTCGACATTGACACATGGAAAATCAAGCTGTCAGCAATGATTTGAACACCGATGATCTTAGCCGCACACACGTTCAATCCAACGGCCAGGTTACTTAGAGTTCCAAGGAAACACATCCACCGTCAGATCTAAATCCAACGTTGGGATACCAAGGGTATCTCTGTCTGGGCTTTCACGGTGGAATGGGCTAGCATGGGAATTGGGCTGGGCCGAACGAGATGCCCAACACTGTTTAGGTGTTTTACCTGGGTTTTCTAATTAAAATAATTTTGGTAATTGAAATAATTCAAATAGAATAGTAAAAATATCAAAAAAATCTAGAAAAATTCTCAAAAATATTTTGAGACATTTGGAACTCAAATAAAATATTTTGATTAAACTTTACTTAAAATTTCTCATTAATTAAATAGTTTTCATAAAAGACAATATTACCTAATATTTAATTAATTCAAATAAAATCCAGAAAAATCCAAAAAATTTAGAAAACTCACAAAATGCCTATTAAATAAAATTTAGAAGAAATTTGGGATGTTACATAGGGTATCAGAACCATCGAAAGGAAAGTAATCACGCCTAATTTGGTTGCGTGTGCTCAAGCCCATTTCACTATTTTGTAACACATGGCTATAGTGTCTCCGTATATCGACGACCAGCTGTCTGTGATGTTGCTAACATCACAGACAGTTCTAATTTGGAACCGTATGTGATAGAAGAACATCATAGACGGTTCCAATTTAGAACCATCTGTGATATCGATTGGAACTGTATGTGATAGAAGTACATCACAGATAGTTCCAAATAAGAAATGTTTGTGATATGTGACTTTCACTAATGGTTCAAGAACCGTTTGTGATGTGTTGTTATTATCACTAACACATAGTTATAGATAGTTCACAAAATCGTCTGTGATGATGATTTTGAACCATCTGTGATATGGTTTTCTGTAGTAGTGAGGCATGCTTTTATGTCTCAAATAACATCTCTACAACATAAGGTAGATTTAAGAAGTGTCTCAAAATAAATGTGTCTGTATGATTTTTTGTTTAAACAATTTAAAAATGCCTCAAAACCCCTCTAGGTCCACATTCCATGTCCTTTATCCAAAATGTCTCATCTACATTTAATGCACCTTCTGCAATGTCGTAAAAAATATCTTTACAATATGTTATTGCAATTTATAGAGAAAATAAAAGGTATCTATAGAAAAGTAATTATACTTGAGGTTTTGTTTGTAACATGAGACAAACAAATTAACACATAGTTTTGCTGAGAACTTTGTTGTCACTTGACATAAGTGTTGTTACCTGACAAAATACACATTTAGATAATTGGCCTGTCAGGTGCCTTAATTAACCCTACATAACATGCATGGGGCATACTAATTTAACTAGAGGAACAGCATCTAACTAACTTTCTTAGAGGGCACTACCACACAAAGATGGTTCTGACCTTCGCCTAAAAAGCCATCCATAAAGGCTAGAAAAATTCTAATGCAAATATTACAGACGGTTAGTTCAAAGCAACCGTATGTGTCAATCGCGTACTATTTGTGACTAGCTCATTTTCGCAAACCATTCCTAGAGAATAACCATCTGTGATATAATTCAGATGATTCAAGTAACAAAACCATCTGTGATGTATAAATTTATTGCAGATGGCTTATTTTCAATGACCATCTATGATATGATACGGATAGATGATATCTCGTAGCTGCCTGTTATTAGTCAACTTGTCACAAACGGTTATGTTTGTTCGATAATCTATTTTGAAACACAGATGGTTTTTTCCTTAGCCGTCTCTAATGTTTCCACTTATCACAGCCCGCTTAGTTTCTAGAATGGTTTGTGACATTTCTTAGACTGTTCTTTGTTTGTAACCATCTGTAATATTATGACTTTGTATCTATATCTGGTTCATTGGTTCTCTCGAGCTTAGCTCAGAAGTTCACTGGATCTCAGATCTTTACACTCACAGATTTGAGGCAATTTGATAGACAAGACCAAGGGATATAAAAGGAGGTATTAATGGTTTATGTTTTGAAGATCCAAGGTTAGTATTTGGTTCTAATTTGTTTTATGCTTACCTTTTTCAACTCTAGATCTAGTTGAGGAAAGAATAGGGACTAGAGGAAGATCCATTAATAGGTATTAATTATGGAGGAGAGTAAGCATATCTTTCGATTATGGAGGAGTGCACAAAAAAGGAATAGAAAGACATCATACTTGTTTAATTCACCCTAGCTATTTTAGTTGTTGGCTATGTGAGATAAAATTAAATTTTTGATGTGCTTATGAATTAAATTATAGATGGACCAAAGCTGCATGTATAAAGTTTTATTTATAAATACCACTCATATAAAAACTATGGTATAATATAAAATTCAGCCAAATTACTAAAATTTTATCTTTTTCAGGATGAGGCATGAAACTAATATTACAGAAGGCTAACCTAAAAAATTATCTGTGATGTAATACTAACTCAGACGATTCAACTATTGTAGCTGTCTAGGATATGACACAGATGATTAAACTGCTTGATAAACTGCTAAATCCTTCAGTGATATGACACATGCGATGTTCTTTTTTAGCCACCTATGATATGACATAGATGGTTTGTTTACACTAAACGTCTGTGATATATCATAGACAATTTTTTTATCAACCATCTGTGAGTGTGATGACCAATATCACAAACGGTTTTAACCATCTGTGATAATTGGCAGACCGCTATATAACATCCTCATAATTGGGTTTACTACGGGTGGAGCTAGTGCCCACGAACCCGATCAACGGGAGGGTATCTCGAGAAAGATGGACAATAGATACAGTGTTAGTAACTACACCTAGGAGTAGAAAAGATGCTTCCTATATGTATGTACGTACATACGTACGTACGTACACACACATATATACATATATACACACATATATACATATATATAGGAAGCCTTTTTCATACTCTAGGGAGTACATACTCCCATCTCTAGTATACCACTTAAACGAACGTTTTATAGTCCTTTATCATTTTCAGTGTACTTCAATAATAATTCTAAGATACTCTAATGCGACATGGTTGAAATTTTTTTATCGAGACCCTTTATTTTTCCTATATACATTTTTTCCGTATGCAACTCACTTTGGAGTATCTTATAATTAGTATTAGAGTATGCTCAAAAGAATTAAGAGGTATAATAACATCATTTAAATGATATACTTAGAGTGGGAGCACATACTCCCTGGAATATGGAACATTTTCATACATATGCATATATATAGATATACATCCACATATACATACATATATACTGACACCTAACATGTAGGTTCCATTGGGTTGTTTTGGTCATTGTACCAAAACATAACAAGGTTTACTACCTTAATTAAGTGGTAAAGTGTAAACATGACTTTCAACCTGTCTAGAACGTACTTTATTGGTAAAAATATTTTCTTCTTGTTGACTGCAACTATGTTTCATCTACATTTCCATTACTTGAAGTGTTCTTTTGGAATTAATGTATATATGGCTTTCAAGAATTATGTCGACTGCGGAAGGAGACACAAAAAGGAGCGGGGCTACAGTCTGCTGTATGTCACTGTGACTTTCTGGTACAAACTATAATAACATATTTTCTATCATAATTTATGGTATAGTCATTGTATTTTTGCAATAACAAACTGATGAACATATATTATATTTTTGTAGTGCCACCAACAACCATACGATCATTTATGTGGCTTTTATGTGATGTGCCACATATACGACCTCATCAATGCTCATTGCCCGAATATACCTGAAGTATGCATTCCTAACTACATCAAGTTGTCTACATTTCTTTATTCACAGTTATAGCTCTTCAATAACATCTATTCTTGCTAGCGGCAGGACGTCAAATTCTTGTTTTCTACATATCCCCCGAGGATCTCATGAAGTTTCGAGGAGAGCTCGACGCCTTCATGACAGACGTGATCCAAACAGAGGGTGAGTTTAGAGGCTCCGACAATCCTTAGGTTTTTATTCATGTAACAGTATATTTTCCATATGATCTTTTTCAGCAGCAAATTAATTGTGTAAGTTGTGAACATGTATCATTTATTCTTCTCAAATATGTATTATAATGTTATATATCTTGTGTTATATATTTGTGCTATATGTCTTCTATTATGTGTGTTGCATGTCTTATGTTATCTATACAGAGGACATAGCTAGCGTGATTCCTAATGCTAGCCTAAAATAGAAAAAATAATTAAAAAATGTATATCACATTTGGTTCTCTGGATATTACCATCTGTGATATGAACAATCACATATGGTCCCTTTAAACAAACAGTCTGTGATATGGACAATCCCAGATGGATTTTTTTAACGAATCATATGTGGTGTTTTCTTATCACAAACAGTTTGAAGGAAACAACTATCTGTGATATTTTCTTATCACAGATGATTTGTATGTAGTGGAAATGTCTGTGATATATTACCATCACAGATGGTGATTTAGTCGAGCCATCTGTGATATATTTTATCATAGACACTTTAGTAACCATCTATGATGACCACTGGTTATCACTTACTCTTTTTCCCAAACGGTCCAACAACCGTGTCTATGTTGACTGTTTTAAACCTACTCTGATGGACTTGTATCTGGTAGCAGGGGATAAAAAGGTAAAGTGAGACAGGCTACTACACCACGAGAAACAAACATATATATGCATGCTTTCAAACTCTCTTCTCCCTGGTCCAATCTGTGATCATGAGACAAACCTGGAATGGAACTTTGATCGGCTGTCGCCCGATCTTTCATGCATCTCTAGGGATTCGACATCTTTTGTGAGATGGACTAATGTTGCTTCTCGGTCGTATGTACTCCTGCCTGCCTGCACGTCTTTTTCTCCTTTTTAAAGTAATTAGTGCAAACGCGCGCTTTTTAGCACCTCAAGACTCTTGCCAAGCTAGCTTTAGGCAAATTGTAAAATGAATACTTAGGAACGATGAACTCTATCCAAAATATTAATGAGCCCCCCACACACACACATATATATATATATATATATATATATATATATATATATATATATATATATATATGTGCACACAGGCCCTCCCGTGTACACACCGTGCACACCAACTAAAACAAGTCACGGAAAATTCTGAAAAAAATTGTAGATGTACTTCATAGATTACTCTACCTATGTATAAAGTTTCAAGATCAAATTCATTATATATCGAGAGTTACAAAAAAGAGAAAATTCTGACAAGTTTATAGAATTTAAACTCGTTAGAATTTTCTCTTTTTTATAACTCTTGATATATAATGAATTTTAACTCTACAATTTTATACATATGTAGAGTAATCTATAAAGTATATCTACAATTTTTTTCAGAATTTTTAGTGACTATATATAGTTATACTATATATATATATATATGTACATATACATATATATATATATATATATATATATATATATATATATATATATATATATATATATATATATATATATATATATATATATATATATATATATATATATATATATATATATATATATATATATATATATATATATATATATATACACCATGCACACGAACTAACAAAAGTCATGAAAAATTATGAAAAAAATTGTAGAAGTACTTTATAGATTGCTCTACATATGTATGAAGTTTCAAAATCAAATTCATTATATATCGAGAGTTACAAAAAGAGAAATTTCTTTAAACAAGTTTTGAACCTATAATTTTATACATAGAACCTATAATTTTATAGAGTAATCTATGAAGTACTTCTACAATTTTTTCAGAATTTTTTCGTAACTTTTGTTAGTTGGTGTGCACGATGTGTACATTTAGAAGACCTATGTGCACAGGATATGGTGCCTATATATATATATATATATATATATATATATATAATCGTAAGTACTCCTGCCTGCCTGCACGTCGCTAAAAAGCGTTTGCACTAATATATACTATATATTATAGAGCTAAAGATTGGAGGCCATTGAGGCATGCCACCTCACCCTCTCTAACGATTAGGACCTTTAGAAAATTAGAAATCGCGTTTAGGTCTTTTCACCGGTTTTTTAATAAAATAGACCCAAAAATATGAAAATTACGTTTAGGTCCCTCCGCGATTTTCATTTAGGTCCTCCAGGTTGTTTTTGCGGAACGGACCCTAGAAATCACTCTACAGTTAAAAAAAACACAGATTTGTCGAAGGTTCATAGCAACTCGAGGATTAGATCAGCTGTCAGAATGAGCTTTTCTAAAAAAACACACAAATTCGTCGAAGGTTTATAGCAGCCCATAGATTCACCGACGGGTCCTAACCATGGTTTCCTTTAAAAAAATACAGATTCGTCGAAGATTTATAACAGCTCATTGATTCGCCGACAGGTCCTACCGACCCATTTTTTTTAAAAAATACGAAATCTGAAAATACGACCAAATTTCTCAAATTTTTCACGTTACATCGTCGCGCGACGCAGCGTAGCACGTTATTCTGGCTAGTCACTTTAAAAAGGAGAAAAGGACATGCAGGCAGGCAGAGTACCTACAACCGATATATATGTATATACATATACATATATATATATATATGTATATACATATATATGTATGTATATACATATATATATATATATGTATATATACATATATATGCATATATGTACATATACATATGTATGTATGTATGTATGTATGTATGTATGTATGTATGTATATATATATATATATATATATATATATATATATATATGAGAAATGCTAATGTGCTCTCGAGAGCACGGATCCTTTCGTGCTCTCGATGAGTTTGCGAAATCCATGACAAAAATGTTCAATCTGAACCATTCATCTTCTTAATTTGTTGAAATGTAGCTATAGACCAAATTTCACATTTTTTTTGAATTTATTTACTATTTATTTTGCATTTTCTATAATCAGCGATCTAAAATCCGTGCTCTCTAGAGCACATTAGCATTCTCTCTCTATATATATATACACACATATATATATATATATATATATATATATACATATATATACATGTATATATACATATATATGTGTATATGTATATGTGTATATATATATGTATATATGTATATGTGTATATATATGTGTGTATGTGTGGTTCATATATTCACATATACTAGCTTTTGTTTTTCCTTTTCTCTGCACAAAGTTGTAATTAATACCTTATTATCATTAAATAACTGGTATGTTCGTGCGTTATGTATATTGAATGGTTGATATCATGATATGGCACTTCGCATCCTATGTCACGCAGAAACTATCTTTAGGTCTATATATATCAATCGGCCCGTCATGTACATGCATGTTACATTATTTTATCAATTAAGCTCAGTAGATTTGTTTGAACAAATCAAGTTACTAAAGATCAGAGGCTTCACGGAGAGACAAAGTTTCCACAGAGCAGAGGCTTTTGCTAAACACTTTTGAGAAGAAAGGGCAGTCTCTCTGTCTCTCTATCTATCTCTTCTCCTTCCTTCTATTGATCTGCTGCTCTTTTCATGTGTATGAAGGATCATACATATTCATATGAGAAAGAAGAAAGCAGAGAGATGCATGCATACCATGGCAAAACTAGAAAACTTTCAACCGGGTGTGCACTTCACACACATAATTCTATAGTTTTGTATAATAGTTTCGTAACATCATAAACTCAACACATATATTTGAAATTTACTAAAAAAATAATGCAAATATAGTTATAAACTTTTACAAGTCCGAAACCACCAAAATTGAAATTTATTCAATCAACAAATTTATCCTGCTAAAGATGTAATCTTCTACTATTTTTCAAATTTTTTAGGATGCCGGTGCATACCCAGCCCTCCACCTAGATCCGCCCATGATGTGTACGTTCTTCTGTACTATCAATGTGAGGGCTTGCATATTTCTTGGATCTCTCGCTAGCTACGGATCGTGGCAAGCATCTCCACTATGCCTAACTATACTAACTAACAGCTACATAGAGCACGAATAATATGTTCAAACAGATGCTTACATACTAGCTAGACATGTCGGTACATGCGTAGCTCAAGTGGCAGCTGGAGTGGTAAATGATAGCTTGGGGATCCAAGGGTGTTGGCTTTGATTTCCATCATGTGCTCTCCCTTGCTCCTTTCTGTCTTTTAGTTTCCTTTTCTTCCCTCCTTTGGTGTGTTATTTAACTTATTTTGCTAGTTTAGAAGAGCAAAGATAAAGGCCTCAGTTGATTTTGTATAGTAAGTAGTGTTTTGAACTTGAATGGTGGACTGGTCAAAAAGTTTTTTTTTTGTGGTGGGGGTGGGAGGTTGGATGGTAATCACTAGAGTAGCTAAGGGCATGTACAATGAGCATTAATTGCTAGCCCTAAAATTTGCCACATAGGCAAGAAAGCTGACGTGGAGGGAAGAGATGGAAAGGAGAGAGAAACAACGTTGTTTCGTGAAACAACGACTCTTGGTGCGGGGATAAAAAAATAACGACGCTAGAGCCATCTATTGGAGAGGCAGTCGGCCCTAGTGTCTCCTACCGTAAAAGAGGCGTATGCAGAAAATTAATTATCAGACATTTAATGAAGAGACAGCTTTAGAAACAGCCCTTTGTATGCGAACTGACTCTTGCTGACGTGGACTGCCTAGAAGATTGAGTTGGGCTCAACCTTTGTACATGCCCTAAACAGTAGAGATCTAGTGGGCTTTGTTTTCATGGAATGAGAATAGAAGAATATTATAGGAGAGGATGAGAGAATGTAATGTGTGAGCTTTTTGTTTTATGTGGGACGTGGATATGGTTTTGGGAGGCAGAGCACATAGCTTTTATATGCATGCATGACACACGGAGAGAGAGAGAGAGGAATTAGGCAATCCCAAGACAAGCCTAGAGAATTGAGGGGGCCAAGAAAACATGGGGCTTTCGTGCTTTTGTGAAAGGTCGCTAATTGCTAAATGCCGCTGCTATAGAAATAACCTTTATTTTAAGGAGGGAGCAATTTTGAAGAAAAGTGTTGGATATATATCTCCAATATGGTCTGGCTAGCTTTGTGCACAATAGTAGTTATAACCCTGGAAGAATAATATAAAGTGTCCACATTTGTTTGATGAAAGCATTCTCCTATGGTAACCTTTTGTTACCCTTTAAAATGTGACTAACTAACATGGTATCGTGGAATTAACAGCTTTGACAGGGAATAATGACTACTTGAGAACCTTATTTAATTACATTTGTTGGATTGTGGCAAATAAAAAAAACCACTACTACAAAAAATCCTCTTTCTTACTGGTATATCACTATCGGTTCGGCTAGAACCGGCAGTGATAACACTTTTACTGTTGGTTCATAAGCTAAATCGGCAATGATACTATTACTGCCGGTTCTCAACAAGAACCGACAGTGATAACATTTTTTGAAAAAATCATAACTTTTGCATACGGAGTCGGATGGAGACAAAATTTATATGAAAATTGTAGTTCTCGATGAGATCTACAACTTTGTAGTTGACAACTTTTATCCCTTCATATCCGAAAGTTTCAAATATTATTTGGACGTCTAAATGACTTTAAATAAAAAAGTTTTCAACGATTATTTGGATGTCTGAATGACTTCAAATAAAAAATTTGTCAAGTACAAAGTTTTAGATCTCATCGAGAGCTACCATTTTCATATAAATTTTGTCTCCATCCGACTCCATATGCAAAAGTTATGAATTTGAACCGTCGGCGAGACTATCACCGCCGGTTCTAATAGTATCACTGCCGGTTCGATTCATAATATTTTTGAAAAAATCATAACTTTTGCATACGGAGTCGAATGGAGATAAAATTTATATGAAAATTGTAATTCTCGATGAGATCTACAACTTTGTAGTTGATAACTTTTTTATTTGAATTCATTTAGATGTCAAAATAATCGTTGAAACTTTCGGATATGAAAGGATAAAAGTTGTCAATGATTATTTTGATGTCTAAATTACTTCAAATAAAAAAGTTATCAACTACAAAGTTGTAGATCTCATCAAGTGCTACAATTTTCATATAAATTTTGTCTCCATCCGACTTCGTATGTAAAAGTTATGAGTTTTTTAAATATTATCACTGACTGTTCGGAATCCGAACCGTTGGTGAGACTATTATCACCCCCAGTTCGGAATCGATCCGGTAGTGATAATATTTTTTGAAAAAACCATAACTTTTGCATACGGAGTCGGATGGAGATAAAATTTATATGAAAATTATAGTTCTCGATGAGATCTACAACTTTGTAGTTGACAACTTTTTTTATTTGAAGTCATTTAAGCGTCCAAATAATCGTTGAAACTTTCAGATACGAAGAGATAAAAGGAATATATCTTATTGTAGTTGAGAAGTGTGTGTTATGTGAGATGGTAAAGGGTGTTTACGCGAAGCTGCAGGTCAGAGGTTCGAATCCTAGCAACCTCACGCGTGCGTAAATCGCGTGACTTGTGACTTGCGACCGTGCGTAGTAGTAAATACAAATTGGTCCAAGTGCAAATAATTTTTTTTTTGATTTTGTCGAGTGATTTTTGGAATTACACTATTACTGCCGATCACGCACTGCCAGTTCCAACATCCGGCAGTGATGCCAGTTTGGAATCGACAGTGATGTGGTGTTCTGTAGTAGTGAACCAACTATATTCAAATAACTGTGTGATAGGCCCTCTCACTATATGTTTTCCCTATTTTTCTCTTTAAGTGTGAAAGCAAAAATAAGGTTTGGCCTTTTTATTTGTCGGGTTTTATTGTATTGTAAGACCCATGGGGAGAAACTATAGCTTTGGGAGTTGCTGAATTAGTATCTCTAGTTACGAGAGAGTAATGTTGGAGGAAGATTTAGGCTCAACCAATTCAGTCAAGGGAATGATGATATATGATTTTGATCTATACCTCATAAAAGAATGTTGAACAATGATAAGTTCATTTAGTATAAATATTTTTATCAACGATCTTTAGCATGTTTTGAATACAAAATACCTTGAAATGCTCTCTATTATGTTTTATTTGACATTTTTTGCTTAAAATTCGTAAACGTTGCATAATTCATTATAAAATCATGTTTAGTTAGATATTATTAATTTGATGTATAATAGATGTATTTTGAAACTCGCAAGACTCGAGAACAATGAAAGGGGTTAAATTTCCCAATATCGGAGAAATAATGGATGCTAGAATTGCTGTCCAGAGCTTTAGACATAATGGTGCCATGCATATGGACTCAAATAAAACTGGTCACAACTCACAACTACAACATTGTAGATCTCATCAAGATCTTCAAAGTGACTACAGAGTCAACCAAATTCAATTCCAAACGAAGAAGTCATGCACTCTGGAAGATTTCTGCATGCAGCTGTTGTGACCATGCAAACAGAGTGGTTTTATAATGAGTCGTGCAAATAAAACAAATAATATACGATTGCTCGGCACCCGTTATTGCTCCGGTTTCACTCAAGCTTGACTCCTTTCATTGTTCATCTAATATGCATGAAAACAAATAAAACTAATAACATATGATTTTATAATGAGTTATGCAATAGTATAAGTTTATGCGAAAGTGGTATGTAAAGCGTGCATTATATATTAAAACATGGCAATAAAAATACTATATGGGCCAAATGTGAATGAATGCCTGCATATATGGTCCAAAGAAACATATGCAAGTGCATCCGATTGGCCCATTAAAGAGTGCTTGTTTATATTCGCAAAGCCTATGAGCCGAGGACGCCTCCTATCAAGTTTTCAGAGCCCATGACTGGCAATTTCTCTCATATGTATAGAGGCCTAATATATGACGCCCATTAATTACATGAGCCATCATAATGTGAAACGGGTCTCATGCAGGATTTGATTCTTTGATAGCAACATATTTTCTTATTAGTTGGAGTAAAATAGGTAAGACTGGCTTGTTTTTCTCTCTTTCCTCCGAGAGGAATGTGGCGGGAGCTAGCTAGGCCATTGATCCGAATGGAAAAGAATCTCTACTAATATAAATTTACAGTTGATGGCAACGGTCTGTTCTTCCTATCCCCTCTCGCTATATCTTTAATAATGACCGGTCATTATAGCTAATTATTCTTTTTTGATTTACAGCCAGCCATATCTCTCCAAATATGGCTGATTATTATAGCAAAATCCCTGATTATTGCTGGTAATTAATAGCCGGCCAATCATTCCTTTTGTACTATATATATGCTTTACAGTTTTCACAGAATCAATCAAGTGAATTCATTCAACATTTCTCATGTTATGCCGCCGCGGCGAATGAACTCGATGAACTGATCAATAAGTGACGGACCGGCGCACATGGCCGTGAGGTGCAAGAGGCCGAGCGCCGCGGTCAGTAATAACTGCGGTCAGAAGGACAGCACGACACTCACCGGGTGCCGTGACCCCAGCGCCGGCCAGTTACACATGAACAAAGCGTACGATGCTTCGTTGCGGTTGCCCAACGACACCGGTGGGACGTCATCGGTAGTAAGAGAGTCATTGGCATACCCCTTGGAGATAAATTGGTTGATTCAGCTGAATGTCATGAGAGAGAGGAACGATGCGGTGGCGCACGGCGTGGCGGGTGCCTCGGCGCTGGTATTTTCTGGTTCACCTTCATGGGCTCCGGCGTCATGGCCGGTGAAGCCAGTGATGGCTAGGTACACCAGAGACATGGAGACGAGTAGACCGGCAAAGGCGAGAGGGACATCTAGGAAGAGTAGCGAACCGTCGGCGCAGCGGACCACCGCCGAAGCGGAGAAGAGCACGGTGCCGATAGCGGTGGCGAACCAGAAGACGCGAAGGTGCAAAGGCTGGGTGGCGGCAGTGGCCTCTTTCTCCGAGACGACTGACCATGCGGTCATGGCATGCACGACGAAGTGAGCAGCGAGGAAGGCGGACTCCACAGCATGCCATGGCGTGCTCGGCAGGAGGAAGAACGCGAGCGCGAGGAGGACGGTGGACGCTGCGGCGAAGACGGCGGATGCCCCGAGCGCGACCACGTAGCGGCCAGTGGTCCGAAATGGCGGTGGCTTCTGCAGTAACGCCTCGTGCTCAGGGGAAGTTCCCGTGTCGCCCTTGCGAAGGCGGTGGATGACGAGGACGAGCGAGGCGACGAGGAAGACGAGGTCGATGGCGCCGAGGAGCGAGCACTGTGGGCATGGCGAGAGGAAGAGGAACGTGAGCTGGTAATATAAATTGAAAAAAGGGATAAAAATGATTGATTGATTTTTGAGATTGGTAATATATATTGCTACGTACAATATATTTGTTTTTAATTCATACCGGAGAAGAAACCATAAAACTTTTGTAATAGGGAGAAATAGATGTTTGATCTTGTAGCACAATTTTCTTTTATTGCTTGACCTTTATATTTCGTTACCAATTTTATTTTTCGTAACAATACACGGGTATTGATCTAGTATGCACTAATAAGATAATCAGGTCTATTTGGTTTGCTTCTAATAGTTACTAATGCTTGCCTTATTAAATTTTGATAGCGTTAGCTAAATTTTGCAAATATTTAATTTGTTACTAAATTTTGATAAGATTTCCTTTCTCCCTTAATTCTCTAGTTCATTTTCTTACCAATCTTTGACCAAAATATTAATAGCCAATTTAGTCACCGAATTTTAATAATAGCAAATTTTAATGAAATTTAATAAGATAAATTTGCCATCAAACCATACGGACCATAGGTTAGATGTCCCTGTGAAGTGTAAGGGTGTGTCCTCATGATGCAAGATCTGTCCTTGCTAACCTGTTCGCGGAAATATTAATAGAGCTTACGGCAATTTCTGTCGGCGCACACTGAGCACTGCTACTAATTTGACGGCTCGTGCATAAAACTTCTAGAAATCCTTTCAGCTACGTAGAAGTAACAGCTCTTGTATCGTTGGACTAATCAATTTCGAAATAAATGCGGGCATCCTATAAAAACCATCGAAAGCATTATGTTGGGACGAATTTTTAACAACTTCTCTATGGTGTAATGCGCATATATAGAGAAAGTAAAAAACGAGGATTTCCATGAGGAACTAGGTTTTATTTATTATTAAGAGGAAGATAGGCACTCGAATTCAAGCCGAAATTGACCACCAACTCAGCTAGTCACATTTCCTGGCCGTGTGGGGAGACTAACATCACTCCAAATTGCTTTCTCCATCCAAATTTATATAATTTTTTAAAATAATTCTATTTATAAATATATAATGTATTTCATGTTCCAACCCTTTATACTCCTAATAAATATCTAAAATTACTCGATATTCTCTACGTATATATGAAATATAGTGTTTAGAAATAATAATTAAAGGTAGTTTAATTATTTTTAATACTTTTTGTTTATATGTTAAAAATATATGGTCCGTAAACTTGGACGGAGAAAATAAAATTCTGGAGCTCGAGATCTCTCGAGTCTCGACACTTTTGTGATAGGGAGCGGCAGAGTCGGATAGGGTCGCTAATCGCTATCTATGCCGTATAGTAGGCATCCTATAGAACGACGTGACGTATTGCCTAATGCCACTTTCGTTTAATCATAACATGTGCTGTTCGGTGGTTGGTCCCCATCAACCCCCTCGATCGTCTCTTTCTCCTCTCTGCCTGTCATTGCTCCATCCGTTATGTGATCGTAATACCATGGGCACATGGAGGCGTCATGCGACGTGTGAAGAAAAGAGTTGGCCTATGCGTGCATGCATGCATACATGTATACTGTGGCTCAACAGCATCAATCAATTAGTGTAGTTGTACATCAACACGAGAATGCTAAAGTTGTAATAAACCAGACAATTATGAGAGTACAACGACAAAGTAATTACACATTTTGTGGATCGGCATTTTAAGGGCGTATATGTAACTTAAATTTATTCTCCGACCTGGATGAGACTTGAACAAAAATTAACACCTTCACGATTTACTTGAAGAAACCTAATTACCATATTGCCACTAGCCCGCTGCTTCGTGTCACGTACACTACAAACGTACGTACGTACGTACGTACGTAAGTATACGGTGCATTAGTGCGTCACACCTCGACGCTGCACCCTGTCGGCGCCGCGAACCTGACTGACGTCACGGCGCCGCCCGCGCCGTTGACGCCTCCTCCGAGCGGCAAGGCGCCGCCGCCGCCACCGGGGCCCGTGGCGAGCATGGCGGGGCAGCTGACGAAGAGATGGTAGCTGCCGGAGACCCAGCTCCCGACCTTCCACTTGACGCGGCCGTCGACCTTGACCTGCAGCATGACGTACCCCCCCTCGATGTCCTGCTTCAGGGCTTCAGCGACGTAGCCGGCGACGGGCACGGACTCCCCGGACAGCACGGGCGACCAGATGGTGACGTCCCGGTGGCCCTGGTAGATGGGCGGCAGGGAGACCGGCACGGTGACGGGCTCGTCGCGGTAGGTGACGAAGACGTCGAGGCAGTCGTAGTAGATGCCGACGCGGTCGTTGGGGTTGCGGGAGGCGAGGGTGACCTGCGCGGTGGCGGAGAGGGAGGGATCGCCCAGGTGGATGGAGTGGAGCTGCAAGTCCTGCAGGTAGAAGGAGGGCTTCGAGGGGCGGAGCGCGAGGTAGACGATGAGTGCGATGAAGGCGACGATGAGGACCAGGGCCAGGAGGCACGCCGCAAAACCGCCGCAGCAGCGGCGGAGGTGGTGGTCGCGCTTGTGCTCCTTCTCCTTGCTCATGGCTGTGTGGCTGGCTAGCTAGCCTTGAGTGATCCTCTCGGTGAGGTTATAGGAAATGAGCGTGCAATGGCTTTTAAAATCAGAGACTAGTGTTAGCAACTACAGTACTACTCCGTTCGTTTTTGAATCGACGAAGCTTTAGAATTTTGCACTTTAGTCAAGATATATATAAAAATGATTAAATTATCCTCTTCCGTTAGCTTACTTATTATTGTTAGATAGTGTGTATTACTTTATTCAACAGTAATAAATAATATTAGAAATAGTGAATGACAGAGTGCATGCAAAACAAAAATAATTAAAAGTATATCTAAAAATTATATATATATATATATATTATAATAAATAAATATATATATATATATATATATATATATATATACACACACAAACGAGGAGAGCACATTCATCGGAAAGGCTCTTGGGTTGGGAGAAAGCTACGTCTCAACCGAAGAAGATTCTTCTGCCGGCTAGTTCGATCGGCGCGTGCTTCTGCCTTGAGATTCGTGCTTTGTGTACGTTACCCTGAGCTAGCGATTGAGGATCGATCGAGTGATGAGCTTAATTTTTGTGTGCATGCATGGAGCTTGAGATCTACTCAACGTTTGGGTTGGTCCACGTACGTCCCTACCTTTTTAGGTTAGCGCACGATATGTCCTCGATCTCTACCTGCTGCACGCGTACACCTATTGATCTCATTTAGAATAATCATGTCTGGTCGTTTCATAATTAAAACTAACAGCTCGTTTCTAGAAATCAATTCTCACAATCCAGTTCATTCATATAAACTAGAATTCACAATCTACTTCATGCATGCTTTTGAATTTCATATTTTGAAAAATCAACTTCTCTACAACCACAATTCAGAATATGCTTTTAGAGAATCTAAAACAAAAACAAATAGGCCCTTAATGTGTGAGCTCACGCATGAGGATACTATGCTAGCTGAAAATTGTTAGGCTTACGTTCCTGCAGGTGCTAGGTGTAAGGATGGCAATGGGTCTCCGATCCCCGTTTCCCCGCAGGAAATTACTCTATTAGGGGACGGGGACGAGGATGGGGAAATCTCCTCCCCATGGGGGCTTATCAGGGAAATTGTTGCCCTATCGAGGATGGCGGGGCCAGAGGTGTTCCATTATTCCCCGTCTTCGTTTCCAGAGGTGAAAACGGGTCGGGTAATACCCAACCCGTATCCGTATCGGGGATAAATTTATCCGAAATTGCGGGTACGGGTTCGGGTACGACTCGGATAATTTTTGTTCGAATACGGATCAGATATGGGATAGAAGATACCCGATTTAAAACGGGATCTGACATTTTCACGGTAATTACAATCGGTGCCTGTAAACTCATACCTTGCCTCACTCAAATGATCATAACTTTTTACTCCGAACTCCGATTTAGGTGATCTTAAACTTTATGCGAAGCTGATCAAGAGTACTATAATCTCCATCCATTTTTAGATTTAAGCAACCATAGATATTTTTAAATATCATAAAAATATAGACTCTAATGTAGTCACTCAAACCTAAAATCTGATTTTCAAAATCCTTCACAAAGATTTGATCAAAAGCATGACTATAAGCTAGCAAGAGTCAATAAGATCCAATATTGAGCCATATGATGATCAACTCATGATCAACACAATTTTGCAAAACACATTTGCATAAAGATCTGAGTCTGATGGTAATGCAAGACACGGGGTGATTTTTACCCAGGTTTGGGCTCTCCAATGGAGATAATACCCTAGTCCTACATTCGGTGTTTTCTGGAGTATGGAAGAGTGTTTTCGCTTACAAGATCTTTCTTACATATTACTTCTCTTTTTCTCTCGTTCTCTCGAAGCTGCCCTATTCCTTATACAGCAGAGGAGGGCTGCCTGCATGCAGTCGTGGGAGTTGTTGGGCGTGCAGTGGGCTACTGAGGCGATTCGCTGCCAGAGAGAGACATCTTCTAGCCGGCCGACCATGCACAATAGCCTGCAGGGCAGAGCCGTTCTTGTAGAGAAGCAGCGCCGCCACCTAACCTTGTTTGCGTTTCTCCCGGTCTTACCCCTGCTGCGCATGGCTGAGACCTTCTGGAAGATCTCCCTTTTCCATATGCCTGGCCTAGCCCACCTCCTTAGGTTGGACAAATCGGCCCATCAACAAGATACCTGGTCCCGTATATTCCACAGTAGCCCCCGAGTGCTTCGTGACCAAGGTGCCGTCCTTTGGCGGCTTTTCGGCCGCCGTGACGCTCACCGGATGTTACATTCACAGCAAGGAGGTTGCGGAGGACTCAATGACCCCGAGCTAACTCTTCTGGGTGTTATCCAGTCCGACTCACTAAAGGATTGGCGGCCGGCCATCCCGGGAGTACGCCCTTGTTCGGATTGGCTTTCAGCCGAGTGGTACCCGTACGTGTACAGCAGTCGACCCAACATGGAGCGTACCTTGGATTGGTTTAATGATGCCCATACCCGATCATGTCGGAGCATAGCATGGCCCGTCATGGGGCGCACCGTCATTTGGCCTTTAGCCGAGTGGTACCTGTACGTGTACAGCAGTCGGCTCAACATGGAGCGTACCTTGGATTGATTTAATGATGCCCATAACCAATCATGTCGGAGCATAGCATGGCCCGTCATGGGGCGCACCATCATTTGGCCTTTGGCCGACCGGTACCTGTACATGTACAGCAGTCGGCTCAACATGGAGCGTACCTTGGATCATCTGAGCGGTACCCGTACACGATCATATCAGCGCACAGCTTGGCCTATCATGAGGCATACCATCGGGATCCTTGATTTGAGCCCTTTCGCAATATCTGATCCCGTCATGTGGCAACCAGCAAGTGACCCGACATGGGGCATATTGCGGGGGCATGTTTCAATTTTTCGTTCGGAAGGCACCCAGGTTCCGTTCGGGACGAAAACCGGCGATTGACCCAATGTGGGGTGTACCATATCCCAAACTGATTTTTTGCCTTGACGACAACTGCCCGCCACAACCGTGGTGCTCAGTTGGCTAGGACAAAATGGGGCGCGCTCTGGTCAAACTTGGCAGCCACGGGCACGCTGAGGCATGGCCCCCACCCCGGGCAGGATCCATCATCATCCTTTATAGTTCCAAGGCGCCGCACAGGACTCGAGTCTTCCTTCATACGTTGCGCCTCTACTTCTTTGTCTCGAAAAGTCCATCGCCCTTCCCGCGAGCTTCGCCGCTAGGGTTAGCCGCCGCCGCGCCTTTTTCCTTTGCGCCGCCGACAATCTCTCCCGGGAATGTCGATCCCGTCTTCCCAAGACACCTTCGCGCCGCCTCCGGCTCACGATTGAGTCCCTTCGACGTTGACGGAGGCGCATTTGGACGCGATGATCACCATGGGAGTCATTCCACCGGTGACATTGATCAGCGCCTACCCGGCTTGCAGTGAGTCTTATCCCACCCCTCGCTCCGAAGAGATCATCGTCTTTGAATCCTTCTTCCAGCGCGGGTTTGGGCTTCTAGCCAGCGCTTTTTTCCGCGGGCTCCTTCATTTTTATGGCATCGAACTGGTTCATTTGAATCCCAACTCTATTCTCCACATCGCGGTCTTCATTCATCTTTGCGAGGCGTTTCTTGGGATTCGCCCGCATTTCAATCTTTTCCGCCACCTTTACCTCCTCAAGCCCTTCCCGAGCAGGAGTACTCTCAAGGCGGTTGGAGGCGCCGATTTCCAATTGAGAGATGGGGCGAGGAAGATTTATTTCGCCATCCCCTTTAGGACTTCAAACAAGGGTTGGCATCGGGAATGGTTCTATTGCGCCAACCTTGATCCTAGCCTTCCTTCCTTCTCTGGGGAGCCCCCGAGGATCACCTCTTCTTGGACCGCAATCCCCCCAGACCATGAAATGGGGCAGGTCAACGAGCTCCTTGCCTTGATCTGCGACCTGAAGGAGGCGGGCCTAACCGGCGTCGGGATCCTTTCCAACTTCACCGTGCGCCGGGTGCAGCCCATCAAGGAACGTGTCTTCCTGGGGTACGAATACCGGGAGAACGATCTGACACGGGAGGTTGCCGAAGACATCAACCGAGAGCTGCTCGTCATCCGGATGAGCGATCTGCTAGCCCCGGATGTCGCAATCCTTCCCAAGGGTGTTCCGAGGACTTCTGCCTGGCGAATCCTCCTCCCGAGGTGAGTACTTCGAGCTCACTGATGCTTGGTTGTTGATCACCAGCCGACTGCCAACTGACTCTGTTTTTGTTGTTCTTCGCAGGATCGCATTGCCTTCTCCTCGGATCCTCCCCTTCCTCATTCTTCTCCATGCCAGAGCGCTGCGGCGAAACGGCCCGCCGATCCCTCACTTGAGGAGCCCAGCGCGAAGAGGAAGGGGCCTGCCACCGAGGAAGCCGTCGAGTGGGGGCCGGCCGAACACCCCCCTGCGGACCTGTCCATCCGGAAGCCCACGGGGGCATACATCAAGAAGTCGGCGCCTCGGCCCCCCAGGGCCCGAGTGGCCTCAGACCCCTCCTCGAGTGGTTCGGCCACTCGGAAAGGACTTAGAGCGAAGATAATGAGGTCCGACAGGTCAGTGTCCCCATCACTCCTTATTCTTGTTCTCCTGGCGTGCACTTAACTTCTTCCCCGTGATCGGCACCGAGAACGGAGCCCCCAGATGGTTCCACCGCCACACCCCGGAGATGCGGGCAGAGAGGAGGATTTTCACGGCCCGCGACGTCCGACGGGATTTAAACGCGCCAGAGCAGGCGGTGCCTCCTTGCCCCGCCGCCAAGCCCGGTGAGCGGGACGACTCCTCTTCTAGGGCGCCAAAGGCATGGCAGGCTGCGCTTAAAGACCGCGGCTCCTCGCCTCGCGTGGAAGAGATTCCCCGACAGACCTCCCGTCCCACACCCAGCCCTCATCCTCCTCTCCGGATCTTTTTCTACCATGAGGACAAGTGGAAGGTTTTCGGCGAGGGGGACGAGAAGTTGAGGGAGGAGCTCCATCAAAACGCCATAAAAGGCGCCCAGCTGATCCAAGTAGCCGTCTTCTTCTTCTCCTTCTGCTCGTGCCAAGTGGTATATGTTCCTCATTCTCTCGGAGTTCTTCAAGCGCTGGGAGAAAGCTCCGAGGAGAGGGATGCCCTCCTCAAGGAAATACTCCCCAAAGTTAGGGAGCACGAGGAGTATGAGGTGAACTTGGAGCGCGTCCGGCGTGACAGTGAGGCCAAACAGGAAAAACTCTGGGCCAAAGTCCAAACTCTGACGGAGGCGCTTCAAGGTGAGTGCTCCTTTGCTTTCTTAGTCGTGACTTCATTGTTACTATCCTCTCGATTCCGTCCATTGCTTCAGATTTTCGCGAGGAGATCCGGTTGTTGAAGGATTCCAAGTCCCGGACCCGAGCCGACAACGCCAGACTGGCGCAAGAGCTGGAAGGTATTCATATCTCCACTGGCGCCACACCCCCTGTGCTTGTAATGCTCTTAATGATGATTCGACTGGTTTGTAGTGGTCAAGAGAGAGTCGCAAGAGCGAGTCGATGTCCTCGATGGAAAGGTCAAGACCGCTTATGAGCTTCATGACAAATTCCACGACTCCATCAAAGAGATGACCAAGTTCTTGAGCCCTGGAGGAGTCGGGCCGAGCAGCGATGAGGAGGTCCTTTCCTTGCTGTCAACGGGTCCCGAAAGGCTTAGGGCCCACATTCAGGAGACGTCGATCACGAGCTCTAGCCAAGCGTTGGCCATCGTGAAATCGCTTTATCCCGGGGTGGAGCTGGAGGCCGTTAAGGAGGGCTTCGCCTGCACCGTCGACGATGATCAAGCTGCTGCCCTTTTTGATGAAGTTAGAGACGTGGCCTCCTCCTTGTCAGAAAATTTGGACTTGGATCTCTTGTAAATGCTGATTAGGATTGTAATTATCGCACTCCTTTTAATGCGATCACTGTTGTTCATGAGTGGCTTCACAGCGCCCGAAGAAGTTTTCCCATGCGTCATGCGTTGTCAGCGTCCCGCTTAGTCTCCCGCACTAGTGGGTTTTAACTCTGCCTTGGCGCCCGTGCCCCTCAGAGGCACTTCAACTTCCCGTAGAGGTACGGTTGGGGCTATTTGCCTTCGGCTGCATACATAAGGGCGTCACCGCTACCGAAGCGATCGCCCACTCTTCTCATTTTCGCATCTTCATCTCTTCGCTTCTTCAGTGGTCCTCTAATGGCATCTTCGCCAAGCTCCGTTGTTCGCAGTGCCGAAGCGGCTCCGGCCTCGCCTCCGCCTCCGGTGGAGTTGAGTTTTGACTTCGGGGACAATGCTCCTACCTGGAGGTCACCAAAGGAGCTCTGGGTAGACTACGATCTCGCCCTCGCCGAACAGCGGCGGAGGAGGAAGCCGCCGCCCGTGACGCCGCCGCTGTGGAGGTCCTCCTCGAGGTCATCCCAGCCCTCTCTGAGGTCGCGGATGTCCTCATCAAGGCCCTGGGCCGTGCCCGCCGCTACGCCGCGTAGATTTAGTGTTCTATGTTCCAAGTGTTGCCGAGTGCCACGCCGTCTTCGCGCTTGAGTCGATAAGATCCCGGGCGCACCACTTCGTCGACAATGTAAGGGCCTTCCCAGCCTGGGGAGAGCTTGAGCTTGCTTTTCTGATTCTTTCTAAGAACCATATCTCCCTTGGAGAAAGCTCGGCCTCAAACATTTCGGTCGTAATAACGGCGCAGACCCTGGAGGTATTTAGCCGACTGGATGGATGCGACGTCTCTAGCCTCCTCCAGTTTGTCAAGATCTTCTAGTCGGCCTTCTTCTGACTCGGCTTCCTTGTAATTCCGAACACGTTGGGATCCGAATGCCAACTCGGTAGGTAGGACCACCTCCGAACCATATACTAGGAAGAAAGGTTACTGCCCGGTAGCCCGATTGGGGTAGTTCTCAGCCCCCAGAGCACCGAAGGCAATTCTTTTACCCATCGCGCAGCATATGGCCTAAGACGATCAAATATTCTGGTCTTTAGGCCCTGCAGCACCATGCCATTAGCTCGCTCGACCTGCCCGTTACTCCGAGGATGACCCACGGAAGCGAAGCAAATCTTAATGCGGAGCTCGTCGCACCAGTCTTGGAATTCTTCACTTCGGAACTGGATGCCGTTGTCGGTGATGATCCTGTTCGGCACGTCGAATCTAATGACAATTTCTTGAAAAAATTCTCTGGCTTTGACCGCGGTGATCGTTGCAACAGGCTTGGCCTCAATTCACTTGGTGAATTTGTCGATGGCGACGAAGAGGAAAGCGAATCCACCCTAGGCTTTTTTGAGAGGTCCGACTATGTCGAGCCCCCAGATTGTGAACGGCCAAGTGATCAGAATGGTCTGCAATTCCTGCGTCGGTATGTGGATCTGCCGGGCGAAAAACTTGCAGCCCTGCAGGCGGACGACGCTTTCCGCGTCTGTTATAGCAGTCACTACAAGGTTCTTGCTCACTGTCCCCGGCTTTTACCGACGACACAGATGCCATAACCGCCGACACAGTATTGTGTCGTCGGTCGGCCGATGACAAAAGTCCGACGACACAGAGTCGACGACACAACTAACCTATGTCGACGGCTAGTATAAAACCCGACGACAAAATGCCATCTCGGCCGCCCGACACCCGGCTAAACAAAGGTCGCTACGGATGCCACATCGTGTAAAGTTTTATTGGGCCGCCACACGATGGCATATCTATGTCGTCGGCTATATGGTAGATGCTAACCACAGATGTCACATCTGTGTTCGCTTTTCGGCCGACGACGGACGCACTTTCATCGATTGGATCGAGAACAGCACAGGGGTTATTTTTGTCGTCGGCTTTGTCTATAGCCGACGACAAACGTTGTAAAAATAAAAAATACTGAAAATTTAAAAAAAAAATCCAATTTTAACCTACAAAAAACCCCCATTCCCAGCAGTTTTATATTCCCAATTGCCCATAACGATCACAACATATAATTTCACACACATTACCACATTCGCATTCACCGATACAATTCACAAATGATCACCATCGACACAGATAGCAAAATGCATCAATAAGTCCCAAATTCAGCTTACAAACCAAAACAGTACATCACATTCACAATCAACATGTCTATGTAAAACATGACATACTATTCTACCAACAAAACCAATAACTAATTATGTTTGCGAACCGGCAAAAGGATTGGCAAACACGTCGTCGACGAATTGATATGTTGCCGATCTTGTGCCACTGGAATCACCTCCCTGCGGAGCATTCATCGCAGGAGCAGGCGCAGCTGAGGTGGACACCTGCAAGATTAGAGGAAACCACAATGTTCAAAACTTTATGCATTTGTGTACTTTTATGAATAGTTCACGAAAACTGGAACAAAATGCATTACCCCCGGCGTCAGTGTCTGCGTGAAGAATGGCGGCGGAGGTGGCATATGCGGCTGGCCGGAGGGTCCCGCCCCCTGCAATGACTGTGGATATGATATGTTAGCATCTGAAATGTGTAAGTACAACATACATACGATACAATCTTAATTACAGATATAGTTGAACATCCAGAGGTTACGACTCGGAGGGCCTCGCATCGCCTCCTATCCTCCTCTCGCTCGGCCGCCTCATTTGCCGTCCTGCCTCTGCTGCTACAAATCTGTGATCATCTTCGCCTGGGCTTCCAATTGTGCACTGGTGGAAGAGGCGGCTCATTGTCGACGTGTTCGACTTGGCCCTCAGACGAAGCCCGGGCGCCACCACCGAGTCCATGAAGCCGAAGCTCGCCGTGACTCCTCCCACCGAATCGGTCGTAGATGACCGAGGGTCGACCGGCATGGTCAAGGGGTCACACCGACACCGTGCTTCTCCTTCATGTCTGCCTTTGTATGTATCCCGCGAAACAAATAAGATATGAAGTGGATTAGCTTGGCCACAGCTTGAAGTAGTCAGAGAGTAGCGAAAAGAGAAAGTCACTTACAATCTTCTCCTGGGCAGCTGGGGGCATCGGTGGTTGCATACCGTCAGGTCGGACATGGGGCATGTGTGCCTGCATCCACACGGTGAACTCATCGGGCTCAAGTCCCGTCTCTAACACCTGCAGTTCAATTTCAAATGTGAAATGAAAAACTGAATTGACAAGAATGCTAGAGTTGTACTTAGTATACTTACGATATCGCACGCGACGTGACCCATGCCTCATCCACCTAGGTAGGTCACACAGATATCGGGGTTGGCTTCTCGATTCCCCCTGTAAATCTTGGACCTCTCGATCCACTCCTTCGATGCCCACATCTTGTAGAGCTCCCTCCAGGCATGTGGACACTTGTCCATCCAGTCTGGACACCAAGGCTGGTACTCCTTCGCCTTAAGGTACTGCTGCAAGGCATGTGCCCTCGAGATCTTCATCCCTGTGCTCCTGTAGTGCTTCATCACCACGTCCCGGCGGGATAACTTGATGGCGTCCCTGACCATCTTTGCCGCCATTGTGTCGAGCACATGGCGACAAGCATGATAGTCGCCCGGATGCGCGGGGCCAAGCCGATACTCGCCTAAAACGAAACAAACACGTGAAGCTATAAACACGAAAACATCAATAGAAATGACAACTTACCCAGAACTCGGCTATGCAATGATCCGCGATAGTGCCTCCCTGGTCGTCCTCCACGAGCGAGTAGTCGCTCCACCTAGTCACCGGGCGTTGAGCACCACCTCGCCCACTCGCCGGGGTAGAGCCGCTCAGATCACCCCTAGCAAGTGGCCTGCTCTCGCTACCCTTGTTGAGGCAAACCAAGCCCCTACATGAAGAATTCATAACAAGTGGTTAGCAAGTTTGTGGTTAGCAATAAAAGACATCAAAAATTTGTAGCACATACCTTTCGCTAGAAACAACTATCTCTATCCTGTCGGCCGATCTGTGGGGCTTTTGGCAATTTATTCCGCCCCAACTTTTCTTGGTTCTCATGAAGCTTGAGGCACCCCCTGACTCGGTACCAACTGACTCCCATGGATCCAAGTCCTCGTCCCCCTCCTCAAGCGCCTGAGTCCACCAACCCCAACGAAGCTCATCGTCGTCCACCTCCTCATCCCCCTCATGGGAGTCGGTGGTCGTGTGGTGCTCCTCCACCTCTTGGGAGTCGGTGGTAGCCACCACCTCCTCCCCCTCCTCGGAAGCGTCGTACTGGGGTGAGCTGCCCTCACCTGCACTCCTCATGCCCCCTTCTTGAAGACCTTCTTCAATTTTTTAGCCAACTTCTTCGCACCTCCAAACCATCCTCAAGACAAATTAAATTAAATGACATAAAGTACATTGATATTAATTGAAACGAATAAAATATAAACATATATAAAATTAAATGACATAAAGTATATAAAATTAAACCTATAAAATTAAATAGCTTAAAAATCTTCGGCTTCCTCTTCCTCTGCCTCTTCCCTTTCCTCTTCTTCTCCTTCAACATGAGATGGGTATACCGATCCCAAAATATTATCTAGCCCATCACCAATATCGACGTGCAGCTCTCCTAGTAACTCTTGTTCTTGGAATACCTCCACGTCTGGGTGAGAATCGTAGTCGTCTTCCGTGAGATCGAGCAATCTACCGGTGGAAGACATTTATGTACAATCCACCAACTTTTGTAATTGGGTGGGCGTATGGCGAGATAGAACACCACTCGACTTGTTTAGGCGAGAATGAACACGCCAGCTTTTGATCTGACTTCTTATGATTGATCTCCACTAGTCCTAGTTTTGGAGTACGCCGCACCCCACTAGTTGGATGGAACCGTCTACAACGAAAAGAGCACGAGCGAGAGATCTTTGTTGACTTCATATGAAATTTCTGCAATATCCTCGATGATCCCATAGTACTCTATGTCCGACCACTGTGAGTCATCGGTGACATAACTCACGACGCCATTGCTCACCGTAGTTGCATTGGGGCGAGCTGACTCAGCCGCTTCGGATCGAAATCGATATCCATGGCAATCATAGCATCCATGGACCTTAATTCTATGGTTGCATCCACGTGACATTTGTCGGAGATCGTTGTGCACACTGCGATGTCTTTGACACTGCACAAGCATTCGAGGCAAAATTCATTAAGGAATAAATGCCACACATTTGTAAATTAAGTGAACTTGTATAAGAGAAAGAAGGTTACGTGGTAATGAAACCAGGTTAGAAAGTTTGGACAGCCTTGTCCACGACCTCGCCATTTCAGATTGTCAATTTGTTCGCCCGAAGGTTCACCTGATCCTTCCCACTCTTCTTGAATAAATTGACTACAAGATTTAATATTTATTTTAGACATTTATTTCATAAGTACGATTTATGACTTATTTCAGGACATTTATTGACTTACTCGATGTACACCTTCATTTCATCCATGTTGTCGTAACGCATAACTAAATCAAATTTTTTTCCACGTGCATCCAAGTCACGTGTGGTGCTTTTGCCGACATTGCATCCGGCTTGGTCATGGAACACCTCCAAGTTGGAAGTACTTCTCGACGCGTGCCTTCTTATACCTTGGTTGTGGCACATGGACCTTGTTTTTGTCGCAGTATTTGTTCGTGAAGTAGGCGATCTCTGATCGCTAAGCTTGCAATACGCCTTCGACTCGTGCTTTGTTCTTCACCTTCGCTCTAAGACTTTTCATCATGCGCCCACAAAGATACATCCACCTAAAGCTACCGCCCCCTAACTTTTGCTTCATATGGCAGATGAACTAGTAGATGTTACATGCAATTGAAAAACCCAGGGACAGAAATCTTCTCGAGCTTTGTCACAAGCACGACAATGTCCTTCTCCAATTCCTCCATCCTCGATGCGGATATCTCTTTTTCACAGAGCTCTTGATAGAAGAAGCTAAGTTCTGCCAATGTGATCCATATATCATCATTAACATATCCACGCCACACGGCTGAAAACAGACGCTCTATGAAGACTTTGTAGTGATGAGCATTCATCACATTTAACTTGCATTGCTCTATACTAACAGCATGTCAAAGGTTCGCCGCATAACCATCTGGGAATTTAACCTTTTCCTTAATCCAATCAAGAATCTGCTTTATTTGCCCATGTGTAAGGCAGAATTTTGCCCTAGGTTTCCTCCCATTCTCATCGAGGTTCATGTCTGGCCGATCACATATCAGAGCACAGTCCAGACGTGCTTTCTTGTTATCTTTAGTCTTCTGTGGGATGTCCCAGTTTGTGTTCACGACTGACTCGCACATATTTTTCTCTTGGTGCATCACGTCGATGTTGTGAGGTAGCTTCAGGTCTTTTGCATAAGGAAGGTTGTAGATGCTGCACTTATGAGTCCAATGGTGCTCCTCACCATAGTCTTTCACATACCCGATATCCACTAGATCGTCATGCCAGTCGATGATATCCTGCACTTCGAAACTTTCGGGTAGCCCCTTCTTCACAGTCTTGCCTTTACAAAATGCCTTTTTTTGATTCCTAAATGGGTGCTTCGACTCTAGGAAACAACGGTGACAATTGAACCAACATGACTTACCCCCATTTTTCAGTGTGAAAGCATCAGTGTTATGCAGGCATATAGGGCATGACAACTTTCCATGCGTGCTCCACCCCGAGAACATGCCATACGCCGGAAAATCGTGTATTGACCACAGGTATGCGGCACGCATCCTAAAGTTCTTCCCCTTGTAGCTATCATGTGTCAAGACTCCTTTAGTCCACAGGTCAGTCAGCTCTTCTACCAGAGGTTGCATGAATATATTTAAGTTTTTTCCAGGAGACTTAGGCCCAGGTATTATAACAGAAAGAAACATGTACTCTTATTTCAAGCAGAGTTGAGGCGGCATGTTGTACGGGATTGCGAACACTGGCCAGCACGAGTACAGGTGCGCAATCATATTGAATGGCGTGAACCCGTCGGTCGAGAGGCCTATACGCACATTCCTAGGCACCGCCGCAAATTCAGGGTGTTGTTGGTCAAAATGCCTCCAAGCTTCTGCATCAGATGGATGAATCATCACGCCCTCCTTTCTACGCTTGCCCTCTTTGTGCCACCTCATGTGTCTCGCCGTAGCCTTGGACATGTACAGACGCTGCAGACGTTGAGTGATCGGAAAGAAATGGAATGTTTTCCGGGCCACCGTCATCTGTCTCATTCCACGTTCTGTACATTTAACTTCCTCGTACCGACTCTCATTACAATGCTTACAGTGAGTCAGCCCAAAATTGGTCTTCCAATAAAGCATGCAGAACTTTGGGCAATAGTCTATCCTCTCACACGGCATGCCTAACACGCGAAGAAGCTTCTTCGACTCGTAAAGATTCGGAGTCATATTGTGTCCACTCGGAAGAAGGCTATCCAGCAGTTTGCAAAGGTCGTTGAAGTAATTGGTTGATAGGTTGTACTTGGTCTTCACCGCCATTAGCCGCGACACTACCGATAGTATAGTCACATCGGTATGCTCATGCAGCGGCAACTTGGCAGAATCAAGGAGCTTCTCGAATTGTTTGGCAAGTGGCTCGGACTCTTCCTCGGGGGAGAGATCGTAAGCCTGAGCCACATCATCCGTGAGCTCGTCTAATCTATCAACTTCGACTTCATCGTAGCCCTCTTCAAAATCCACAAGGCCACACACCGGTGCCGGACGCTTCCTCTCGCCATGAGCTACCCATACAAAGTAATTTGGTTTGAAGCCATGCCTACATAGGTGATGGCTAATATCCTTCTTGGTCCTCTTCTCTGTTCGAGCACGCAGGCGCAAGGACACCACACGACCGCGCATTAGGGTCGGGAATCTTTGAAAGCATCATCCACAAATGCTCTAGCCTTCTCGATCCACTCATCCGTGTGTCTCCCAGACTTCATCCAACCATCATCATCCACCGCCGATCTTCCATCCAAAGATCGCTTACTATATAACGTCAATGCATGCATCCAAATTTCAGATTTAGACAGTTTAAGACTTGCTAAATAGGAGGGCTAACCCACCCATCGATGTGGGTTTATACGGTGGAAGTGGCACGAGGGTGCTCGGGTCGAATTTCGGCAACATAATTCGTTGTTCTCCAAGTGCAACGACAGCATGGCGTACCACTTATGTTATGCACTAGGAGAACGACAAGGAAATACCGCCGAATCCCAACCCGTACACCCTCGTGTCACGACCACTGCACTCAAGCGCAAGACATCGTGGGCTGTCCAAAACGTGACAGCTCGAGAGCGCAACACTTTTCGTAATGGAACCCAACGAATCACCGCCTAAGCTCCTTATGAAAATATGCAGCGCCCGAACGGGTTTAACTCGCTCGATTGACGTTACAAATGCAATTCTAATAAAATTATTATATGTTGTGATTTGCAAGCATATTAGTATTCGTAAGGAAAAAATTAACGCAGATTATATAAGCTAATCTGGATACTCTCCCATTTATAAGTAAAACCAAACAAAATATAGCTTAAAAGTTCGAATTTTGGAGTCTTCTACTGAACTAATGATAAAGCGTATGATTTACAACATTACAACCTCGTGCACTATACAATGAATTCTTACTTCAACATGGTTAATCAATACATCAACAGAATAGAATTTCTAATGCATTTTTATCACTTAACATTAACTAAAATATAATTTAGACTAACAGCCCAAAAGAGCATCATATCAATTGCCTAGGCATCAAAATTAGACAAAAAAGCTTCTTGGAGCGGCATCATGGAATCAAACCACCATATTTCTTGACCACGAATCAAGATTACCTTGAGAATTCTTCTTTTTCATTAACGGGAATACAAGCAAGCACAAATTTAGACTACATAGAAAATTGTGAATCTAGTCTCACAAAAAACAAATAGTAATGAATCAATGAGAGGCGATTTCATTGACATAGAAAGATATGCATGATATATATATGCCAAAGCACCCATTGCCCACCGGTGCCACTAACCGATAGATATTTTACTACGATTTAATTCAAAGATAGTAACTCTGAAGGTACCGGCCAAAACTCAACCTAGCATTGATATGAATGAATTCGGACAAAGAACCATAACTATCTGAATGTGTGGTAGGTGTACACACATATCTCTAGTATCATAACTCATAGATAAGTAGCTTGAGAGAGGAAATATACAAGAAAACATAACAATAACTCTGAAAGCAGGCGTGGGCCTAGAACGCACTCGAAATGGGCCAACACCTAGTGTATGCGTTTGTCCAAGAACTCGATTTATTGAGAACAACTGCCAAGATTCCAGAATAATGGTTGAACCACTGAGCAAACTCATGCCGCCACATCTTTGGATCATTAGCAACAATGACATACTCTAATTTATGGGGTCATGACCTCCATTGTACAAGCATAGCTCCATGTTAGGATATTATTCAATACAAAACAATGTCAAAATTTGCGCGTACCACTATGCAAAGAAGGAAGAAAATTCAACACAGTAATTCAAACAAGAAAGGAACAGCAATATGTACTCTGACCACCACACATTTCTGTCCGCATTTATGGATGTAGAGAAACAACATATCAAAGCACCCGCAGTACCTTAGAGAATGCAATGCAAAGGTGCGGCATGGGCCAAAGCACCCTCACTAAGGCAACAACTTCAAAGTTCCAGCTTACGCAAATTTGAACAAGCTCTTGCAAATTGCATCGACCCACCATCGAAACCCCAACATCACCAAGCATCATATATATCGATATTGCCACTATATTCCCCAATGTAACCAAGACTAACATCAGAGAGGCCTCCAGGTCTCAAATAAAGTGAGAGTCTCTGAAGATTGTTGCAACCACTTAGAACGCCCAAACACCCGTATTTCTCTCTCTTGCTGTTACATTTGTTTTACATAATATGCATGTATATACAAACAAAGATCAAGCCCAAAACCGATCATAGTTATCTTTCATGTTTAAATAATCTAAATTTGTATCTATATCTGACATATATCTAACTTTAAATCAAAGAAAAATAAAATTCAAAGAGAACAATATTCATTCGTACCGATCCGTTTTCACGCATAGCGACGAGGAGGCTTGGAAGAGGCGGGCCGGGACGGGAGGCGGGCGGCATGGAGGTGGAGGCGGGCCGGCAACGACGCGTGGAGAAGGCGGGCCGAGGTGGGAGGTGGTGGCGGACAAAGGGAGGCGGCGCGCCTGGCTGGGTCGGGTGGAGAGCGGAGGAGGTGGGCCGCGAGGAGGCACGGGAGGCGGGCCACCGGGGTGGAGGTGCGGAGGAGGCGGGCCGGCGAGGAGGCGCGGAGGAGGTGGGCCGGACGGGAGGCGATGGCTGGTTGGGGCAGGGTGGTGGAGGCGCGAGGAGGCGGCCGGGCGAGGAGGCGCGGAGGAGGTGGGGGGTGGTGGTGGCCAAAACCGGAGGAGCGGAGAGTTTGGGGGCGGCCGGAGAGTCCCTCGATTTAAGCGCCGCGGCGGGGATATGATAACGGCGAGACTGTGTCGCCGGGCCACGCTTAGGCGCCGACACGAGATATTGGCTAACCACGCACACACCACGACGGGCCCACCGCCGAGAACCAAGGCGTGTCGACGGCTAATACAGGCCGTGGACACGATATTGGGTCACGGTAACCCCACGCACACAAAGATGCACGGGCCCTGATCGAGAGACAAGGTGTCGGCGGCTAATACAGGTCGCGAGACACAGATATTGGGTCACGGTAACCCTACGCACACAAAGATGCACGGGTCCTGATCGAGAGACAAGGCGATGTTGGTGGTTGATACAGATCGACGCAAGCAGCTCACACTGTCGGCGGCCACGTCAATACCACCAACACTGGTCTCATTCCGTAGCCTACAACACGCCAAACAAGACATTTTAGGGCCGATTTAAGATTTTTAGAACATGCACAACCTATTCCGGTGATTGCTCGCTCTTCTTTCGCCGGCATTTCATCGTCACAACAAGTTCTCTCGAAAACTCAAGGAGTAACAGAGTCACCACCACCGTGACATTCTTCGATACTTTTGTAGCCTTGACGGTCGAACAGAGACATTTCTAGGGTCACTTTAAGGTTTTACAACATGCACGGCCTATTCTGTGTCATTCTCGCTTCTTCAATCGCCCGGCGTTGGATCGTCACAAGGTTCTACTCAAACTCGAGGTAACGTACGGAGACATGCACACAGTGCCATCACATACCAATTAATTAAATAATAAAAAATTACATGTCATATAGATGTATGTTACCTAACAACCATTCTAAAAGCTCTATTTGATTTTTCTTAATTTTAAAAACAACAAAAACATTTTCAAATAGATTTTCTAAATTAATCTAGAATTACTATTGTCGTCAGCTACAATAAAACCATCGACAAAAGTATATCTGTGCCATCGGCATCATCAATGCCACCGACATAGGTTGCTTTGTATCGGCGGCTTTCACGTGCCCGACGACACAGAGTCTACTTGCCTCTCGTGCCTGAGCATCCTGGTTGGTCCCACATGGCGGCAATGTTCTTCCGTCTGCCATGTGGGAGCACATCACGTTGAACTCTCTAGTCGGGGTGTTAACTTGCCATGAGGTGGAGTGCCTGTGTCGGCGGCTTTGACGTAGCCACCGAGACAGCTCGTGTTGGCGGGATCTAAAATTCAAATTTCATCCCGTGCTGATACGTCATCGTGTTCTATGTCGGCGGCTACATTTTAGCAGACGACACAGTCTTGCTGGGGTGTATATATGTCGTCGGGCTAGAATGAAGCCGTCGATAGAGTCCAAATTCCCGTCGTCGGCCCTTTTACCGACGACACAAATATTTCGACCGACGACACTGTTCTCATTTCCTGTAGTGAGTCGGCCAAAAGAAACCTTGACGATAAGCCTTGCCTACCAGGGTGCTTGATGCCGCATGGTGTCCGCAGATTCCCGAGTGAATTTCCCTGAGGAGGTCTTTCCCTTCTTGCTTTGATATGCACCGCCTGAGGACCCCGGAGGCACTTTTTCGAAAGAGCTCCTCCCCGACCACAACATAGCTTTTGCTTCGCCGTGTGATGCACTCGGCTTGGACACGATCTTCAGGAAGCTCGTCCCTCAACAGATAATCCAGATAGGGCTTTGTCTAGTTGGGGTTGATGACCAAGACTTCTTCCCCGGCCAACTTCTCCCCCGATTTGCCCGACTCCTGCTGCCGGCTTGTTGTCAGCTTGTGAAGTTCTTCCACGAAGATTCCGACTGGGACTGCTGCCCGGCTGGAGCCTAGCCTGGCGAGCTCGTCTACTGCTTCGTTATCCCGGCGGAACACATGAGTGAGCTCTAGCCTGTCGAACTTGTCCTCCTCCAGCTTGCGCACCTCCTGGCAGTATGCTGCCATGCTGTCATCAACGCACGACCACTCTTTCTGGACTTGATTGATCACCAGCTGAGAATCTCCGCGAATCGTCAGTCGTCGGATACCGAACGATATGGCGATACGGAGTCCGTGTATGAGCGCCTCTTACTCGGCGGCATTGTTCGATGCCGGGAAATGGAGCTGAAGAACATATTTTAGCTTTTCCCCCGTCGGAGAGATGAGCACGACGCCAGCTCCCGCACCGTTCAGTGTGAGAGAGCCATCGAAGTACATTGTCCAGTATTCGAGGTCTTCCACAGCCGCGAGATCTTGTAACTCGGTCCACTTGGCGATGAAGGCGGCGAGCGCTTGAGACTTAATGGCAGTCCGGGGCTTGAAGGAGGTTTCGAAGGCCCCCAGCTTGACTGCCCATTTGGCGATTCTCCCCGTGGACTCCCGATTGTGGAGTATATCCCCAATCGGAAAAGATGTGACCACCAAAATCGAATGCTCATGAAAGTAATACTTGAGTTTACGAAAGGTAAGCAATACCGCGTATAGAAGCTTCTACACTTGAGGGTACCGCGTCTTGGATTCATGATACTACTTGATGAAATATACCGGTATTTGAATTCTTTGCAGGTGTCCTTCCTCCCCGCTCATTCTACAATTGCGGCCTCGACCACGTGAGTCGTTGCCGCTATGTAAAGCAAGAGGGGCTCCTCCGGCGCCGGCGTGACCAACACCGGAGGAGTGGTCAGGAGCGCCTTTAGATCCTCGAAAGCCTGTTGAGCCTCGGAAGTCCATTGAAAGTTGTCCTGCTTCTTCAATAGTTTGAAGAATGGCATCCCCCGAGCGCCAGGCGGGAAATAAACCGCCGAGTGCCACCATGCATCCCGTGAGCTTCTGGACTTCCTTTTGGCAGGTCGGCGGTTTCATCTTGAGAATAGCGTTGATCTTCTCGGGGTTCGCCTCGATGCCGCGACGCGACACGATAAATCCGAGCAGCTTCCTGGAGGGAGCCTCGAAAACGCACTTCTCGGGATTGAGCTTCATCTTGAAGGCCCATAGGCTGTCGAACGTCTCGGCCAGATTGGAGGTGAGGTCCTCCTTTGCTTGGGTCTTAACCACAACGTCGTCTACGTACGCCTCCACGTTGCGTCCACGTTGAGTGTGAAAACACCTCTGAATAGCGCGCTGGTAGGTCGCGCCAGCGTTTTTCAACCCGAATGGCATTGTGATGTAGTAGTACACACCGAAAGGAGTGATGAATGAGGTCTTGATGCAATCTTCTTCCTTCAGTTTGATTTGGTGGTACCCTGAGTATGCGTCTAGGAAACATAGGAGCTCGCACCCGGCAGTCGAATCCACAACCTGATCAATCCGGGGCAACCCGAAGGGATCCTTAGGGCACGCCTTATTGAGATTAGTGTAATCGACACACATGTGCCAACTTTTATTCTTTTTGCGTACAAGGACCGGATTCGCCAACCAGTCGGGATGATACACTTCTTTTATAAAGTTAGCAGCTAAGAGCTTAGTGATCTCCTCTCTGATGGCATCTTGGTGATCTTGTGTGAACCGTCGGAGTCGCTGCTTGATGGGCTTCGCTTTTTCGTCAACGTTGAGAGAATGCTCGATCACCTCCCTAGGAACACCGGGCATGTCGGATGGCTTCCAAGCGAAAATGTCCCGGTTTGCCCGAAGGAAAGTGACGAGCGCATCTTCCTATTTGGGATCGAGCCCTGTCCCAATCAAGGCCACTGGGCCGAGTTGGACGGGTCGAGAATCACCTTCTTGACCCCCTCATCAGGCTTCATGCCTGACCCGGCCTGCTTTGCAGCCGGAACGTCACCTTCGCCATGCGGGTGGGCGGCTGACTGTCGGATCTTCTCAGCCTCGGTCAACGCCACCAGGTGCTCGGCCAGGTCGCAACTTTCCTGGAAACACATGAAGGATTGCTTGACATCTCCCCGAATCGTGATGACGCCTTTTGGACTCGGCATCTTCAGCATCAGGTACGTGTAGTGGGGGATGGCCATGAACCTAGCCAACCCTGGCCTTCCCAAGATGGCATGGTATGCCGTCTCGAAATCGGCCACCTTGAAGTTAAGGTATTCCGTTCGGTAGTTCTCCTTGGCCCCAAACGTCACCAGGAGCGTGATCTGCCCGAGTGGTACCGTCGAGGTCTCGGGGATTACCCACTACACCATGACACATTTTCATCAATAGTGGTACCGTCGAGGTCTCGAGGATTACCCCATGGAGATGAGCGACATTGTTATAAGACTTTTGACGATCCATGCTTCAACTTCGAGATAGCGAGGATCTTCATATCGTCGAAGGTCTTGGAGATATCTTGACGAAGAAAAGGACATTGAGCCCACTTGATAGTTTGTCCCTACATATCAAAATAATTTCCAATACACCATCTAAAAGTATTATTGCAGTTAGTCCGTCACCCTCTTGAGATGGTTTCGTAATTATGTATTATTACCGATCGATGTCGGCGCTAATTTGGTGTCATGGTGTAGTGACCCCATGGGCAGCGACGATTCATGCTTCCGGGCGAGGTCTTCATATCGTCGAACTGGAGAAAGGACTTCCCGTCGACCGGCACCCTCTTGAGCTTAACGGAATGTGACTAGAGGATAGTCTCATACGTAGTCTCATACACAGCCGAGCCACCGAATATATAGTTGAGCTCGCGCTCGGTCACTTGGTAATCACCCCCATCTTCCTCGGGCGGATCTTGCTTCTTTGCCGCTTCGTCCTTGCCTCGGTTCACCCTATTACTGCTCTCGCGGGCAAACCTCTTCAGGGTGTAGCATTCCTTGGTCGCGTGCCTCCCCTCGGGGTGGAAAGGGCAATTAGCATCCATTACCTTGTCGTAGCCGCCGCCCCGCGACACTCGGGGCCGACCGCGTTCGGCCGCCGCGACCAGCTCTCCGGGCCCACGCTTCTTGTCCCTTTGTTTGGAGGACTCGACGTGATCCTTTTTGTCCTTCTGCCGCGGGCGGTCTTCCTGGCGCTTCGCCAGGGCATCCAAAGATGTGGCATAGCGATCAGCCAAGGCGAACATCTCCTTGACGGTGGTCAGCGGACTCCGGGACATCTTCTTGATCAAGTCGGGGTCACTGACTCCCTTCTGGAAGGCAGCTATGATGACCGCTTCCGAGACATCCCGAACGGTATTCTTCTTCTGCATGAAACACCGGATGAACTCCCGCAGAGATTCTTTCTTCTTCTGATGAAGCTGGTACAGGTCCCATGCGGTCCCAGGCCTCTCGTAGGTGCCCTGGAAGTTTGAAATGAACTGTTCATAGAGATCGCCCCAGGAATCGATAGAACCCGCTGGGAGTCCCATGAGCCAAGCTTGGGCTGATGGGGCGAGCATGACCGGCCGCCTTGACTACGAGGGCGTAGACCTGCAGCTAGGCCTCCGGATCTCTCTCCTCGTCGAACTTGACGATGCCCCTAGGGTTAAATCCGTCAGGCCAAACCACTCGGCGAAGTCGGGGGGTGAAGGCGTGAACCCCGTCAATGGCCCCGCAGCTGCGCCGTCGAGGCGAACGGCGAGGGGGCGACCCACCTCCGTGACCCCCATTGTCACTCTCGGCCCGGCGACCATGATCCTTGCGGTCGGTGTGGTCATCGCGTCGCCCATTGCGGTTGTCCCAGCCATCATAGTTGATGCCAAAACGTTCGTAGTCATCCTCACGCCGGTGCCGCTCCCCTTCTTCCCGCTCACGCCACTGGCGTCGAGATCTCGCGGAGATCGCGGTTGAGGCTCCGGTGAGCGTCTTCGCCTCGGCGAAGCTCGAGCCGACTGCCCCAGGGCCGACTTTGGGCCATCCGGCTGCTGCCGGTTTGGGTGGCCGCGCGGGCGCGAGAATGTGTCTTCTCTGCAGGTGCTTCTTGATTTTGTTGGACCGTTGCCGTCATCACCATGGCCTTGACACAGGCCACGATCGTAGGCTCTGAAATTTGTCGGGACCAAGGATCGCCCTAGGGTGTCGAAAGCAACGCCTTGGAGGCGACGATGTTTTGCTGCGGCGTATGGAAGACCAATTGGTCCCCTTTCTTCGCCTGCAGGAACTCCTCGTTGACGTTGCGCCCCTGGTTTTAGAGGGACCTCACGCGCTCCTCCCTGGCCACGTGACGGAGACGGTCCACCTCCACCATGTCTGCGGCTTCTTATTGGTGCAGGGTATCAGTCCGATCGTCCTCGATCGCGAAGACGCCACGGAAAGCCCCTTGAGAACGGGTGACCGTAGCGCTCCTCGATCCGGACTGGAGCTCAGGCGAGGGAGTGGTGAGATCTTCCCCAGGGCGGGTCAAACCATGCCCTGAGAGAACAAGCCTACCGAAGTCGTCGGCGATGAAGTCCGGGCTTCCAAAGTGGAAGACCTAGCTAGGAGCGAAGGAGACGGTGATCCCGCTGGGAGCCACCATCAGACTCGAGAAGGATGATCTTCGCGCACCCCTACCTGGCGCGCCAACTGTCGATGTTTGTAATCGGCAATAAAGAAAAATGAACGGGGCAAGGCGGAAGATCTGAGTCTGATGGTAATGCAAGACACGGGGTGATTTTTACCTAGGTTCGGGCTCTCCAATGGAGATAATACCCTAGTCTTGCATTCGGTGTTTTCTAGAGTATGGAAGAGTGTTTTTGCTTACAAGATCTTTCTTACAGATTACTTCTCTCTTTCTCTCGTTCTCTCGAAGCTGCCCTATTCCTTATACAGCAAAGGAGGGCTGCCTGCATGCGGTCATGGGAGTTGTTGCGTGAAAGGGGCTACTGGGCGATTCATGCAGAGGAGAGATCTGTCTTCTAGCCGCCGACCACGCACAAGAGCTTTGTCAGAGGGGCAGAGCCGTTTGCTTGAGGATTGCAGCGCCGCTCACCTAACCTTGTTTGTGTTTTCTCCGGCCTTACCCTCACACGCATGGCTGAGACCTTCTAGAAGATCTCCCTTTCCCGTATGCCTAGCCTAGCCCACCTCCTTAGGATGGCCCAATCGGCCCATCAACAAGATACCTGGTCCTGTATATTCCACACTATGAGATCAGTCCTCTAGCTATGTAACGATCAACACATGATCCCGATACTATACAAATTGAGACCTTCATGCATGCATAATAAACTTTATTTCGTTTGTTAATTGTACTCTATATGTTGAACTATGTGTGCCAAAATCTATGTGTGAATTGCACTCCCTGTGTTAGACTATATGTGTTGATTGGGCTTTATGTTGAACTTTGCATATTTATTGCCCTTTATGTGTTGAATTATGTATTAATTAGACTCTATGTTGTACTATGTGTGTTTATTAGACTCTATGTGTTAGATTATATATTAATTAGACTCTATGTTGGAGTACATGTGTTTATTCTATTCTATGTGTTGTCTTATATCTTAATTTGGCTCTATGTGTTAAATTATGTGTGATAATTGGACCACATGTGTTAGTTAAATTATTTTTATCACATACTTTGATCCTAGGTAGTTTGTGTACTATTCGACTAAGCACAGCTATCCGTATTGTACGCGTCAGATAATATCGGTATCCATTTTCTACCCGCTCAGAATACCCGATATCGTATCAGATCCATATCCAGTATCCTACCCGATTTTCCACTACCGTGCAATCAGATCCAGAAAAAATAATTAGGGTAGGATACAGGATAACCTACTACCCGACCGTATCTGACTCGTTTTCACCCCTACCCGTTTCCCATCCCTGCCCCCAATTTAGCTCTATGACATGTGGGCCTATATTTAGAAAACCCTAGATCCAAAATTCCTAATCCTCCCGACAAGCGGCTTGAACACTTCTTCCTAATCTGAGCATTCTTGCGCCTACTCCCACGCGCAGGCACTCCTCCTGTTCCTAAGATTCTCCACTTCTAGTGCGCAGGCAAGCGATTCACCACTTCCTCCGGTTCCTACTTCCCAGCTGCCGGCCCGCCGTTCCTAGCGCGTAGGCACATAGCTGCTATGATCGCTCCCGCCTCTCCCAACGCCCATCGCTCCCGAGGTCCCGCCGCTCCCAGTGCCTATTGCTCCGAGCTCCCAGCTGCCAGGGGCCAACACTGTCATCATGGACAACCAGACAGGGACTCTCGCCCACAGATCTGGGACTCGCCTGCTGCCCAGAGGCCCCAGATGCCGGTGCCGAGCAGACACTACAACCCTATGCTGCAGATCCCTTCTCCTCCCTCCACAGCCTACAAACTCCAAGGTTTGCATCTACACCTACCTCCATTTCTTTTGAATCTCGATCCAGTTTCCATTGCTGTAATAGCCAATATGCAAAAGGACTAGTCAGATCTAGAAAGTATATTTACATGGTTATCATCCGTCTGTAGATGTAAACCAATGAAGTGCTTCTTCAAGGGTACTGATACGTGATACCCCCATCTTTCAGCATTCACTACTACAAAAAGGGCTATATTAGACACATCATCACAGACGGTTTTAGGAACAAACCATCTGTGATATGTTCGAGTATATCGCAGATGGTTTGTGGTTGCAACCGTCTGCGATGTCTGATTATCACAGACAGTTTGAAAAACGAACCGTTTATGATGAAAGGGAGTAGTTCACAGTAGGTTTATGGATAAAACCGGCTGTGATGAGGGAAATATCACAGACGGTTTTATCGACAAACTGACTGTGATGATAGGTATAACTTCAAAGACGATTTGTAAATAAAACAGTCTGTGATATTGCCCTCATCACAGATGTGTTTATCCACAAATCGTCTGTGATCATCAATTGAAAATAGCAAATGCGCGCCTTACAAAAAAAGACTACTGGATTGAGAACTAGATTGCATTTATATATATAAGATCATTACAAAAGCCTTTGATGATTTTGAGAACTAGATTGCATTATATATATGAAGAAGCATTACAAAAGACTACATACAAAAGTACTTTAATTAAAAAAGACTACTCGTCGTCGTTGTCGTCAGAGGAGGAGGCCGGAGGGGCATCAGAGTCAGTGGAGTCCTCGCTGCAATCGTCCGGGTCCTTGCTTAGTCTGGCTCGGTCTAGGTCATCCTCTAGCTCCCAGTAGTGGCGATATCTCTCCAACGAGTCGTAACTTTCATCGTCGTCGGTGGAGAAGGCCAGCGTCGGACACTTCTGCCCAACACGGGTGGAGGCGGAGGTGGCCAGAGGGGCACGGGTGGAGGCGGAGTCGGCCGGACGGGCGCGGGAGGAGGCAGAGGTGGTCGGAGGAGGCGGAGGAGATGACGTTGGCATAGCGCCGCAGCCCTTGGCGCAGGGGCATGCCGGCGGGTCTGGATGGAGGTGCAGTCGAAGGTGGTGGCATCGGGGGGGTGGGGTGGAGCCATTAGAGGAGGAGCCGTCGGAGGAGCTATTTGGGTTTCTCATAGTGGTGGCGTCGGACGGGATTTTTTCTACTGATGATCGAGTATAGAGGCGGTCGATAAGCCTCTCTGTTCTTACAGGCACAAAATTGCATTGGGGGAACAAAACACCGCCTGGAATTAACAATCTGCATTGGAAAGATGAAATGATCACTGGAAAGACTGCGCGCGTCTACATTGGAAAGACAAAACGATTAACTCCATCAAAAGACTACGTGCATCTGCATTGGGAAGATCAAATGATACATCGTAGATGGTTTGTGGATTAAACCATCTACGATGATGCCATCACATCGCAGACGGTTTTATATACAAACCATCTGCGATGTCATCACATCCCAGACGGTTTTATCTACAAACCATTTGCGATGATATCTCTTTCCTATAAAAAACAGAGAGCCTCGACCGCCTCTGTATTTTTAGATTTTCCTCGATATTTCTGAGGTGGCTGCGCTTGAGAGGCGTTCTAGTGAAAGAGACCCTAGATTTGGAGATTTAATTGTAGATCCTTGTGCTCTTAGTCATCCAAGGTTAGTAATTACTTCTAATCTGAATTGGTCCAAATTTGCATTATATTTAATATCTATCTTGGTGAAGAGGGAAATGAAGCTGGTTATTTTGTTCCCTATGATGTAAAGTAGATACATTTGCTATACCTTGTGCAGATCCATTTGTACTTTTTGATCGAAATTCGTCGTTTAACACCTATTGTTACATATGTAGCGTAGATGGACCAAAACTGGATGTACGCTGAGAACCATGAGAGCACCGAGTACATTAATGGTGTCTTTGCTTTTAGAAGAGCTGCAGAGGAAGATATGTCAAACAAGGGGTTGGAATTTATGCCTTGTGCATGCATTGACTGTGAGAATCTTCAGATACTTCAAAACCCAGTGCAGATTGAAGCACACTTGATTCTACGGTGGTTTCAAAAGAGGGTATACATGTTGGACTAGTCACGGTGAAGAGCATATTACACAGGGACCAAGTAGTACTGCCATCGTGGACAAAGTCGACGATACTCTGGATATCATCTACGAAGTCAACGATACTCTGGATGATATCGATTGTACTTTCGATGACAATCTAGATTAGATGCTACGGGATGCAAAAGGGAACCGTGATGAGCAGGAGTATGTAAAATTCTAGAGCTTGATGGACAACTAGGAGAAATCTTTGTTCTCGGGTTGCAAGTCCAAATACACAAGGTTATCGTCCGTGTTGGAACTGCTAAAATTAAAGGCAAGCAATAGTTGGTCTGATAAGAGTTTCACAGCGCTGTTAGGTCCATTAGCGGATATGCTTCCAAAGAAAAACGAGTTACCGACAACCACCTATAAAGCCAAAAAGGTTTTTTGTCCCTTGGGAATGGAAGAAGAAAGAATACATGCCTGTCCGAATGACTGTATCCTGTACCACAAATAGTACGTAAACTTGCATGTATGTCTGGTGTGCAACGCATCCAGGTATAAGCGTAAAGATAGATCGGATGATGACGATGAGGGCATGGAGGTTAAGAAAGGACCTCCCGCTAAGGTGGCGTGGTATCTGCCTATAATTCCCCATTTGAAGCATTTGTTTGCGAACCCAAAAGAGGCAAAATTGCTTCGATAGCACTCGGATGAGCGTAAGAACGATGGAATGACTAGGCACCCTGCTGATTCGATGCAGTAGAGAAACGTCGATAGGAGGTTTGAAGAATTCGTAGCGGATCTGAGGAATATAAGGTTCGGATTGAGTACAGATGGAATGAATCCTTTTGGTAACATGAGCAGCTGTCATAGCACTTGGCTTGTAAATCTCTGTGTGTACAACCTTTCTCCTTAGTTGTGTATGAAGCGAAAGTACATATTGATTTCTGCACTCATCGAAGGCCCGAAGTAATCTGGGAACAATATTGATGTGTACCTAGCACCATTGGTGGAAGATCTCAACACATTGTGGGCTCCTGGGGTGCAGGTATGGGATGCTCACAAACGAGAGTACTTCACTTTGTGTTGTTTGTTGTTCTGCACCATAAATGATTATCCTGCCCTTGCTAACCTATCGGAGTAGAGTACAAAAGGAGCCAAAGCATGTACTCACTACTTGGATGACACCGAGAGTGTCTGGCTGAATCACTCACGTAAAATTGTGTACATGCGTCACCGTAGGTTCCTTCGGAGAAATCACCCATACCGCAAGATGAAGAAACAATTCGACGGCACCACCGAAGACGCTTTAGCTTCAAAGCCTTTAAGCGGGACAAACATTCATGATATGGACGATGGAGGAAAATACATCTCAAGATTATATAGTCCATATGGGCCGAGGTGGTAATGACTCTATGTAATCTAGCTGATGGACACCATTTTTCTTGGCTTCTTTTGTGCTAGCAGATTGCATAGTATCAATTGCATACCTGTTAATTGTCTTCTTTCATTTTGGCACTTTGGCTTGCTCCAATTTTCGGGGATTAGTTCCCGTCGGGGCCCCGTGAACCCGTTGAGGAGTGGGGACAGGGAAAATTGAGCCCCGCATGTGGGGACAGGGATGGGAACAGGAGAAGCTTTAGTTATCGGGGACGACAGGATGCTCCCCATGGGGATTTTCCCTGTTGCCATCCCTAGCTGGGTGTTATAAGTTGTACTCCTTCCTTTTGAATGCTCCCTTTTTCTTGAATGTATGTTATTCTAGCTTTTAAATTGTACTTTTAAATATATATTATTCTATAATTTGAATAACTTTTAAGTTTTTTCCTTTGCATACCCTACTATTAATTATTTCTAATGTTATTTATTACCATGAAATAGAGTGACATACACCATATAAGAGCAATAAGTGAGCTTATGAAGGATGACGATTTGGTTATTTTTACATGTGACTTGGTTGAAGTATAAAATCCTAAATCGTCATATATTCAAGAACGGAGGGGTAAATATTATTCTAGTTTTTTGCATTTCCACCAAGGCATATCTATAAAAGATTGTATTATCCAATTTATTATATCTTTGAATGATGTGGCTTGCTCTAGTCTATGGTAGTAAATAATATTCAAAATAGCTAAAGTGGAGATGCATAGAAGAAAAAAAGTTAAAAAGCCATCTAGAAATTATGAGATAACTAGTAAAGTGCCTGTGCGTTGCAACAAAATATTAAAAAAGAATGATAAATATCAGCAAAAGATGACTCTAAATTGTACGATGACATCAATTTTTTCTTACATACATATAGGAAAGCATGTCCTACTATTAATTATTTCTAAATTGCATGATGACATCAATTTTTTCTTACATACTAGAAACTTACCCAGTACAACGTCCGTTGCATTCTGAACTTCATCCGCCGTGATGTGATTGACTCTTCCTCGCACAATTGATTGAGGTGCAGCTCCCGCTTGAACAGGTCCTCGGCTTCCTCCTTGAACATGAGTTCTAGCTGGAGTATTTCCCAAATTAAAACGGACAGGAGTGACTCCTCCCTTCTTGGGACAAACATTGGCGAAGTGCCCCATCTCGTTGCAGTTGTAGCAGCGTCTTCCCACCATCGTCGAGTTTCCTCTAGCTTGGTTGATTGCTCTTGCTGGTGTCTGTGGATTCTGAACAATAGGTCGCTGTGCAGGTAATGGTGTTCTCGCTGCTGCCCTAAATTTGGAATCTGGTGGCTGCTGAGGTACCACTCTTGGTCTCTCTGCGACTCGGCGTCCTCCTTCTTTGTGCCATGCGACGCTTGCGATTATCCTCCAGCTCTTTGCGCTTGTCTTCAAGGATTAGAGCCTTGTTGACTAATTCCTGGAAATCGGGAAATGTGTGGGTGATCAGTCCCACTTGAAGCCTAGAGTTCAGTCCCTTCATGAATCGGGACTGTCTAGCTTTGTCAGTTGCTACGTCCTCTGGAGCATAGCGTGCAAGCTGGGTAAATTTGTTCAGGTAATCGGCCACTGATTGGCCTCCCTGCTTCAAAGATCTAAATTCTTCCTTCTTGAGCTCCATCATACCCTCTGGTACATGGTACTGGCGAAAGGCAACAGTAAACTCATTCCAGGTGATCTCCTGAGGATGCTCATGGGAAGCGCAGTAATTTTCCCACCATTCTGCGGCAGTCCCTTCCAGTTGATGAGAGGCATACAAGACTCTCTCATTGCCTACACATTGGGATATGTGCAGCTTCTTTTCGATCGTCTGAAGCCAATCATCTGCTTCAATGGGATTGACGTTGCCAGAAAATGTCGGGGGCCTAGTCCTCATAAAGTCCGACAATCTAGATTGATGTCCATGATTCATAGCCTGATTGTTATTGTTAGCTACGGCCTGATTCCGCAACTACTGCATTTGTTGCATCATGGTCTGCATCAACTGAGTTTGAGCGGTCAGAAAAGCTCCCAAATTGCCCATATCAACGGGTGGTGCTGGTTGAGGATTCGGTGCGTTGGGTTTCCACCCTGCTATGATCCGCTTCCTCCCGCTCCACGGCTTCCACGAGTGTTCACCATCTGAAGAACAACAATGTTTTATAGGGAAGAAAGAGATAGAACAGACAAGTACACAAGATACTTATGCGGGGAGAAGATTTGACTCAAACAGTAGCACACAACTTTATTATTATAAGGATATGGTCGCTCGTAAATGCCTACGGCATTGCGACACATACCTAGCACACGTTTAAACAACCATAGCAATTGTTCACCACAAGCAACCATAACAACTCATAGAGTTCAAATCAAAACAAAACGTTCTAAGGATGGACTTGGTAGGACTGACTCGAATAAACTTGACTCGATACTTGGCTCAACACATGAGTCAACCCTGGCGAAGGCTAAAACTCTCTAATCGTCGAGCCATCCAGGTTGCGGACCTCCTAGTGGATACTGCGGCGGGTGCGGCGGCATAGGAGCAAACTGGTCCTGATGCCCCACAGTGGCAAGTCTGAGCGAGCCCACCGACTCTGGCTGGCTCTGTCTTTGCTTTCGGGTCCGTGGCTCTGGCACCTCCTGCACTGGTGCCTCCTGCACCGGGGCCTCCTGCTCCGGCTCCTCGGGGTCGGGGTCATGCAGCTCCAGCTTCGGCCCTGGCTCGGGTCCCTCCAGTGCCTCCTCCAACTCGTGAACCCTCCTGATGTAGAGAGCCAGGCCCTCACTAGCCTCCCGTAGCTGGGCCCTGACCTCCGCGACCTCGTCGCGGGCCCTCTGCAGCTCCTAGACTGTCTCGTCCAAGGTCTCCTCCTAAGCGATGACGTACCACGCCAGATGGGTGATCGTGGCGTCCTCCTCCTCGATCGGGTCCCGGTCGAAGCGGTTGTCTGGGCTTGGTGAAGAGCGGAAAGCAGTACCCACAAGCTCGGAGGAGTAAGTGCAGGCGATCTGCGCCATCGCTGACGCTAGCAGCGATCTCTGGATGCCGGCCTTAAACGTAGACGTCCTAGCTGTGATGTGGACAGGACGACTCACCCTCCCCCTGTCTCGAGCGTAGATGGTGATCTTCACGTCCCAAGCGACGTCCTGACCCACCAACCACAAGGTTCTCAGAGCTATCGAAGCCCTCAAGCAACTGTAGCAAATGCCACAGCTCAGCAGCAAAACCCCTAGTACGCTCTCCGAAAGAGTGGATCCTCCTCATCTGCCAAAACACACCTCGTTAGCCCTAAAATTTTAAAAATCATAAAGTAATAACAGAAAATTGCAGCATAGGTGCGAAATAAGAATAAAAAGATTAGTCAACATTTCATTCATAATCTTGTACAATTTTAATCTTTTAGAAATTAGTTTTATCTTTCTCGGCCAGACTACCTAGGGTCAAGTCCAATAGTCAGTATGCTCTGATACCACCTCTGTCGTGCCCCGAATCTGCAAATCCGGACACTCTGTGTATTCTTCACTAGTCCAGGATCACGCTAGTGCACACATGCTATACAGGGTTAAAGTACCACAACATACACAACGGAATAACAAATAAGTACTTCAATCATGTATATAAACGAGTTGTATGACCTTATGGTCCCTTACAATAGTTTGCCACGCAGGGCTTACAATAACCAGAGTAAATAGTTCAACAGCGGAAATTAAACGTCATGGTGATCCATCTTCGCCTAGGCGCCTTGACGGAGGCTTGCCCCCTAGTTCTCTAGCTCTTCGACGAACTCCTCCTCATACGCAGGCGTTGTCTCCTCTTCTGGTAAATTTTGTCCACAAGGGTAAGTACACACCGTACTCAATAAGTCATGCACAGAATGTAGTTCTATTACTACATGCATGGCTTGTTACAAAGGAATGGTTCAACTGGTTGATTTGCATTGCATCAATATTTTGAACTGTTATTAATTTAGGTTGAAAGCATCAAAACCCTATAAATATATTATACTTCTCAAATTGTTTTCCACATAATTTTAGACACACAAATTCCTAATCAACTTTCATCATTAACCTTGGCACCTGACCTTCCACCCTATTTTATTTTCAAAACACTACCCTTGATTGTAATCCCCGAGCATTGTCTAGTACAGTGGACTCGGCTATTCAACAGCTTTTAACACTCTGCAGAGGTTGTACACTTTACCCACAAGATACAGACGCCACAAAGGCAATTGACCGTAACAAAGCCTTTCAGAGACTTCTATCTCCACCTAGGAACCTCTCCGAGTTGCCTTCACTATCACTTCCCTCACTTAGAGCCGAAGTATAGGATCGACAAACACCGTTGGACGGGTACCAAGCCGTAGCACAGGCACGCTCCCCCATACAGTTACCCCCATGTAACTGCCACCCCGAGGTATCCAAGGTGAGACATCAGAATCCTACTAAACTAGGTCTTCCCATTCAAACATGTGGTTGTGCGGGAGACTCGGGTCAAAGGCTTGCAAGGTAAGGTCCTTAACTGACTAAGGTAAGACATCCTTCTCTCAACTTTGGCACACAGCCCTCACAACACTCAACCCCCAAATGCCACGAAGGCCCACCTGGCATACAACCCGGTCCACTTGCCTCAGTCTAAAGCAATTCCCACCCAAGTGGTTTAACGGTGCAACATATGCCTGAAAACATCCTTCATGTAGAACCACACAAGTCTCTACATTCCAATGTCAATACCAACAACATTCCACCTTTTACCAAAATGCATTCACTATTCTTTAGTCAATGTTGCTTTTGTATTCAAAAGATTGTTCACGCTATAAGCATGGCTAAGCAACTATTCACGGTCTAGCCTCCCGTGTTGGCACAATATTAACAACCAACTAATATTACCAAACTTAGGTTATCAAAGGAATCATGGCATACGAATGATATTAACAAGGTGGTAATAACAATTAGGTTGATTAGCTAATTCACTCAAAATATTTAAATCCATTTTTAGTTGAATTAGCATGCATAGTTTGAAACAAAATATATTTTCAAAACTTAGGAGCAACATGGTCAAAGCACAACTTGCCTTCAAATAGCGACTGGTCCTGATCCGGAGCTTGATCTTGTGCTGGAAACTCTCCCTCGTAGCTCTCCAGCAATTGAACGTCTACTCGAAATCAATATACACACAATAAATACAATTTACAGAGAATAAAATCAGCTCTAAAAATTCTACAAAATTCACCAATAAATATATCTTGATTTTACAAATTTTTAGAAATTGGAATCACTCAAATTGGAGTTGAAATGCAAAAGTTATAGTCATTTGAAGTTTGAAAATAAATTAAGAAGAATAAACCGAATTTCTTTATTTATTTTCATACGGGAAATTCGGAATGATGATGTCAGCATGACCAATAATGACGTCAGCACCGAAACTATTTTCTACCGAATTATTTTCCTAAAGAAAATCGAATTATTACGTCAACATGGCGTCCATCGCCGACGTCGGCATTCTCGTGCCATGACTAACATGTGGGTCCCACTGATGACGTCAGCTGCTGACGTCATCATGACACGTGCCATGATTTGGCCGTGACACGTGGCGATGAATTATCAACCGAGTGCTTGATTTAATCTCATCCGTGCGATTTGAAACAAACGGCTGAGATCTAAACAACGTTTCGGTTTTAATCACCCGATGCTAACATGTGGCAACATCCCAGCCACTAGATCTAAATCGGACGGCTACGATCAATTGGGTGACATCGACAGCAACAGCGGCTGCGCCGACTCCTCGGTTTCCACGTAACACGCGTCGACTCGGGACTGGCCCGGCGCGCGGCGAAATCATAATCGTTCATTCAAATTTCAGCGGCTCGAATTGAATTCAATTCACGCGGCGTGACAAGCGACGTGGCTACCCCGGTGCGCGACATATGGGCGAATCTAGACCATCCACCACCGAATCCGATGGCTATAATCTAGCACAGCTTGAGCACACGTGGCAATCCCAGCCGTTTGTTTCAATCCTACGCTAATAACACAGACCATACATCCATAGATCTACGGCCTGAATTGATTCAATCCTGCGCTAATAACACAGATCTAACGGCTACGATTAATTAGACTGCGTGGCTACATAAGAATCATACGATCAATATCTAACGGCTAATAATTGAAGATGAGATCTACAGTTACCGTAACTACGTGGCTTAATCTAACCCGTACACTAAAGATCCAACGATTGAGAATGCATCAAGGCATAACTACATCGAATGATCTAAACCGTTCATCTAATCCGACGGCTAGAAGATGAAGATGGGACTCCATTGTTTCGAGAGAAGGCGTGGCGGGATCTCGGCGATGAAATCTGATCGGACGGATGGAAGAGCTCGAGTAGCGACGATGGCTTGGCGGCGCGATTCTTCTTGCGAAGTTGGGGACGGCGACCACGGCGATGGCGTTCAAAGCGACTCTGGTGACGAAGTGGCTCCTGAGCGTGGCTCGACGTGAGGAACCCGGCGATGACCTCCGACGCGCGAAGAGTTACCGGAGATGACGCAAACACGGCGGAAGTGGTCTCGGAACTACGGTGAGCTTGCGTGGTGTTGTGGTGGGTCTCGGAGGCGTGAAGTGGGGTAAACGATCATAAAGCAAAGGAGAGTCAATGGTGACCATTGGGATTTATAGCCTCGGCGTGCGTGCATAAACGGCGAATCAATGCGCCGGTTACTCACCGAGAACGACGGCGGCGGCGGAAATGCACGGGGCAACGTGGACACATCTCGTGCGTACACGTGGCGGCGATCGGACGATGCGGGGCGGCGAAGCGGCACGGTTGAATCTCAGCCGTCCGATCCAAATCGAACGGTTGACAAGCGGCGAGTTTAGGGTTACTCGCAGCGTGGGCTTGGCGGCGGCACAGTAGTAGGCTGGGCCCGATACTGTTCATTGATTTTTCCTCGGGTTTTCAAATAAAAATAATTTCCCAAAATTTAAATAAATCATTTGAGGCTTTTAAAATATCAGAAAAATTATAGAAAAATTCCAAAAAATATTTTAGAGCATTTTGAACTCAAATAAAATATTTCCATTTATATTTTGTTAAAACTTTCATTATTAAATTAATTTCCAAAGAAAGGTTAATTCCAGAAATTACAAATAATTCCAAATAAATTCAAAAATTCAAAATAACTATTTAATTAAAAATGAGCCAAATTTTGGGATGTTACAATATTTGACCCGGCAGTGATAAAACTATCACTGCTGGGTCTCAACTAACCGACACTGATAGTTGTTTATATCACTGCCCGGTAATATTTGACCAAAGACCGATAGTTTTATCATCGCTAGGTGAACTAACCCTAAGACCGATAGTTATTATCAAGTCTTTGGTTATTTTGTTAAACTGGCAGTAATGTTCATTCTATATAAATATGGCCACTTTCCTTCTCACTTAGCCATTTTTAGGGTTTGAATTGAATTCGGCGTCACCCCATGCGCCCTGACCATCTGCTTCCTCCACGGTGAGTGTGTGCGCTCGATGATGCCTTGAGTGGTAGAAATACATGCTTGACTTGTTTCTTGATTCTTCTTGGTGGAGGAGAGGTAATTGTCGGCGATCGGGATCTTGCCTTATAGAAAATGGGATGAGGTCGGTGTGATCTGAGACCAGCGGTAACCGCTCCCTTGGTTAGCCCTGTGGAGTAATAGCTCTACTCGATCGCCTTCGCGGCGGTTTTCTGGCTATTTTTTTAGTACAAGGATGTGTTCTGACTCAAGTGTTAACAATGGCTATGTCTAAGCTCGAGCTATGGCGTGTTGTGCGTTGTCTTAAATCATCCCCAAAATCTGCGCGTCCACAGTCTTTATACCTCCTCTTGCCGCAGACGGAGAGATTCGGAAGTGGCCTTCATGCGTTGAGGGTAGCGATGTACCGCTCGAACTTGCGGCCTTTGCTCTGCCGCCGACCGCCTTCAGACATGCATGATCAAATGCTTGATCGAAATCAGGATGGACTCTGACTCGAGCGAGGGCCCTTGAAACTCGAGGTCAGCCAGGGCGTCTTTCGGGTCGATCTTGCTCTAGGTCGGCGCCTCGGCCGCCACCAGTCGTGGTGGGGGCCACGAGCTCGGAGATCCGTTGACCTCGCCGGCCGGTCAAGGACTCGATCCTCGTCGGCTAGCCCCGAGGCTCAAGGTCGTGGCGTAAAAGCGGGCCAGACCTTGAGTCTCTGTTAGGACGATTCGCGAAATTCTCTTGAGTCGGTCGGTGGAAGCGTGCTTGCCAGAGCCACGGAGTGGCGACACTGGCGCCTCTTGATCTCCGGAACCACAATGCGGATCACGAGCGATTGGCGACACTGCTGCGTCTCGGCGCGGCCCGAGGCCTTATTGCCCTGTCCAAATCGTGGCGGCGCATCCTTGGCGCCCATGATGCAGATCCGGCGGCGGTGCGGCTTAAACTCAAAAGCTGCGGCGACTCTTGAAAACTCCGACCAGCGCCCGCCGTCTTCCAAGCCTCCCCCAAGCAAAACCTTCCTCCCGCCCTTGATCGAAATCGCCCGCGTCGCCATGGCCAAGCTAGGGAGGAGCACATTATCGCATTCAGGATGAAGGAACTTCGAGACCACAGAATTGCTCGACCCATTCACATCGAGTAAATCGTCTGCAAGAGCACCTCGTCCTCTTGACTGCGGACCGGGAGGCAGTTCCTCTCAGTGGTCCTCACGATTCTTGAGATCGAGCTCATAAACACAGTGCGAACTCCATTCTTCGCTTGCCATCTTCTCCCACTGCGAGGGTTCCTAGGAATCCTTCCCAATCCCTCGCTTTTCTTTGGTACCGGCCTCTTAGCTCTCAGGAAGGACCGGTGGTCGTGCCTCTATTCCGGCAGCGGGCCCAGGGGCTCAAGTGGTCCTTCCCAAGATCAAGCTCGGGACTCCCTCGGGCCATGGTCAGCGGTGGTTCTGAAGAAAGGGCTCGGCCTGGCTGGCGTCGAGGAAAGCTCATCGATGGGAAGAAGGACCCAGATCTGGGACGATCCAGAGGCAGCAGAAGAAGCCATCGCCATTCATCTCTGCTTGCCAGCAACCTCCTCCGGGCAAGCAATCGCGTCGACTTCTGTGGAATCGGGTGTCCCCCCCTGCGCGGGGCCTTTTGTTCTCTGAGATCGGGGACACCTCGACTTGACCCACAAGAGACCGGCCGCATCACGCCTCGTGGCCTTGCTTGAGGCCCTCGACCTCTTTTTGAAGGCGTTTCCCCTTGCACCGTTGGAGTCTTGGGTTGCCGCCCGAGATGAGCGAGATGTTTGGGAAGCGGCGAAACTTCTCCATGGCGCGGCGTCTGCTGAGCGAGGTAAGCCATCAGGACCAATGGCTCGACTTGAGTGACCACAGGGGCCTTCTGATCCCTTGAGCTCACAGGACCACCGGGGCTGCTCGACTGCTGCAGGCGGATGCTCCGCTGCGGGATGACCCTCCCGGTAAGCGTGGACGCCGAGAAGCGAAAAACCCGTCGAGTGGGAGGACCCGCCATGGTAAGGATCGTCGGTCGAGCCCAGAACTTTGTGCTCGTGTGCCTTCTTCGGTTTGGCGTGTTCTCCTTTTACTGGCGAGCGCCTTGGGGGCGATGTGGGCCGGCATGGGCTCGAGACCCTCGGCGAGGGCCAGCATAAGCGAAGTGCCCCGACCTCGGGGCATCGAGACCTTCGCCGAGCCCTCAGCGAGGCGAGCTGGCGACCAGGTAAACTCGGCTACGGACTACAGTCTCCTCCGCTTCTCTGGCTTAAGCGTATGTCTTCCATCGCGCAGACTTTGAGCACCGAGCTCGAAACTTGCCCGTTTGTGATGGGCATTGTCGAAGCGATCGAGTCAGGAGGAGGACACCTTTGAATGGTCCGCCGCCCCTTGCACTCAGCAGACTCCGTCGAAGCGGTGAGCACTGGTTCGGTCGTGAGTTCGACCAAGGCCTCGGCGACCACAGACGGAGGCCCTGACCCGCGACCAGCGGACTTTGACACAGTGAGACCCACGGCGTGGCTGCCGTCGTCGGCCTTCCAGGCCTCCAGGAGAGGACACCGAGCTCGTGGTTGCTTGCGGCGTACCGGCTCCCGACCACGGTCGCTCCGGAGGCAAAGGCGCGATCCCTTTGCCACGAAGGTGTCGGGTAGTAAAACTCCGCCGACCCAAAGCGGCTCGTCGGGTCTTTGGCGCGACATCGAGCCCGAGGGCCGAGTGCAGTGGCGGATCGATCGCCGTCCTTGGCGCCGGAGGCAGCGGGGCCCGCCGTGGCGGGACTAATCTTGCCAAAGACCCTCCCAGGCGGTGAACCCCCAGAGGAGACGCGGATGACCCGAGCCGCCCGGGGCGAACTCAAGATCCTAGCCCAAAAGCGGCGCCCGGTGATGGCGGAGTCGACCTCGACAACTGGCGGTGGCGGCGAGGAGGAGATCCCTCATGATCGTATTGATGACCGCAAAAATTCACCGCCTTGCGCTGGAGGCCAACCATGAGGTAAGGGACCCCCTCATGCCACCTGTCGTTAGGTCGAGTTTTTTTTCGTCGATTTCTTCTGGGGCCCCCTCCTTGTTCTCTTAAAGCGATCGGTGGCGTCTCAGAGACTCTGAGGTCTCCACGAGCATCTTAAGCGTGCTCGAGGGCTCTGAATATAGTGGAAAGCAGGGAGGCGGCGCCAAACTCTGCACAACCATCGAGGTCGACCAAAGCGGAGCTCGGCCGGCTAACAGGGACCTCGGCGACCTTCGTCGGCGAGCGGTGGTGGCGGGAGGTGTCCCCAGGTGAGCTCGAGCAAACCCGGGGCCTCAGGCGTGAGACCTGACTTCAAGGTCGTGGAGTGGGAGCAGACTCGGGCCACAGGCGCTCGAGGTGCTTGAGACAGAAAGCGCGCCAAGGTAGAGCACTAGAAAGGCCGCCTTGTCTGAGCTTCGTCCTCGGACTCGGCCTTTCGAGACCTGCGGGCCAAGTCGGGAGTCTTGGAGAAAGCTTGTTGACGGCGACTTCCTCGGCCAAAGCGCTTCTGAGCCCATGGTCGAGCATTGGAAAAGAACTTGTTGGGCGGTGACTTCCTCGGCCAAAGCGCTTGTGAGCCAAGCAGCCAAGGTCGAGCATTGGAAAAGACATTCTTGAGCAAGCGTCATCCTCGGCCAAAGCGTCCCATTTGGAGGCCAAAGCGTGGAAGCTGGAGGAGAAGCTCGAGCAGCGCCACCAAAGCGCTCGAGCCGGCGTGCCAAGGTCGGCTTTGGAGAAGGTTCTGTGGAGAAAGGCGTCTTAGGGCTCGAGATCAAGGCCGGGACTCGAGGAAGCTTGAGCATGTCGGCAAAGGCGGCGGCGCCTGGCCCAACTTGAAGAAGCGGAAGGTGCGAGAAGTGGATGCTTGTGACAAGCCCTCGGCTCGAGGTGAGATAAGCGACCTTGAGGGCAAAAAAAGTAGCCACGCTCGGCGAGGAAAAACTTGTCTGAGATGGCCGACACTGTAAAAATGTTAAAAAGCAGAAATGCACTATGAACAGATTGCTTTTGGTGAACAAAAACCTCGTCCTGTTTTAAATCTATAGTTGGGGATACTCAAGGTCCCTTACCGCCCGCTTGTTTGCCGTGCAGCGCTCTCTTTTGGTGAAATGCTTGATAGGATAGCCTAATCCGGCCCGTTGGGCGAAATTTGGCGGCAGCGTGCCTCGGGCACAAAGCGTGGAATATGGACAAGCGGCCCACGATCTGCGAGTTGAGACAAGTCCACAAAAAGTAGAATGGCCAGCGAACCCGTTAAGTAAGCGGTCACATTGGATGCGCTCGAGCGACCATCGCGACCCGCAGCGCATTGCTCAACGATCAAAATGGCGAGGCTCTCGGTTGGGCGAGACACGAGCTAGATTGCGAAGAGGTTAAACTACGTTTAGCTCTTCCTTTGGGGTTGAGCGTCAAACTCGCGACACTTTAGGCTGGAGGCGAATCGGCTGTGCGGAGGTCTGTTCGTAGAAAAAGAGTCTCGGAAAAAGACGTGCAACACAAGTGGTAGCGGACATAAAGGCGAGAATAAGCGAACGGCTTTATTGAAATTTAAGGTATAGAGTTACATAAAACTTTGAAGGTGATCTATGTTCCACGAGCTAGAGCTCTACGCCATCGGGCATCGCTAGCAGTAAGCCCGTGCGATCTGTTGAAATGACTCTGTGAGGGCCCTGCCGTGGGGAGAACTTGTTGGTGTTGGGCGAGCCCTAAATCCGCCTCGAGGAGCTGGGTCACAACAAGGAGCTTCTAGGTCGTCTTAAGCAAAGGCGCATGTCTGCGAAGAGCTTCGGTAGTGCTTTGATCGTGAGCAGGTGCGACATCTTACTTCTTTTTGCGAGGTAAGGTCGAGGACCATTCGTGCTCGAAAGTCGACTTGGTCGACCAAGGCGACCTCTGGCGAGCCAGCGTAACCTCGGGAGGCGGGGCGGCCCGATGAGAACCCGAACAGTGGAAGGGTGTGGACCTGTGGCGACTTGTCGTGGTATGAATAGACCATAGGGCGGTGGGAAGTTCGTCCACCAGTCTTGCCGTAGCGTTGAGCTCATCGCAACTTCGCTTCTTGGCATACTGGATGATTTGCGGTTGGCGCGTTCATTGCTCGTTGCTGCGGGGTGAGCCACGAGCGAAGCATATTTTGATGCGAGTTCTCGCAAAATTCTGGAACAACTCACTAATGGCAGTACCGTTGTCGGTGATAATTTTGCATGGAACCCGTGCACTGGTGACCACAAACAAAGCGGAAAAAGCGAATGGCGCTGGCGGTGATGGTGAGGCGGCTCGAGCTTGATCCACTTGGTGAAGGTGTCGATGGCCATGAATGGAACTTCTTCCCCGTAGCTTTGAGAAAGGGCTAAGGATATCGGCCCCAGTCGAGAAAGGCCAGCGAGTGGGATAGTGCGAAGGCGTGAGCGGTAAGTGCGATTTCTGGCGTGGAATTGGCATGCTTGGCGGTCGCGGACGATGTCACGAGCATCTTATAGCGCCCGATAATAATACCCATGCGGAAGGCCTTGCCAACCATCGTCTGTCTGAAGAATGTGCTCCACAAAGGCACGAGTGGATGTCATTTAGTAGTACTTACCCTCCTCGGGTGGAGATGCCTTTGCGTCGGGATCTTGGAGACATTTCGCTGTAGAGCTTGCCCTCGGCGGCGTGTATAGACTTCGCCGGCGGCTTGACGACTCCTCTCGGCGAGGTCGGTCGGTGAGTCGCCCGTGCAAGGAAAAGTCGCGGATGGATTCGGCCGGGAAGGTGTACCCTCGACCACGGCGAGCAAGACCTCTGGCGGAGATCGAAGCGCCAGCGTTTCGGGATGGCGTCGAGGCGGGATCTCGTCATCGGAGGATGCGAGCTTGGAGAGAAATCGGCTGGAGTTGTCCCTCTGGGAATGTGCTTGAGCTCAAGTTACGAAACCACTTCTCCATTTTCGCACCTCGGCAAAGTACTTAGCCATCGAGTCTCGAGCATTGGTACTCCTTGTTGTATTGATTGTGACGAGTTGGGAATCGCCCTTTAAGACCAACCGCGCGCCAAAGCTTTACAAGCTCGGAGGCCGCCAAGAGAGCTTCGTGCTCACCTACATTATTGGTGCGTCGTGAACCCAAAAGCGAACCCACGTACCTCGGTGGTGCTTGCGTCGCGGAGTGAGAATAAGGATGCGACCCCGGCGCTTGAAGGACCTCGGCCGTCGAAGAACATGACCCAAGGCTTTTAGTCCTCAAACTTCGAGCTCGGCGCGATGCGGGCTTTGCTCGACCACGATCGGCGAGCACACTGTGACTGATGGTTGTTCGGCGGCGACACGGGCGTCAAATGCCGCCCGGCTCCATAGCCCAGCAGCGTCGCCCGCGCGTGTCGGGTTCATAAGATGTCCGGCGGGAAGTTGCTCGGAACAACCCGGAATCTCGCTGAAAATAGTCTTGGAGCTTCGCGCTGCGCCATGAGAAAACATCTGGCGGCCACGTACTGCGGGTAAGCGCTCCTTTGGGCCGTGCAAGACCTCATTGGCGTAATAAATTGGAGTCTTCTTTGAGATCCCGTTCGCCACGGGGCGGCAGCGGCGGCGTGGTGGTGGCAGCCGGTGAAACAGACAACCTCGCGGGGTTGTGGCGTTATGAGGAGAATTGGGGGCAGCAGATATACCTTATTTCGTCGAAGGACAGCTGCGCCTCCGAGTCCCTCGAAGCCCGTGCTTCTTGCGAGTTTGGAAGAATAGAACCCACGCTTCGCCGGAGCCTCGAGGCGAACACAGTGAGGCGGCCATGCGGCCCGTGAGGCTGCACTGCTTGATCGAGTCGGGCGCCATCTTCTCGTCGCCTCGATCTTCTCCGGTTGGACCGACCCCGAGCCCCGATCATGTGGCGAGCACCTTCCTGCCGCGCCGAACACACACTTCTCGGGGTTGAGCTTGATCTTGTGCTGTTCGGGTTGGCGAAGGTTTCCTCGGTCATGACGTGGTAAGCCCTCGGAGGGCTCTTAGTGATGATGTCATCACGTAGACCTCAAGGTTCCGCCCGATCGTGGTTGAGCGTCTGGTCATCAAGTTGGAGCGTGGCCCCGCGTTCGCGGACCAAACAACTTGGTCGTATAGCAATAGAGTGCGAGCAGGCGTGTGAAAACCCGTCTTGCTTCCGTCGTCAACCGCCCGACTTGATCTGGTGGTATCGAAATAAGCGTCCAAAAGCTCGGCATTTTGGCGTTAGCGGTCGTCGGCAATCGGTCGTCTTGCGGAAGAGAAGTTGTCGCCAGGCGGGCCAAGTTCAACCCGTATAATTAAGCGCACATTCTCCACCTTCCGCCCTTCTTTTGGGCGATGACCGGGTTGGCGGCCACTCAGATGGTCGATCTCGCGGATGAAATCGGCCTTCAAGAGCTTGTCAAGATTCTCATAATGATGCGACCTTCTCGGGGAAAGCAGCGACTCTGGCGCCGCAATTCGAGCCGGATTTCGCAACTTGTGCTCGATCACCTCCCTCGGGGCAGGGCATATCCGCGGGTTCCCAGCGAATATACCCTTGTTGGCCGAAGGAAAGGTGTGAGCTCGAGTTCTATTGGAACTTCGGCTCGGTGAGCGTGGATACACTTAGTCGGGTCGCCCTCCTCGGCGGCATGGCTTCGTCGCCCTTGCTGAATTTGGATCGCCGCCGTCTGGCGGGTGTTCTTCGCCCGTCACCTCCCGGACCCTGCCCAGGGCAACATGCCTGCAAGACCCAAGGCCTTGGTCTCACATCCGTCTGCTGCGCTGATGCGCCTCGCCTGCGGTGATGATGCCGTTTGGGCGAGTAGCTTCATACACGATGGCCATAATGGTTAGCGCCATAAACTTGACCAAGGCGGGCCGGGATGGCGTTATGCGAAGGTCACCTCGACCACCTCAAAGGTGACAGCTCGGTCGCGGAAGTTGTAAAGTCGCCAAAATGTGCAGGCAAGACCACGCGAGGGATGGTCGAGCTCGGGGGCGATCGAAGAAGGGTATGGCGATGCTCTTGACTTTCATTGGGGAATCGCATCGGTCAGCGCTCCTGCTGCGGCAAGTTAAGAAAGGCGCCGTCGACCATAATAGCGCTTGACCGCGGTATTCTTGATGGTGGGGTCACGACCAAAAGCGATCTTTAGGTCTCGGGCCATACAGGAGAGCATCCTCTAGAGAGAAAGTGATGGTGGCCCGAGCCCACTTGCAAAATTTGCTCGATGGGCTTCGGCGGCGACACAGTAGATGGCCAGCGGTGCCGACCTCGCGCTGGATTGGTAGCCAAGCGAACGCCGAAGATGACATCGATCCGGCGCTCACCTTGCTTTGAATTCCGTCGGCGTCGTGCTGAGTGCTCCGTCTTGGCGTTCACCTGTCACGGTTGGTAAATCGATCGCCGAAACCGGGCATCTCGCCTCGCCCATCATAGAAGGCCACCAACTTGCTTTGCCAAGCCTGCGGGTCGCGGATCGTGGCGGCCGCCCTATAGAAATAAGCGAACTTTGCTTCATTATACCGGCGCCCTCATTTGCGGCGTCGTACCAAGGGCCGGTCGTCGGCCCTCTGCTGAAATTGGTTCTGCGCTGGCGAGTCGAGTCGTCCTTGGCGAGCTTGGATCCTTCGAGCACGATCTCGGATCTCAAGGACCTCATGGCTGGCCATCACGAAAGCGATCACCGCGGCGGACTCGCGCCCTGCGATCGCTTTCGCTTCTTGGCGGTGGTGCGAGTGGTGGTGCCCTAGAATTGGATGGGCAGCCTCTGTCTGGTTTAGGCCAAGCTTACCTTGGTGCGTGATCGGCGTTCAATGAGACGGCGTCGTCCGCGTCCGCGTCTTGCTCCGCCATCACGAAAAAAGCTTATTGAAATTGAGCCTCATGGTGATCTCAGGTCTTGATGGAGCGCCGTCGCGGGCGCCGAACTTGAAAACTTTGATGGCAACCGTCGGGAGATGCTCGGAATCGAGGTTCCTTATGCGGATGAATCGCCGCGCGAAATCCTGCGGCTCGTTCTTGCCACGGATGACCGATCCAGGTCCTTCTCCCTCGAGCGCTCATAACAACTCACGAAAGTTGGGCGAAGGCGTTACGGATTTGGCGCCCACGACTGAAGGAACCGAACTTACGGTTGAAAAGCCAAATCAGCGGCTTGGCAGTCCGGAGATGGTCGGAGGTAATTAGCCATGACAAGCTCGTCACCCTCGGCGCCAAGATAGCGGTCGAGTAGATGAACAAATTCGCCGGGGTTCTTGGTCGTCAAAATCTTTCGTCGGCGGGCTTGAACGAAGCCCGCACCGTCTGCAGCCGAGACGTCGGGAAGTCGCCATGCAGCCATAGGCGGGGACGGTAGCGCGGTGTGGTCATCACCGACAAGGTCCCTTCTGCTTTGCGGATTGGTCGAGGCTGCCTCGGCGGCAACCTTGGCGGGCGACCACAGTCTTGAAACGGGAATCACTGGTAAATATGACGGTCTGAGACCCTCTGGCGCTGGCGGAACGTCCGAGGAAAGATCGCGAACTTCTTGCCGGTCGACTGGATTTTGTGTGGCAGCTCGGGCCTAGCCACTGCTTGTCTGATGCGCAGGACACGGGCGTCTGCGTTAAAGCCCGAATCCGAGCATTGCTGGTGCTAGCTCTGCGCGGAGCATCGAAGCTGCTTGGCAGGACGATGGCGCGGCGATGCTACCATCGCTTTTGCGGGGCGGGTCACGAGTCGCGACTACGGTCTTTGCGGAGAATGCGACCTCGATCGCATGACCGATCGAGCTCTTCGGCGGGGCTCGGCCAAAACTCGACTTTGCCCTATCGGGGTCAGCCATGACGGCGATAAGTGGAGGCGCTCCCCCACGGGAGAAGTCCGGGCGGTCCAAAAACGTCTTGAAGGCCTCTCCTAGGCCTCCGCGGGCGGTTATAAGCAGTTAATGGCGACATGCACCATTGGCGGGCATCTTGGTCTGCGGATCACGGTCATCGCATTTCCCTCGCGCCTTGGCCGTCCGCCATCGAGCGTGGCGCTCTCGGCGGTGGCGAAGCAGCGAGGGACATGGGTCGGTCGTGCGAATCCATGCTCGAAGAAAGTCCATTTGATCGTCGATGTCTTGTGTTTATTGATGAATTTGACAATTGATGAAATGAATGAGGCCTTGAACTAGTAGAAATACATGCTTCATTTGGTATTGCACTTGTTTCTTGATTCTTGCTGGCTGGAGGAGAGGTAATGCTCTGTGATGATACTGGGAAGGAAAAATTTTGAGCTATCAAGCAGGGAGGCCAGTCTATGGTAGAATCTGACTTGCTCGCTATGTGCAGGGGCGTAGCGGTGACAAAACAAGACAGGTCTCACTTTATGAAGATACTGGATTCTGGGCTACAAGTTCAGTTGATTACCCACAATTTTCTTGATTTTCAAGAATTGGTGAACAAAGCCCATATCCTAGAGAACAAGCGCAAAGAGTTGGATGACAACCACAAACGTAGGATGGCACATCAGGGAACTCGTCAGGGATAGCAGAAGTTGAGAGTTGCACTGTAGCAATTTGTCAGGTTTCGGCCCAAGGCAATTTTCAAGATGCCTTCTTCCACACCGTGTCCCAGCAAACAGAATTTTCAGACACCTGTTCAGACCAATAATGCTCAATGAGGAAATCAACAGTCGACAATTAGGCACTGTTTTAGTTCCAATGAGCGAGGACATTATGCTAATAACTGCCCAACGAGAAGAGGTGTTACGTTTGTTCACTTTAACCTGGCCAAGACGCCTGCACCAGGAGGGAACTATGGATCCGTACAAGCTGGAGCTACAACTCAAGCTACTGTGAGAGGTCGTGTTAACCATATCACGACTAATGAGGCCTAGGAAGCATCAGACGTCATATTTGGTAACTTCATAATTAACTCAGTACCTGCTATAGTCCTATTTGATTTTGGAGCTTCGTATTCTTTTATTTCTTGAGATTTTGCTGTTGAGAATTGGTTAGAAGTTATGAACCTTAAGTGTATGTTTTTGGTCCAATCCCCTAGATCAGAACTGCGATCTAACCTAGGATGTATGGGAGTTAAGATGCTTATGAATGGGATAGAGTTCCTAGTGAACCTCATTATTTTGGATACCCAGATACTAGATGTTATCCTTGGAATGGATTGGTTGTCCAAGCACAAGGTTGCATTGGATTGTGATAGAAGAGTAGTGTCAATTGAAAGCTCAAGAGGTGAAAGAGTGGAAGTCCAAGCGACCATAGTTCGCAATGGTCAAATGATGGTTAATAGTGCCAAAACTGTCAGCATAGAAGAAGTGCTAGTTGTAAATGAATACTCGGATGTTTTTCCTTAGGATTTACTTGGAATGCCACTTGACCAAGATATTGAGTTCTTGATTGAATTGGTGCCTGGTACAACCTCGAAAGCCAAGAGACAGTATCGAATGTCTACAGATGAGTTGGTAAAAATGAAGAAATAGATTAAGGAGTTGCTAGAAAAAGGTTTTGTAATGGCAAGTTTGTCGCCATGGAGAGCACCTGCTTTTTTTTGTTTGGAAGAAGGATGGAAGCGTGAGCATGTGTATTGATTATCGAGTTCTTAATGAAGTAACAATAAAGAAGAAGTATTCGCTGCCCAGGATAGATGATTTGTTCGATTAGTTAAGAGGAGATCAAATTTTCTCCAAGATAGATCTTCGATCGGGATATCATCAGCTGAACATTCTCGTAGAAGACATACCCAAGACTGCATTTTCAATCAAATATGGTCATTATAAGTTCACAGTTATGTCATTCGGATTGACTAATGCCCCTGCATATTTCATGAATATAATGAATAAGGTTTTTATGGAATATTCGGGTAAGTTTATTGTCATTTTTATAGATGATATCCTTGTCTACTCCTAGACGGAGGAAGATCATGCAGAACATTTGAGGCTTGTTTTGGAGAAGCTTCGAGTGCAGCAATTGCATGCCAAGTTTAGTAAGTGTGACTTTTGAAAGAAGGTAAAATTTCTTGGTCATGTGATGACCAGTTGATCCCAATAAAGTTGAGGCAGTATTGCATTTAGAGCAACTGAAGTCGGTGACTCAGATTCGCAGTTTCCTTGGAATGGCAGGATTACAGTCGCTAAATTGAAGGATTCTCAATAATTGCTAGACCTCTTACGCAATTGCTGAAGAAGGAGAAGAAATTTGCTTAGACGTCAGATTGTGAGAAGAGTTTCCAAGAATTGAAGAAAAGGTTAACATCCGCACCAATATTAGTGTTGCCAAATATTCAAAAAAGTTTTGATATCTATTGTGATGCTTTGCGTTAAGGACTTGGATGTGTGCTAATGCAGAATGGTAAGGTTGTTGCATATGCATCAAGGCAGTTAAGGCCACATGAGGAGAACTACCCGATGCATGATTTGGAGTTAGCTGCAGTAGTGCATGCCTTAAAGATATGGCATCACTATCTTATTAAAAATCATTGTGAAATATACACAAATCATAAGAGTTTAAAGTATATTTTCACTCAGTCAAACCTGAATATGAGGCAGAGAAGATGGTTAGAGTTAATCAAGAATTATAACATAGGAATTTATTATCACCTTAGAAAGGCTAATGTGATAGCTGATGCTTTAAGCAGGAAAAGTCACAGTGTTAACATGATAGTTCAAGAAGAAGCAGTCTGAGTTAAGCAAGGAATTTTAGAAGCTAAGATTGGAAGTGGTACCTAAAGGGTTTCTAGCTACCTTAGAGGTGAAGCCAACCTTGAAAGATCAGATCAAAGAAGGACAGAAAGATGATACCAAAATTAAGAGGATTAAGACCAAGATGGATGAAGGTAAAGCTAAGGATTTCACCTTGGATGAACAAGAAACTTTATGGATGAAAGGTAGAATTTATGTATCAAACAAAAAGGAATTAAAACAGTTAATTCTTGAGGAAGCCTATGATTCAAAATACTCTATTCACCCGGGAAGTGCAAAGATGTACCAGGATCTAAAGTTAAGATTTTGGTGGCCTAATATGAAGCGTGAAGTAGTTGAGCATGTCACTTTGTGTGATATATGCCAAAGAGTGAAAGCAATGTACCAAAGACCAGCGGGTTTGTTACAGCCATTAAAAGTACCTGAGTGGAAGTGGGAGGAGATCGGCATGGATTTTATTACCAGTTTACCTAAAACCCAGATTGGTTATGATTCAATATGGATCATAATTGGTTATGATTCAATATGGTTCATAATTGATCGATTCACCAAAGTCGTGCATTTTATACCAGTGAAGACCACATCCTTAGGAGATCGTTTGACAGAGTTATACATGTTAAGGATTGTGTGTCTGCATGGAGTACCAAAGAAGATAGTGTTAGACAGAGGTACCCAATTCACCTCAAGATTCTGGAATAAGTTGTGTGAAGCAATGGGAACTCAACTGAATTTCAATACAACTTATCATCCACAGACGGATGGTCAGACTGAGATGGTCAGTGAGAGTGTCAATTAGATTTTGGAAAGATATGTTAAGAGTTTGTGCCCTAGCCTATGCTGCTACATGGGATAAAATGTTTGTCGTATACTGAGTTTAGCTATAATAACAATTATCAAGCCAGTTTGTAAATGTCACTATTTGAAGCTTTGTATGGTCGATCTTGTCATACCTCGCTGAATTTGAATAAGACAGGAGAAAGATTGATCTTTGAGCCAAATATTTTAAAGGAAGCCGAAGATTAGATCACCATGATTAGAGAGATTTAAGACTACTCAGTCAAGGCAAAAGAGCTATGCTGATAATCGTCACTAAGAGTTATGTTTCAAGTCTGATGATTTTGTGTATCTCAGAGTAACCCCTCTCAAAGGATTAAAAAGGTTCCATACCAAAGGAAAGTTTGCACCAAGATATATTGTTCTATTTAAAATCTGGAGTAGCAGAGGAGAGGTTGTATACCGTTGGAAATGCTGCAGTCATTGACGGGAGTGCAAGATGTGTTCCATGTATCTTAGTTGAAGTAGTGTCTCCGAGTGCCCACAGAGCAAACGCCATTGGAGTCAATTGAACTGCAAGAGGATCTAACCTACAAGGTGCAGCCAATCAAGATTATGGATGTAGCTGATCGCAGAACCAAAAACAAATCGATGCGTTTCTGCAGAGTGCAGTGGAGCAATCATTTAGAGAGTGAGGCTACGTGGGAGCGTGAAGAGGATTTGAAGTTAGAATTTCCAAACCTATTTCTTAGTTGACCTAGTGTACACCCTATTTAATGTTGAGTATCCTCTCCTCAAGCGCCGACCTTGCACTGTTGCGAGCTTGCGCGAGTTCGAGAGAGAGCCCCACTCTAGTTTTCCACCGTTCCGCCTTGAACTGTCATCACTCCACCGCACCTAAGGCCAGTTCTGGGAAGCCCATGCCGAGACACGTCGAACGTGCCATATACCATCACCAGAGGACCTCCAAAGTACCATCGGCTTCGTCATATCCTTTGTCTTTGGTGAATGTCGGGACCCGGATATGCAAATCCGAAACCCTCTGTGTATACTGCACTAGTCCAGGATCACGCTAGTGCACACAGTGGAAACATAGATGACATATCATTCCATACATCGAAATAACTAAGAAGAAGCAAAATATTACTGACTTAAGCAAGCGACCTTATGGTCAAGGTTCATACATCAATGCCTCTTGGCTTAAGAAATGAATAAATCTGTTGCAGCGGAAATAAGATAACGGGGCCATTCGACATGCCACGAGCAATAAATCTGAGAACGTCTTCCTAGTCCATGTAGTCTTCATAGTACTCCTCCTCTTGATATTCATTACGGTCCTTCCTCGACAAGCCCGAACAACGGGGGCATAAAGCCGTGAGTACAAAAGCGTACTCAACAAGCCGTAGGGAAATGATGCAATATATTCATGCACGGCTTGACAAAGGATAGTCATATGGTTCATTTGCAGAAAGCAATAACTTGAATTTAAATACAATAAATAGATTGAAGGCAGATTAATAAAACAATAATAAATAACTGGTAAATCAATGGTAGACAACACGAACAGAATGGTGAGGCATCACCCTACATCATTTGAAACAAGTATCAACCATACAATTCAACAATATAGCTTGAGACAACAAAACAACAGTGAACTCCCCGTTCACATCCCAACAACTCCACATTTCAAGAAAACACTCTATACCCCGTGTGAAATCCCCGGGCTTGTCCATGACCATGAACACGGCTATTCGAATAGTTTGTCACTCTGTAGAGGTTGTATAGCTTTACCCACAAGACATGATCATCCCTTAGTGCCAAGCGCTATGAACACACTTCCTTTGGTGTGTCGGCAGAGAGATCACTACAAAGCCTTTACAATGAATGTCTAAACTCGGTACTTCCCTCTAAGGTTTCGCCCCTCGGGGCCCCCTCTTGAGCCATGTGAGTCTACCCGTCCATCCCGGAACCCACACCAACAACTGGCAATACTCAAGACTATACATTACAAATTAATCAGCTAGGTCCGTCCCATAGCGGACTTGTGGTTGCACGGTTAGGCCCAGTTCAATGGCGCACAAGATTAAGTCCTTAAATTGTCTCGGGCAAGACAGTCACATCCCAATGTGCTAGACAGCACCCCCTTTACTGCACGATCACTTGCCCGAGGAAAAACATTTTGTTCAACCAAGACCAATGGCATCCCCTGCCATGGTACAACAAGTTTTACAATAGTGGTCATGACCACAATTCAATATCTCATTAAGTCAAGATTAACATTAATTCACGGTGATATGAATCCCATTGGACAACTAAGCATGGCTAAGCATAGCTACGATAACCCCATGTTGGTACTATGATTATGTCCAACTAGTAATGTCCCAACCTAAGGTTAACAATGGGTATATGGCATTTCAATAATCAAGGTGGCATAATGACAATCAGGTGAATAGCTACTCCCAAAACTAAGCATTGATACACAAATAGCATGCAATTGTATAAAACAAAGTACTTTTGCAAACATGGGTGCAATATGATCAAAGGCTATGACTTGCCGTGCTGTTCAAGCGCTGAATCTTGCTCTTGAAGTCTCTGTTACGCTCCTTGAGATTAGCGTCTCAAAAAAAAGCAACAAACCAAATAAATACAAAACAGAGACACAAACAAGCTCAAATCTAAAAATAAATGGTTCTGGAATGTAGAGCTTGATTTTACAAAAAATTAGAAATTTGAATCGGCTCAATCGGAGCTCGGACGAAGGAGAGCGGGCTTCCGGAAGTTTTAATTCAGAGAAAATTCCATGGGGTGACACGTGTCGGCGTGTGATTGGCTGAGATTTTGGATTTTCAGAAAATCAAAAAAAGAAAAGAAAGGCCGACTGACATGCGGGGCCAACATGTCAGTGGCTCGGTCCATGGTGGACTCGGGATCACCGAGGGGATGGGAGGGTGACTCGGCTAGCATGGAGGACGTGGCGGCCAACGCAGCGCTAGGGATGACGTGGCACCGACGCGGCAGCTAGTGAGGCAGACACGGGGCGAAGCGACGCTGACGAGGCGATGACGCGACAAGACACATGTCACGAATCCAACCGCACGGCCAGATCGGACAGCAGCGATGAAGCACCGAGGCGAAAATAGCGTGGCTCAATCGAGTGCGTCGGATCACGATCGGCGGTGAGGTTGAAGGACGGAGGTCGACGGCGAGAAGCGGCGGCTCACTTACCGGACGCGAAGAACATGATGCACGGCGCGGCGGAGGACAGCCGGATCGGGTGGAAGAGAATGCGGGACTGGGAGAGTGCAACGCGGCGAGTTCAACCGTACCCACGGCGACTGCGGAGGCACACCGGAGATGGCGAACGACGGCGGAGAAAGTGCTCGGGCGGCAAGGAACTTCGGCGAGCTTATTCTACACGATGGTGGCGGCTCAGGCGACAGGAGATGGACCAAAATAAGCGGTGCGCGATGGGGAACGTGGCACAAAGCATCTCGGGTTCTTAAGTAGCCCCAAGAGCGTCTTAAGCGAAGAAACGAGGTGGCGGCGCGGCTAGAATCGAATCAGCAGGCGGCGGTGCGGGGTGACGTGGAGCTATCCAGGGCGTCCATGGGGCGATGATCCAATGGTGCACAACACGCGGCGACGTGGGCAAAGCTCATCTGCACGATCAACACCGACGGTAGAGATTGACTAGGTTTAGGTTTTTGGCGGCACGGGTTGGGCCATGAATAGGAACAGGCCGAGTGGATGAACAGAACTGGGCCGGAAGACGAGGATTCAGCTCGGGAAGAAATAAGGGAATTAAAATTGATTTTCGAAATTAAGAAATTCCAAAAATTCAAATAAAAACAAATAAATAGCAAATAAATTCAGAAAAATCTCCAAAAATACAGAAAAATTTCTTGATGCACAAGGAACCCAATAAAAACTAGAAACCTTTGATTTGATGCATAGATTAATCAAATTAAATATTTTCATTATTAGAAAATTCATATTAAGCTTCAATTAATTCCAAGAAAATGCAAATGGTTCAATTTGATTTTTTTAAACATTCCAAAACTCAAATTTTGGGATGTTACAGTGAACCAATGCCGCCATGTCATCGCCATCGCCAGGAGCTTCGCTGACCTTCATATCGGGCGAGGCACCGTCGGATCTACCCCACATGTCGCACGGGGGGTAACCGCGTGGGTGTCTTCTTTTCGCCACATCTCCGCCGTTGAATCCTCATCGCCCGTCTATGGTTGAGCCACGTAGTCGCCACTGTCCCGCCTTGCGCTGCTGCATCTAGCCATCAGATCCATAGCATGTGTCCCAAATCGTGCCACGTGCCGTCCACTGGGCCAGCAGTGCTGCTGCACTGTTTGCCTCCGCCGCATCATCTGGGTCATCGGATCTGAAGCAAACGGCCTAGATCTTGTCGCGTGTCACCTGTCAGGATGTCATCACGTGTCGCTTGCACAGTAGATCAGAGCCATGTGGTGTCAGTTGATCTCAGTCATTCGTTTTGATCTAGACGGGCAGGATTGCACCGAGCCTTGCGCTAATAGCGTCGCGCGACGTGTCACCACTGATGCCGTGGCTTATGTTAGCTGGTGCACAATCACAGTGCCACCAGTCCACAATGGACAGAGGCCGAACCGTAGACCGAGTCCTTGGGCTGTGACACGTGTTAGCACCTAGCGCTACCACGTGGCAGTGGCGTCAGCATGACATCATAAACCAGTTTTTCTTCAGAAAAAATTTTAGCCAAAAATCATTTTCTGTGTTGATATCAGCATGACATCATAATTGCCATTTTCAATATAAAAATAATTCTATTAATTTGTATTTTCTATTTTCTCTGCTTTTTATTTTTATATTAAACATTGAATTTCTATATCTTCATACGAACTCCGATTAAGGTGATTCTAGTTTTTAAAAATTTGTAAAATCAAGATATATTTAATGGTAAATTTTATTTAATTTTTAGAATTGATATTACTCTCAATTTTTGATATTTATTGCTTTTTCTTCCGTTCCACATAGATGTCGAGTTGCCCGGTGAGTTTATCATCGAGGATTTAGCACCCGAACATGGCCCAGAGTAGGATTTAGAGCATTTGATGGCAAGTTGTGCTTTGATCATGTTGACTTTAAATATTATATTGTTTCAAAGTATTAAATTTTAATTCAATTATCTCTTGTTTCAAATATGTTGAGAATAGTTAATTGTCCACTTTGAATTATATCCACCTTTCCATATTGTATGTCGTATTTTGTTTGTCACCCTAGAATGGTTTCATATTAGTTGGTAGCTATAATTGCCTATATGGGTAGTTAGAACGCAAGTAGTATGCTTAACCACGCAACAAGTCAACATTTTATGTGAAAATGATTAATCTTGTTTAATGATTATAGAACATGTTTATCAACTTGTGTGTCGGGTATTGTCACACAATGTGGTTGTTGGTGATGGCACGTGATGCATAGTAAATCAAATAGGGTGGTAAAATGATTTAGACTAAGACAAGTGGCATGCATTTGTGATGAGCCAATGTGCCATATGGGTGGTCGCTTTGCTTTTTATGATAACTGTTGGTTCATAGTTATGATGCTTTTTAGTTAGTCTTGCCTTGATCAATTAAAGACTTAACCTTGCAAGAATTTGAACTGAGTCATTCATACAACCACAAGTCTAGTATAAGACAGAGCTGGTTGATTAATTTGTTGAGTCTAAACTTTGGTACCATAAGTGGTGGTGTGAGACCCGGGCTGTGGTAACTAGTCCTCGCAGAGGTGGGCTCACGTGGCGTAAGAGGGGGGCCCTGGATGTGGTAACTAGTCCCACCAGTGTCAAAACCTTAGCGGGTAGTACCAAGTTTAGATAGACATTGGAAAGGTTTTGTTATAATCACTCGCCTTTGTGGTGTATGATTGTACCTTATGGGTAAAGTGTATAACCTCTACAGAGTGTAAAATCTATTTTAATAGCCGTGCTCACTGTATTGAGCATTGCTCGATGATTACAGTCAAGAGTTAGATTTTATTAAAACAAATGTGGGTATGGAAATTGGATTATGGATTAAGGGTATGAGTTAGTTATTAGAAAACAAATGAGAATGTTGTTGTTGTTATTATTATTATTATTATTTATTTTGCTATCTTTCAATCTATTGATGCTATCTTTTTACAAATGTTGTTTTATACAAATTAACCATGTTAGCCAATCCTTTGTAATAAGCCATGCATATAGTGTATTAGACTTGCATTCTATACACAACTTGTTGAGTGCTTTATGTACTCACCCCTTGTAACAAAACATCACCAGTTAGAGAAGAAGAAACGCTTGCTTTTGAGGAGTACCAGGAAGAGGCGAATAATTAGGATGCAAACCTTGTCAGTTGCCTGTGGCAGATTGAAAAGTTTCTACACTTATGTTCATTTCTTCTACAGTTTATTTATTTTTCTGTCTTAGTTCGATGAGGCATACTCATGTAAGGAGGACCATAAGGTTATTTAACAGTTATACTTAATTTGATGAGTCTTTATTATGTTATCGCTGAGTATGATTGTAATATTCATCTAAGTTGAGTCTGTGTGCACTAGCGTGATCCTAAACTAGTGTGGAATACACAGAGGGTCCGAATTTGCATATTCGAGTCCCGATAGAAGGTAATACGTATCATAAAATATGACCAAAATCATACAGTGAACATTAAAAAAAATAGACAGCACGGGATCATCCAGTCATTTTTTACCTTGTAGATCCACATTTTTGCTGCAGTGGATCCCATTCTTTGTGCTAAGATAAAAAATATCACACATTTTTCTTGCATTACAACCAAAGAGATTCTTTGTTGACTACAAAATAAACATTCATTGAGATTGATACTAAATGGACTGCAACCAATGTTATCAACCGCTCCACCTGCAAAGACAGGAGGCTATAATCTTTGCTATTTATTTTGTATTGCCCTCCAACTTCTAAGCTGTCTCATGTCCTCGATAAAAATCACTCCGAATGCACCACACTAGACTGCTAGAAAAGATCACTTCATGTGTCACTGCTCAGCACTTGCAACTGACATATAAGCAATGCCAATGATTCTGTGATTCGACTTAAGCTCTTTTTTTTATTTTTCTAGTCTCTAAATAAATCTACGATTAAAGAAAACTCCTGCATAATAATTCTCAAATTGGAAAGCAAGACTGATAATTCATCGGAAGCCACATAACTAAAAATAAAGGGTTAAAACTTATCACGTAGGTAGTGCAAAGAGAATGCTCATTTAATGTGTCCATTAATTGGGGATGCTCACCCATGGACGTACTTGTGCCACGCGAGTCTGTACGTATGGCCATCAAACTTAGATGTGCTCAAGGGAGACCATGACTTCAGCATGTCGCCGGTAAACCTCCAGGGAGGTCTAGTACTCTCGCTTAACAGGGCACCGAGGTAGTAGCATGGTCAAATCACTTGACGGCGTTGTGTACACCAACCACCTCCACTGATGCCTCATTTTCACTGTTGACGACATATAAACCAAAATTGCTAATCTTGAAACAGACACTACTACGGAAAAGGCCTTCGGTACCAGTTCAAAACAGCCTTTAGTACCGGTTAATGAACCGGTACAGGTTATTCGGGACTGATGCTCAAGGGCATCAGTCCCGGTTCCCTCACTCGGTACTGATAGAGTATTAGTACCGGTTGAAAGTCACACATGGCAGCGCGTCGTGAACCCCTGAGGACCTCATCAGTACCGGTTGGTGTCTCCAACCGGTACTGATGTCTTGTGTGTGTGTGTGTATATGTCTGTTTGTGTGTGTGTCCAGTAGCTATTATATATGTGTGTGTTAAATCACAACTAATTAAAGCACATATAATCAATCATGCACTTTGCCTGATAATTAAATCACTGAACATTCATTAACAAATTTAATTACATCTAATGTATTAAAATATGTACACATATTTGTTCTTCTGCTCATCATCTAATGTATTACAATATATATGTACACAACTTTAATTACAACTTTAGTATTTCTTTTCCTTCTATTCATCGGGATCTTTTACGCGCATCGCTCTTGCTAGCCGTAGATGTCGACCTCGACAGTTCACCGGTTCTTATCGAAGGGCCCCACCTGTTTAAATTTGGTTCGTGAAACTTGCTTTTTGGATTTACAACCTCATCGTAAATAAAGCCGACGAGTTGATTTCGGATTGCTCTCACTCGTGCCGACGAGAGTTCCGAACCTTATTCCGCCAAATATTGAGGCACCTGTCGTTAAGTCATTAACTAGTCAATACTTGAATTTGCACAAGATATAAGGAGTACCTACACATCATTAAAGCTAGTAATTATATTTACTCACCCCCTTGTTGCCTTTTAGCATGCGGTTGGCGGCTCTGGTTTGGGTGTGCATAAACTCACATACATAATAGCCGCATAAATTGTTGCCCGGGCTGACTCAAGATCTGCGGTGGAAAAAGTTGAAAGCGTGAAATGGATGCAAGGAAATTAAGTTAACTAACTAAAAAGCTAGCATTATGATATACATACTTGAGAGGCAATTGTAATGTCAAATTTCTCCTTGAATACGCCCCTGTTTTTAGCACGGAACCGTGCGAATGTACTACACATGTGATTACGAATTGTACATGATTAGAATTTGTTTCAAATTGAAGGAAATAGAACTAGTACGATAATGAAAGGAACAAGAATTAAAACCGGTTGAGCATGTCGATAAAGTTTTGATACTTTTTAACTGGTCTCCTTTGCGAGTCCATAATTGTGATGGTGCTACGATCTAGCTCGATCATAAGAAGAATCCAGTGAAAACTATACATAGATATGTCAATGTAGATAACTAATTAGTTCTAATATCGTGTTATGAAAAAGGAGTAGAACGAGGTGGTACGAAAACATGTACTCAAATGCGTAGGCTAGATATATCTTTGACTTATATTTTTAACCCATTAGCGCATTGAATATGTTAGTCTCTGTATCGCTTAGGTGGTCTCTAACGGTTGTCTCATTGATAACTAATGGGTCTATGAAGCCTATGTCGAAAATACGTTCCCTTCGGCATCTTTGTATCTCCATGCTACATAAGAAATTAGTTAGGCTTGCAAGTTAGTATAGTACAAGGGAGTGCACGATAGTTTTTTGTAAATAATTAAGACACTTACAGAGTCTAGCAACCCAGCAAGGCCGCGGCGAGGGCGTCTGTCTGGTATAGATCATATATGATGTCCCATTCGACAAAAAATTCACCTTCACCGTGAAAAAAATCTTGTTGCTTGTACTTGACAGCGAACAACTGTAGACCATGCTTGGTCGCGTCCAAGTACCATTCATGAAATTGCCGCATCTTTGTCGTTAGCTGGGACAGCTCCTCATGCCTGACCAATGATCCGCCCACTTTAAATGGCCATCTTACTTGGGCAAACTCAATCTTTGCCATGCCTAATATTTGATTTGCGTCAAGGCCAGTTTCATCGAAAAATTGTAGCATCTCCTTACCCTTCCCCTCAGCTGACATCTTATTCTTGGGGCATTCCTTACTCAATGTGCGCTCATAGTTTGATTGGCGAGGCATTTCTTTTTGATCCTTCAAATTTTTAATAGTTATCAAGCCTTTGTGAAATTCTTCTGTGCCAGGTTGAAACTTCTTCTCTGGTGACTTGGGTCTAAGAAATTTAGTTACCTCGCCTTTTACTATCTTCTTAGTCTCCTCATCGGCCATATCATATGGCAGCTTCGGAAGTGGACCTAGCTTCTTGGATTGGGTGGAGGACCCCATCTTCTTGGGAGCTACTGGCCGAGCTGGCTTGTTTCTCTTGGTCGGCGCCTTCTTGGGAGGAGATGGGCTTCTTGTGGTGCTTATGTGCACAGGAGGTGGTGTAGGAGTCGGCGCCTTCTTGGGAGGAGACGGGCTTCTTCCGGGGCTTATTTGCGCAGGAGATGGTGTAGGAGACGGCGCCTTCTTGGGAGGAGACGGGCTTCTTGTCGGGCTTATATGCACAGGAGGTGGTGTAGGAGTCGACGCCTTCTAGGGAGGAGACGGGTTTCTTCTTGGGCTTCTTCGCGAAGAGGACACGTCCATATTATCTCGAAAAATTATGTACCATTTGCGCCACAGGATGAAATTGTGTACTGCCTCTCCTAACCGTAGTCCGTCACCTCCGAGAATTTCGAGGTCAAGGTCCTCGTACCACAGGCAGAACCTCCTCCACCGAGACCTTAGAGTATCCTAACGGTATCTGTTGGCCATGGATAAGCTGCCCCGGCTCCAATGGGTGAGCCATGCTGTCGGCCGCCTTGAAGGAAAGGTTCCACGCTTGGACGTGGTGCAGCTCACAAGGTGTCCTGCCTGATGTCGTCTACGGGATACTTGTCCAAGTCGCTTACAGCAGCCCAGGAAGCCTTGTTGTTTCGCTACCCGGAGGGGCTGATGATGTTAGGATTACTTAGAGGTTCTTGGCCCGTCTCGCTGTTGGCTCAAGGCTAATTGCACCTCTCTTCGGATCTCTTGTTGCATTCTCTCCTGTGTTTGGTTCAGGCGTTCTTCAAGCGCACTAAGCTGTTGTGTCTGTCGAGTCTTGCTCCTCGCCCGACTCCTATAGGTCTCGGCGTCTTGAGCGAAACCAACCTTCTACGGAACGATGCCAACGCCTCGTGTACGTCCAGGGTGCTCTGGATTTTGTAGGGCCCTTGTTAGCTCATCGTTCTCCTTGTTTGGCACGAAGCTACCCTGGGAAGACTCCTCGATAGACTGTACAAGCCTTCTAGCCACATCTCTTAGCACCTCCCCAAACACAGCATTGCCGTTATCATCAAGGCCATCGCCGTGACCATAGAAACAATGCCTTGCTCTGTCGGGCCAATCCATTGTTGCGGGTGTGACACCCTTCGCTAGCAGGTCCTGTTCCCTCTTCTCCCATTTGGGTATTGCATGGCGGTAACCACCAGGACCGAGTCGGTGGTGATAATTCTTCTTCTGTGCATTCAGCTTATTCTTCTCACTGAAATTTTGACCTTCGTCCGAAGTCTTGTAGTTCACGAACGCATCCCAGTGATCTTGCAACTTTGGGTGCTTGTTGAAGTCGGGCGTTCGATTCTTCTTGATATACTCCGTGTTCAACTTCTTTTTATAAGTCTAGAATGTGATAGCCATCTTCTTGAGAGCGTAACTCTTCACCGTCTCTTTGGTCCCTTGGGAGAAGGTGAATGTCTCCTTCAAATCGTTCCAAAGCATGTTCTTCATATCTTCAGGGACCTGATCTCATTTTGCTATGCTAATTGGCACGTGGTCCCTAATGTGGACGCCACATGCCGAATTGAACAGCCCAAGCGCCCCTGCGGGTGCAAGAGGTTGGCCGTTCTCGCCGACTTCGGTGACAACATGTCTTGCCTTCGACTTCTTGCTTGGACCTCGCTGACGTGATTGCCTACTTGGTTGACCGATCTGAAAGTATGGTACAATCATGAACGGGTCAGAATGTTGGCTTAGTAGGATAGTGGAACCGACAATCATGAACGTGACTGATTGTTACCTCGCCGGCCTCATCGTGCTCTGCAGCCTCATCGGCCTCGGCGGCCATGAGGCGGGTTGAGAACTCGCCACCTCATGACCACCACATCCGAAATCAAATTTCTCATAAATTCTTCTTGATCAAATCCTTCACCGTCCATAAATCGTTTCTTAGGCTAGAAGAAGCACTGAAAATTAACGAAAATAGATCACGTTTCATGTAAAGCTGATCGTACTACTCTAAAACGGCATGGAAGACGGTGGGGAAGAGATGGTAGAGAGGATGGGCGGCGATGCCGAAGATGTTCCTAATGTAAGTCGGCCAAATACTATCGACAAGTATACTTATACATATACATAGAAATCTCACATATACATAGAAACTTCACATATACATAGAAATTTCAAAATTCACACTAATATGATTTTCAAAAAATAAAATAAGGTTATAAATCCACAACTAGTATGTTAGTAGTCTATTACACCAAAAGAAAGCAAAGCGATCATTCTATGTCAACCAAACACATCACCTTGTGGCCCGCCTCTCAGTGTACCGGACGCTCTCCTGGCAGTCATGCTTCTTGAACTTGCAGGGGCTGGTCAAGCCAGCCAGGCATTGCGTTGCCGGCCGTTGCGAGCCCATCGGCGACATCAGGTGTCGACCGTTGGAGAAGGTCCTGGCTGGCTTGACCAGCCCTTGCAAGTTCAAGAAGCATGATTAAGATTGAACTAATGAAAGAAAGCATCCTTGTGTATTATAAATTCTTCAATTGGGAACATATACATTTCACATGATACATATACATTTCACATTTCAAAATTCAAAATTCACCAGAAATTAGAAAAATTCACATGATACATATACATTTGACATGATACATATACATTTCAAACTTCACATATACATAGAAATCTCACATATACATAGAAACTTCACATATACATAGAAATTTCAAAATTCACCAGAAATTAGAAAAATTGCATGATACATATACATCGGTGTTTAAATAAAACGCAAGTGAATTTGTAAGTCTAGGGGCCGCGCGCTTCCCATTCCTCGAATGGTTAGACTACAGGGGTCCAAAGTTTATACTGGTTCGGGCTGAATGTCCCTACGTCCAGTTCGTGTGATGGCGTTGTATTCTGCGGATCTTGGTGACCACAGTGGCTCTGATTTCTCAAAAGTCCGACAAGCCGGCCCTTTGATATTTAGAATGGACTTTCTACGGTTGAGTGACTTGGAATCGCTCTCGTCCCCACCTTCTCATGAGACCCTGCCCCCTTTATATATGTGTGGGGGGAGCAGGTTATGGGCGCTCTTAAGGAGAGATGAAAAAACAAAAAGGGGTATGCTATGACCGGGAGTTGAGCCATATGCTTAGGTGCAGAGCTGTTGGTCTTGAAGTCTGGTCTTGGGCTGTCTTGAAGTCTGGTCTTGGGCTCTGACGCTTGTCCGTTGATAATCCTTGCCATCTGGGGCAGTAGACATCTGAGGTTAGTCTTGGCGTCCCTTCCTTGGGAAGCAGCGTCTTGGTTGTTGTCGCTTGTCAGTCTTGGCGTCGGCGATGGTAACGAGATTGCCTTGGGAGGCGCGTCTCCCTCACATGTATGGCGGGCGATGGGACGGCTTGCTTGACTTTGTCAATCCCTCGGGCGCCTCGGGGCGGTGTCACTGCCTCAGTGAGGTGGCGAGTCTGGCGAGACAGTGTGCACCTTGGATCACGGTGGTGGTGGCGAAGGTCTAGGTCGAGTCAATCGGGGACCCGCCATAGAGACCTATTGGGGTTCGGCGAGATCCTTAGTCGGAGGCGTCTTGGTGCGTCCGACCATAGCCGTAGTCGAACCCCAGTCGGATCGACGGTTTGTAGGTCGGGCGATGGTGGCTCCGACTGCGATGTGGTCGAACTGTGGGCGGACAAAACCGATGGTCCTCCGCCTCTTGAAGGAACCTCCAGATTACAGGCTGGACTGAGTAGGCCCATCGATATCTTCGTTTGTATTGACAATTTCATAGATGAAGCCTTGCCGTGGGGCACCCCTGGCGTAAGTATTTGTCACATATACATTTCAAACTTCACATATACATAGAAATCTCACATATACATAGAAACTTCACATATACATAGAAATTTCAAAATTCACCAGAACTTAGAAAAATTCGCATGATACATATACATTTCAAACTTCACATATACATAGAAATCTCACATATACATAGAAACTTTATATATACATAGAAATTTCAAAATTCACCAAAAATTAGAAAAATTAGCATGATACATATACATTTGACATGTGCCAATCTCATATAAGGAAATAGCTAAATGAAAGATTATAGATACTTTAGCAAAAAAAATCGTGGACTAGTAGAAAATGGAAAGATTATAGATACTTTATATATACTTCACATATATAAATGAAGTTTTAGCAATTGGGTCATGGGAGAGCAATAGTGCTAATAAATGAACCTTCTCCAACAGCCCAAACATTCTCACAATCATGCACATCCAATTATTCATTCATATATCCTCCAAAATAACCAAACACTGCAGTATATGACTCCAGATCTGAACAATCCAAATTAATGAAAAGCCCAAACATTCTCATAATCATGCACATCGAATTATCCATTCATATATACTCCAAAATAACCAAACACTGCAGTATACGACTCCAGACCTATATTTTTTAGATCAACAGGACATCTCAGATGCCCCAGTTCCATTTAATGAAACCAAGAAGAATTTAGTTAAAGCTCACACACAAAACTCACCAGCCACAACCACCCAGCAACACCTTACAGATTACAGAAATTGAAATCAAGACTAACCCCAAACTACCAACTAGTAACATTGACAATCAAGCCAGACCACAGAATCATCCTTCAACTAATCAAAAGACAAAGCCCACAATAACCAAACCTCACCACAAATACTAGAACCAGAGCAAAGTGCCAGAACCCCTCTCAACTACTGATCACATTCACAGCCGAAACCAGAATTGTAGCAATCCTTTTTCCCATTTTGTATATGACTCCAAACCTATATCTATCAATCCTTCAAATATACTCTCCAAAGTTTTCAGTTCTTCCTTAGCTCTCGGTTCTAACACGGGTAACACAAATGCATGCAATTCGATTGACAAAAGATATACGTGTACCATCAGATCGAGGGAGGGAGGGAGGGGGAGGTCAACCTTGGAGAGGGCGGCGGCTGATTCGCGGGGAGGGAGGAGCAAGCGAGTGCTCGAGAGCGATAGAGGCGTGGCCAAGTCGGCGCGAGATAGGGCGTCGTCGGAGGCGTGGGACAGGGCGTCGTCGGAGGTGCGGGACACGTTGGGTCGTCGGAGGCGAGGAGGACGGCGGCGCACGTGGGGTCGTCGGAGGCGAGGTGGACGGCAGCGCGCGCAGGGTTGTCAAAGAGAGGTTGGGAACGAGCGGGAGAGGAAGAAATTGGGGAAATGGGGAAGAGATAGCGGCGGGAAAGATTTATAAGGGGCACCATCAATCCCGGTTGTTGTCCACAACCGGTATTGATTCTCACATCAGTACCGGTTGGTGCTACCCGGGCCGATTCTCACATCGATCCGGTTGGAAGTACCAAGCTGATGCGATGCTCGATCTTAAGCGGAAACCTAGGCACCATCGATCTGGATTTGTAATAGGAACGATCTTGATACCTATTTTTTTACTAGTCATTTATAAATTTCTTTTATAGTTTACTAGTCATTTATAAATTCCTTTTAGAGTTTATACAATTCGGTAATAATATGAAAAAATCATATATTCTTTAGAATAATATTTTCCAACCATCGATATAAATTAAAATTATAAAAATTATAAGAAATAAAGTAATTTTGCACTCTTATAATTCCATTGAAAATTTTCACCTTGTTATATAAATTCAATTATTGCTTCTTTCCTTAATAAAAATAATAAATCATACTTATTTCACACTAAAATTACTTTAAAAAATAAAATAAGATTACTAGTCATTTATAAATTCCTTTTAGAGTTTATACAATTCAGCAATAATATGAAAAAATCATATATTCTTTAGAATAATATTTTCCAACCATCGATATAAATTAAAATTATAAAAATTATTAGAAAAATTATACAAAAGTTCACATGATACATATACATTTGACATGATACATATACATTTCACATGATACATGGACTTGTTCGCACTCCTTTTCTTCATCGATCCCTTGATCACGTACACGTTTGAATCCTTATTTGCTAACATACTTTGTTTTTACAAGTGATCCTTCATTATGATCGCGCCGTACATAGGGAGATTCCTTTGTATCATTCAGAACACTAATGTCTACGTCCACCGTGAAAGGAGGCAGCTCGTCAAACTGATTATACTCTTCTTCGTCCATGACGCCCTCAACTCCGATAATCCTTCTTTTACCTGGAAGAACCACGTGGCGCCTTGGCTGATCGCTACTGTTAGTCTTCTCCTTCTGCTTTTTTGGTTTGATATCCATGTCCATCACATAGAATACCTGTGTCACATCATTAGTGAGTACGAACGGTTTGTCCCTATAGGCCACTTGTTTGAGGTCCACGATTGTCATACCGTACTCGTCGATCTCCACAGCTGTCAGTTTGACCCATTGGAACCGAAATAGAGGGACTTTTAAAGGTCCATACTCGAGCTCCTAGATCTCCTCAATGAAACCATAATAGGTGTCCATCTTTCCATTTTTGTCCAAGGCATCTATACGGACGCCGCTGTTTTGGTTGGTGCTCTTGCTATCTGGGCGTCGTGTAAAATGTGTACCCATTTATCTCATACCCTTGGAATAATCGATTGTCGTGGGCGGTCCCCGAGCCAAGAGTTTCAAGCTGTTCATCGTCTGTCTGGTTGCCCAACGATTGCTTTTGTAACCAACTTGAAATGATCCATTTGCTCATTGCGATCCACTTATCGACTTCGTGGGTATTGGTCACGTAGACTCATCTCGTGATCATAGATATCTGAGCCACTATAGTTGCTTGTTTCAATACCGTGAAATGTGCTTGTTTAAATGAAAGTAGATTGTCATTTGTAGGATTCTTTTCTCCTAGAGTCCCTTTTCCCGTAGCTTCCCCTCATGGCGTGATCTGAGGACACCAATCGGATTCAGATCATCAATGTAATTAACACAAAACTCAATCACCTCCTCTGTACCAACACCCTGCGCAATGCAGCCTTCTGGGCGAGACCGGTTACGAACATACTTCTTTAGGACACCCATGTACCTCTCGAAAGGGAATATATTGTGGAGGAACACGGGTCCGAGAATTTCAATCTCTTTAACAATGTGAACCATGAGATGGACCATAATATCAAAGAAGGACGGAGGGAAGATCATCTCAAGGCTAACCAGACTATCGACCACGTCATCCTGCAGATTAGATACCTTATTCGGCTCGATGACTTTCTGCGACACCGCATTGAAGAACGAACACAACTTTATGATTGTCCCTCGTACCCAGTTCGGCAGAATACCTCGCACCGCCACTGGGAGCAACTGTGTCATCAACACGTGACAATCATGGGATTTTAGGTGTATGATTTTATTCTCTTTCATGTTTAAGAGTCTCCTTATGTTTGAGGAGTATCCAAAAGGGACCTTCACACTGTTCAAAAACTTAATCATGTTTTTTCTCTTCCTTGCTCAGAGTGTAGCTCGCGGGGTGGAGGTAATGTTGTCCTTTCTCTCTCTTTTCCGGATGTAGGTCGTTCCTGAGTCCCAATAGCTGTAGGTCCTTTCGTGCTTGAAGTGTATCTTTTGAATTACCGTACATATCTAGGAAACCTAGCAGGTTCACGCAGACATTCTTCGTGATATGCATGAAGTCCAGTGAGTGGCGGACCTCTAAGTCTTTCGATAAGTAAGTCCCAAAATATTGACTTCTTCCAAATGGCCTTCGTGTGACCTTGTTCATTTGGGACGGGTTTGCTACGGGACCTTTTCCAAATACTACTTTCAGATCCTTTACCAAAGAAAATACAAGCGTCCCCTTTGCGATGCATGGGCTTCTTACATTTTCTTACTGTCCCATCAAAATTCTCACCCTTCCTCATGCTTGGGTCCTTCATATGGAGGAACCTCACGGTGGCCCATGTACACAACCTTTCGAGAGTTTTTAGGTACTTGATGTCCGTATCTCTAAGCAGTGGATGAAGGCTTTATATCCTTTGATAGATAGGCCCGATAGGTTACCAAGTGCAGGCCAGTCGTTGATGGTTACGAATAGCAATGCACGTAGAGTGAAGTGCTCTCTTTTGTACTCATCCCATACACGTACACCATCGTTCCACAGTGTTAGCAGATCTTCAACCAATGGTTTGAGGTACACATCGATGTCGTTTCTAGGTTACTTCAGGCCTTGGATAAGCAATGGCATCATAATGTACTTCCGCTTCATACACAGCCAAGGAGGAATGTTGTAGATACATAGAGTCACGGGCCAAGTGTTGTATTCTTTGCTCATATCGCCGAATGGGTTCATCCCATCCGTACTCAACCCAAACCTTATGTTCCTTGCATCCTCGGAAAGTCGGGTATGTTCTATCGACTTTCCTCCTTTGGAGCCATCGACAAGGTGCCTTAGCCTTCCGTCGTCCTTACGGTCTTCCTTGCGCTAGCGCATCATACAGGCATGCGCTTTGTTCACAAATAAGCGCTTCAGCCGGGGATTTCAGGAAATACCACACCACCTTAGCAGAGGTCTCTTCTTCTTCTGCTGCCCTCTACCTCACAGGTCATCACGCCTAGTCTTATACTGCGAAGTTTTGCACACGGACAAGCTTTCAAATCCTCATACTCATTGTGATAAAGGATACAATCATTACGACATGCATGTATCTTCGTACCTCCAACCCCAAAGGAAGACAACTTGTTTGGCATCGTGCGTAGTTTGGGCGGTGTGTTCCCCTCTGGAAGTAACTTCTTTATGAGGCATAACAACCGTCGAATCCCTTATCGAGACAATCCATTGGTCGCCTTCCATTGCATCGGTTCTAGTGTGATGCGCAACTTTTTATGGCCTGTCGACGGTTTGGGTACAACGGTGTTCGTGGTCCTCTCATAGACTTTGGAACTTTTCGTAATGTCTTTCATCGATGTATTCTCCCTCTCCATCACGCAGTATCTGGTCTAGGTCATCATCACCAAACTCCCCCAATGTATCATCGAAAGAACCGTGTTGGCGGCATCCGGGATATTGTTGTCGCCTCTTCTTCTTCACCATCTTCTGTATAATCTCTTCTTCACCGTGCTTGGTCCAGCGGTATAGTTTAACATGAAACCTCTTGTGAGCAAATGGAAGTGGAGGTGGTTGGATTTTAGCCCTCCTTCTCATTCTTGCGGTCTATGCATGGACGACATATGTAACTGACGTTGTGTATGCATCAACAAGACGAAGAAAATCTTGCAAATTTGCAAGAACTCCAGGAAGCGTCGGCCATACATCCATCGCCGGTCCATCTACATTATGTTACATCAAGGTAGCTGTTAGCTCATTTTCGATAATGAATTGTTGGACATTTCCCAAAATCCAAATTAAACTAATATTTTCTTTATTTAAAAATTATTTAAAATTTTAGGTTGATAAATTTAATTTTAGGTGAAATTTCTTTAAAAGATAGTATTTTTAAAATGACAATATTTCATCACATATTTTTCTATACAAATTGTTATTTTTAAAGGCACTATATTTTTAAAAGCGACTTTATTTCATTACATGTTTTTAAAAAGGACTATATTTCATTACATATTTTTCTATAAAATGATTATTTGCTTCGGTATTCATACTCAACAAGTTTTTGCAACCTACTAAAAGAATTGGTCAATCAAAATCTAGATTCAAAATTCTTCATCGATCGATGGAACCAAAACCTAAATATTAGCTACATCCACACCTTCAATTTGAGCTACATCATAATCCAAGCAAAATCTAAACTTACATAAAAAGTTTTTGCAACCTACAAAAAGAATTGGTCCATTAGAGTCTAGATTCAAAATTCTTCATCGATCGATGGAACCAAAACATAAATTTGTCCACACCTTCAATGCGGGCTACATTATAATCCAAGCAAATTCCAAGCTTACACAACAAGTTTTTGCAACCTACTTGATCTCTACATTCATAATCTTTCATCCATCATGGGAAAAGATCAAATTTTCTTCATATCACAAGCAAAGAAGAGGCTCCATTTAACACCAAATGTAGTGAGGAATGATGTTACTAACCTTAGTTTCCTTGGTTTCGAGTAAAATGACCAAAATTTGGAAATTTGGGCAGCACCTCCCCTCCCTTGAAGCTCTTGGCCGAAGCTCCTGTTCTTGTCGTGCTTTGAACTGTTCTTGGTGTCGGGCAGAGAGCGGGAGGACGGAGGAGTTTAAATTGGAACCTAGTGAACATAGTAGCGGTTGGAAACACTAGCAGATCTTGATGATCAACATTAGTACCGGTTAAGTAACATAAACCGTACTAATGTTGGATCATCGATCGGTCGGTCGTTGAACCGTCTTGAGCCCCCCGCAGCCCTATTGCCATTGAGCAGGGGTATTGTAACTTCTCGATCCGAGTTGTGCCCAACCAAACAGCGATGGGCGATATTAAAAGGTCGGTTCTGTAGTAGTGAGAATAGTTCTGGAGTTATTCGTGCATCTAAAGCCAATAAACATCTAAACCTACCTCAGAGACAACCAAATCTGACCAGCTTACTCATTAATTTGGGCAAAAATTAAAGATAGAAAACATCACCAACTCTTTGCTGGTAGCACAATAAATATGCCATTTTAGGAGAAAAACAAAAGAAAGCAAGCAAGAAAGGGGCTCACCTTTTGAAGGAATTGGATGCAGTGGGAGTAGATCACATATGAAGCATTGCAGGACTTGTCATAGTCCTTCTCTGGCTCCTTCACAGCCACAATTGGTGTAGTGTTGTTAGCTGCAGCCCCATGGGGAGCACGTTGGGATGAGCTGATATAGTGGAGTCAGATTTTAGGGGGTCATCGCTAACGTTGGTTAGGCATAGAGCAAATGAAGGAGACAATGGGTGGCAACCCTGCCCTTCTCCAACGCCACCAACATGCCCTTTTCCATTGCCCACACTAGATCCACTCTGATCCCGACTTATCCATAGCATTGGCGCTCGTGTGAGGGGTATTAAGGTAGCATTGTCTCACAAGTGGCAGCCTGGAGCGGATGTGGTGGGAGGAAGGCCATGAAGGGGAGGGTGTCAATGGCATCGAAAGGACCGGGTGGGACACCAAACTTCTAGCCTCCACCGAGCTACCTTGAACCCCATGCACTGCCTCATTCCTCTCTCTTGTAGATCGGAGGTTGTAGATGAGGGGGTGTGGGGATGGCACGGTGGTGAAGAACTGTGAGCAAAAGTTCTAGGGTTTCGATGAAAGCGGTGGAGAATTTTGGCATGTCCCTCGTGTCCAGCCATCAAAGGCGCCTTCCTCACCATCACTTGTAGCAAGAACTGCCTCCTATCCATCCACCGCCGACTGGCGTGGCTTCAACCTTGATTCGGTGGTGGCAATGTTGCTACACCGGCCAAGGCAACTCTGCCCCCTCGTGGATCCGGTGGTTGGCTTCGTTGCAAAGGACCGGCGTCAGAACACAGAGAAGGTTGTGAGGGACGAGGACTATTGGAGGGTAGAGGAAATGGTGGTGGAACTAGTCAGATCCGCGCGCATCGAGCGGTGGCTAGATCTACTAGGAAGCGTGGAGTGTGAGGAAGGGGCGGGACGATCGGGTTAAATCCACTTCTCACTACCTCAAAAAAGGCCATATGTGGCGGTTAAAAACCTGCCATCAGTGGCGGTTTTTGAACTGTCATAGATTTAGTGCCACTGATAATCGAGGATTATCAGTGGCAGTTTTGGAACCGCCACTGATAATATTATCAGTGGCGGTTCTATCCAAAAACCGCCACTGATAATATTATTATCAGTGGCGGTTCTATCCACAAACCGCCACTGATAATATTATCAGTGATGGTTTTATCCACAAACCGCCATAGATATAGACTTATTTGTGATGGTTCTATCCACAACCAACCACAGATATCCTTATATCAGTGGCGGTTTTCAATAGAACCGCCACAAATACTCATATCAGTAGCGGTTTTTGGATATAACCGCTAGTGATACTACGAGTATCAGTGACGGCTTTAGGCAAAAACCGCCACTGATAACTCTAGACAACAAAATAAAAAATAGACATTTCGGGCTAGCCTCAGGCAGCGCTAGCCATGCCCTCTGAAATAGCATACACATATCATACACATTATAACAGATGTATACACAAAATAGCATGAGATAAGCCATAATGAAACATCAATTTACACTTTGCAATCAATTTGCATATAAAACTAAGTGCAAATCTAATTCGTCTTATAGGGAAAAATTGCTAGCTTTATTGGTTAAATGAACACTTTGAGTATAGTGAAGCCAACTACAATTCTCTGAATTTCAGCACTAATCACATCTTCATGTGAAGCGCTATAATCACCAAAGAATACGAAGTAAATGTTGCCACTTCAGTTCTTGGGCCTAAAACTTGCTGGTGGAACCTGAGTACAACCAATCAACAAATCTGAATAATAAAGGAAAAGAAATCTGAATAATAAAGGAAAAGAAAGAGCAGGAACAATAGATAAATAAGAGGGAATTTGACCTAGAAGCAATTAGAATGGTCACCTTGAAAGATTGGTGAAGACAGATGAATAGGTTATGCCTCAGGTTAGCTCCAAAAAGTTCCTACAAGTTAGAACAATCCAATCTATCCAAACATTCCCATAAAATGTATTAACAATGAAATTATCAAGCAATATTCTCTAGGGCAAATGGATTGATATTCCTCTAAAAATTTTCAACTAGCAAGGCAAGACTATTTATATAAGCATAACCCCTCTGAAAGTAGTTCCAAGGAACAGAGATGCTATGATGGTATGAAAAATAAATGACTTTTAAGTGCATAGTTATTATGTGGTTAATGGCACTCCAGGAAACAAAAGACATAGTTACTCCTATTTGATCAGTTAACACGATAAACTTGTATACATTTACTTTGGGTACTCTGGGCTATGCACTACCTATGCATTAGGCCCCAGATGAATATGAAGACCTGCTACATATTCCAAGATGTCTGACAAAAAATCATTGGTCAACAACATGAGATTCACAAGCCTAAAAAGGACTACTGATAGATGAAGCTTTGGCATTTGGTACGATGAAGCTTTGGCAAACAATATCAAAATTCAAAACTAAGCTCCCTCAGGACAAGGCAATTCACACACTCCTCTCAGATGGGGAAATTAACGAAGCCGACTCACACACCCCTTTGAAATAGCATACACATATCATACACATTGTATCACAGACACAAAGTAGCATAAGATTAGCTATAATGAAACATCAATTTACACTTTGTAATCGATTTACACTTTGTAATGAGACAAAATTTAAATAATGAAAGACTACACTAGTTTTCTAAACTACAAGCCTACTAGTCTTCGCTATTGGTTAGAGACACAGGATGTGTAAAATGGGTATGGATGACTGGATCGTTGTTGTCTTTGTCATCAAACTCACCTTTTGTGTTGATGATTTCCTTCATGATGAAGTAGGCGAGCTGTCCCTGAATGGCTTGGATTTCAATAAGAAGTAGTCCTTCCGTAGGCAACTTGAGGCGCTATAAATAGGAAAAATAAATCTCATAGTATATAGCAATTGAGTGGTGTGAATCAATTTTTTGATGTAAGCATAACAAACCTCTACGTCATTGTTTATTGTAGAACATAAGATTTTGCGCATGTATTGGCACATGAAGTATCCACATAAATTTGTGCCTTGCGGCTGCTTGTGACATTGTAAAAATTGAATAAACTAAAATGTCATGGAACGAGTTATTTACTACGAAATGCGATATAAGAATATTGCTTGCGTGCATACCGGAAATTTAGTACGGATTGAAAGCGATTTGTGGTATGGGCGGTATCTTGAGCACTTTTTACAATATCTTTTGAATGCATTATTTATTACAGTTATCATGTCTTTGTAGTTTTTTCTATCTTCATCCAGCGGGTCATGATCAGCATCTTGCTCTTCTCGGGAGTAATTACTACGAGAATCCAGTGGAAGCTATATACACGGGTATGATGCCATAGTCATTAGTCTTAAGATCAAAGTAAAGAACTAAATCAACGAGTAATTTAACTAGCTAGTGAGAAACTAACTTACTTAAAATTGTATGGTAAAAGTATAAACTCCTTGTCTTGTAGCTTCATCAAAGTGTTATATACGTAATCCTCGACCTCCTTTGGTACTCTTATAATTTCCTCCTAACAGACCGTTCCCGGGTCAAGGAATCCAACTAGTCCCTGTGTTCTTCTTAGTTCGACTATCTCGTATCTAGATAAGGAAAAAGTTAGACATGACATTTATCGATATTACATAAATGTAGACCATGATTTATATATTAGAAACTTACAGTGCCCAGCATCTCAAAAAAGATATGTCAAGGGCGTCGTGATAGAACAAGTTGTGCAAGTTATCGAATTCTATCATGAAACAGCCAACTCCCTTATGGTGAAAATGTTCCTCTCGAAAAAGGGCAGTAAGAACCTTCGGGAGTACCTCTTGGTTGGATCACTCCATATACCAGGCATGTAATCGCCACATCATGGGTGATAGCCTATTTAACTTTGAAGTGGTGACTAACGGCTTCCCCACCTCGAATGGCAACCTTTGTTCGTTATCTTGTACTTCAGTCTTCTTCTTGCCCTTATTTTTTGCTAGGACCACATCGTACTCTATTCTGGCCTTACCTGATCAAGCTGATACAGCTTGTCTAATGTGCCATTTTTTTGGATCAGGGGTTGGAATTAATTTGTCCTGTGAAGCACTCACACTAGCCATGTTCTTTGGAGCTTCACCTTCCTTCATTGCCATTTGGCCTTTCAGTCTTTGGTGACGGTAGCACGACTTATAATGCAGGAGAGGCAGGTGGTACATGCTCCAAGACGATGTCACGCTTGCGCCACTGGATGAATGAGTGGACGGCACTTCCTAGAGTTGTAATCTCATCGTTGCAGGGAAATTCCAGCGCGATGTCGGCAAACTGTGGAAATACCTTGTCCACCTGGACCTTTGCATAACCTGGCGCTATCGGGGAATTGTGCAGAACACCCCCTTCTTGGCATGGATAAGCTATTCCTGTACCACCTTGCAAGGATATGTTAATGACGAGCACATTGAGCTGGCAAGGTGTGGGGTCTTCTATGTCATCCACAGGATAATGGGTGTCATCTAGTTGTTCCAATGGCGTGGACGCACAACTGCTGCGATGATTTATAGGGCTGGAGAGAACGTTGTGGACTTGCGACTGGCGCATGGCTTCTTGGACTTGCTGTTGAACTTGTTCTTGTATGGTGCTTTGTAGTTCTCGAAGAACATTTTCCTTCATCCTTTCCAATTCTTTTTCGACACGCTCTTCTTTGGCTCTCTTCCGACTCATATAAGAGTCTCCGTGCTCTGGGAATCCCATCTTCCAGGGAACCTTGACCCCAACACCTCGTGTCCGACCAGGGTGCTCTTTGTTTCTGTCAGGCATTGGGTATTTCCTACAACGACCATGGTACCTCGGTGGCCAGCCGACCACCGACCATGCACGCCCTTGGACGGTGCCCCCTACGGAGACCCTCGGGGAGTTCGACCCTCACACCTGCCCCGACCTCAGTCAGGCTCGTCCCCGAGCATGATTGCTCGAGAGTCTTGTGACCGTGACCGGGCCGGAGGAAAAGGCCTCGAGCCTCACCAAAAGCCGGGCACACTCCACAAAGGCGGCGTGGCATTAATTGCAGACGGCTCGGCGTGGCATTAATCGCTTGGCGGCTAGAAGGACAATCTTTGCCATGACTGCCACCCACCCCATGCGTGAGCGGTATGGCATAAGCGAAAACAGTGTCACCCACGTTCGGAAATAGTGTACGCCGCTCTGTAATAAATCTTTGAAACACTATAATCGCCTATAAATACCTCGCACGTAGTGTTCCGCGAGGATTACCTTCACTTTGCCCTCATAGGTAGCAATAGCATCTTGGGTAGCCTAGGGCATTGTCCTTAGAGCCTCCCGGGCCCCGGCGAGCACCTGTAATCCACCTTTGGAAACTAGTGCAACCACTGGACGTGGGGTTGTTATCTCCCTGCGAGAGGCCGAACAGCACAAAAGACTCTATTCTTGCATTATCTCCACGATCTGTGACTCTGGCGAGACCTCGGACATCACCCTCCATGGAAAAGGGGCCTTAGGTTGTGTAACATCCCAAAATTTGAGTTTTCAAAAATTTATATTTAAATTAGCTTTCTGAAAATTTTACATCAATCTTATTTGATTAAAGAAGCTTAATTTAGAATTTTCTAAATCTAAAACAATTTAATGTGCCTTTTGTGTGCATCAAGTAATTTAAAATTTAGTTGTTACAGTGTTCTTTGTATCTCAGGGGATTTCCCAAATTTGAGATTTCCTAAAAACTAATTAAAATTATTAATTTAAATATTTGGATGTTAATTGGATTTTTAATTTGAATTACTAATTGTTCAAGAAATTCTATATCCAAATGCCAAATTCAAACTTTTCCTTTGAAATTCCATTGAAATTCAAAATTTGGATTTCCCTCGGTGTTCTAATTAACCTAGTATCCATATCCTTCTGAAATTGGAGTTCAATCCTTTTCCGTCCGCAAAGTCAAATTTTCAATTTGGTACTTATTCGAAATTTCACCCGAGTTCCAAAATACTAAAAAAATCTCAAAATTCATATAATTAGGTTCCAAATATTCTAAAATGATTTTGGGAATTTTTCTAAGATTTATAGAATCCTCTGGTATTTTATCTCTCGTGCTTTTTATCAAATCCATTATTTTTGTTCCGAAATAATCTAAATTCCAAAGTTCATCCAAAAAGAGTGAAACCAATTTTATTGGGTTCCATTCTATTAATTATAATTTTTAGGATCTTTTCCGGTATTTTTAGACCTTGTTATCTATTTTATCTCGCGTGCTTCAAAAACGGCACTGTTCATCTTCAACCTCCAGCAGCAGCACTGTTCACGTCTGGAACTCAGGTCTGGCTCAAATTTCAAAACCTCATATCTCTTAGCATACTGCACCAAATCGCGTGGGAAATGAAGCATCGCGACGGCATCATAATGGAGAACAAGTTCCAAGACATTGCCCATCCTCAATCCGTGCGAATCGGCCGCAATTAAGCGATAATGACAATTTATTGCTCGGCCCATATCTCGAGCGTCTCTTCACTTCCCGAGGCGTGCGAGTACTCGAAATGTGCATATTGATGTCCTCTATTCCGTGCTCACCTTGTCCAATTGTTTTAGCATCATTTCGCCTTCCAAAACTTGAGAAAACCCGACGCCGGCGTTCTCCAAAGACACCGGTGAGCCATCTCTTGCTCCGGTGAGTTTCCGGGTAATCCGACCACGTCACTTTGTGCCTTTTTCTTCCATGATCACAACCATTCAGTTGGATTTGATTTTCGTTCTTGATTTGACCACGAATTTCGAGTTTGTTCGTAAATCGATTCGTCGCTCAGATTAAATCGTCGATTTCTCCCAAACCGGTAATCCCCAATCAAATTCCTTTTAGATGTATCCTAGTATGATCTTGCTCTACGCCGTGCTCTCGCTGGTTTTGAGAAATTCCACGTTCTATTGTGTTTTTGGCCGCCATGCCATTCGGGTTATCTTGCTCGTCACCGGTCGTCCATGGCGCCGCTGCCCTAGGCCTCCCCGTGGTCGGCCGACGTGCCCACGGGCTTCTCCTCACCTTGTCGCCCCCACGCCACCCCTTCGCCGTCCCTCCCCGCCGCCGGAGCACGCCGCCGCCATGCGCCGCCTATGCGTCGAACAAGCCGCCACCGTGCCGCCTTCCCACGCCATCCTAGCCCCGTTCGACCACCCAGCATGCCTCCTCTCATCACCGCGCCCCTCTGCACCACTCGGCCGCCCTCCCCATGCTGCCCCTCGCCGGAGCACCGCAGCGCCCCTCGTTGGCCTGTTTTGGCGACGCGTTCCTGGTCGGCTCGTCATAATTTTCGGTGATCCGACTATGTCACCTCGTGCCTTATAGTACCCTCTATCTCCCTTTCAAATTTCGTGTAATTTGGTTCAGGGAATCAAAAGTTATGGCTACCCAAAGATCAAATCTTGCCGGAGGTTGTTCTCCCTCGTTTTTGCGAGTTTGGCCGTGAAATTTTTATGGTAGACTCCTGGTGATATCCCCTACATGTTGCTCACCCTAACCCATGGTTTTGACCTCGTGCGGTTGCGCAAAAATTCTTTTCCCCGATCAGACTGCATTGCAGACATCCGAAAACGTCCTTGCGTGTTCCCCGTTGATCCAAAAGGTAAAATTCAGATCTGTTTACATCATATCATGCCAAATGTTCCCAGATAGCTCTCTGTAAAATTTGGTTAGGTTTCATCTATTATTTTAATAGTTATGATCGTTTGAACTATTAGCTCCGGGAGCCGTTCATCGGCAGTTTGTGATCAATCCGGTGGGTCGCCGCCAAATCCGCCTATTTTGTTGAGTTTGTCTCGTCGCGTTCTACGCGATGGACACTTCCCTTAGATTGTACCTGCAGATACATTTTCATGTATTCTCAGTCTTCTCGGCTCTGCGAGACTTCTTTCTTGCGCTTTGACGAGCCAGCCTCCCAGCTTGACGAGACTCCTCTCGCGCTTGGATTTAGCCTCCTCCTGGCTTGTGCTTCCGTGTGAACCTCGGCGAGCGAAAGCGATACTCCCACGTGAGGAAGTCAAGCCTCGTGGAAGAAGATCACGATCCACAACTCCGTCCCCATGGCCCCTACCTCGATATATCTTGAAATGTAACCATGCAACATTTTGTTATTAAGTAGGCGAAAACAATTAAAATCAGATTTCTTAACGAACCTCCCATGCTTTAGGCCCCTCCAAACGTGGTACAACGCTTCCACATCGGCCGTGGCGGCCCTCCAATCGAACTCCGGTCCATGGCGTAGTGTCATTTCTTCGCATATAGCGTCTACAAAACAGCATATTGGTGCTCCGGGATGTAATTGCACAAACATATTGTGTCATTTATACTTACCATCCTCGCGTGCTTGGGTAAATGCCGCACAAAACATCCGGGTTCGTGGATCCTCGCCTTGGTGCTTGGGATGTAAACTTCCACAAAAGTGGGAGTACTCCCACTTTCGACCTCTGCGGTGCAAAGTTAGAAACATGATAATATTTAAATTCACTAACAATTATAATACCGATACTTACCATGCGTTGCTCTAGGCCAATGTGTGCCTCACCAGCGTGCTTGTGCTTCCCCATTCTACTTCTTACATTCCTCGATTTCTATTTGATTTTTCTTGAAAATCCTCCGGCGCCCGAGACGCACATCCACCTCCAAGCCTCCATGTCCTTCATTATCCAATCGACCAGGAGCTCTGGAGATACTCTTGTTCTAGGTGTATCCTCCTCGCCTCTGGTCTTCTCATATTCACCTTCTTCACCCTCCTTGAACTCCGTTGTCATTGCTGATCTCAGAGCAACCTTTTGTGCCGCCCTATTGAAGACGCTTTTGGCCTTCATCACTGTTTAGTCAACAAAAGTCAACAACGTGCCTGAGTTTAGTTCATCATGAACTAATATATCTTAATGGACCCGATCTATAGATCGAGAGTCCATATGTCAATATCTGTTCAATCGAGTTAATTAATCTCGAAGTATATTCCCTGGAATATACTCCTGACGAATACCCATACCAAGGATACCCCACAGCGAAGTATACATCTATTTCAAGAACGCATTTCTCCGAGTTATCTAGCCTCGGAGTCCGGGCTGAAGGTGAAACCGACATGGCCCTCGTCCCTTCTAGGAAGGGGTTGATGCGAATCTCGGGTTGACGCTTGCCGCCCCGAACGACCCAGGCGACATCTCGCGCGAGCACCTTCTCGAGGCAGACCCGCATCGGGTAATACCACAGAGGCTCCGACCGGGACCTCGACCGGCGTCCCGCGCACCTCGGCCCCACGGTCACCTACAGAACCTCCGTTTGGTGGGCGTCTTCGCGATCCAGCGGTACACCTTCCGTTTCCTTCCGCTAAGAAACTTCTTCCCGATCACCCGGTAGCGTTGCCGCCCAGACCACGGGGCCTAAGCGCCATATGGCGCCGCCCCTAGCGCCCCGGGCCTCGCGCACCGGTCGCGAATACGGCGAAGCCGCAATGTTCATAACCGTGGGGACCGGAAGAAGAGCAGACGGCAAGCGGTCGATCCGGGCAGCGGACGTGATCGCCCGCGCCGCCACCGCGCCGAGCCCCGATGGTGCGGGGCATGGGCGTTCGGCCGAAATCCGCCGCGCGAACTTCGCCGATTCGGGCCCCACCAACATAACCAAGTACACTGGGGCCTCGAACCGGTGTGCAGTTAGAAGACTTCGACTTCGCATGCGAGGCGGGGCGCGCACGCAGACGATCTCGCCGTCATCGGTACCTCCCCATTTACCTCGCGGATTACGCTCGAGCATGGCTCGAGTATTTACCTGCGAACACCATCAGGAGCTGGGCCGACCTAAAGAGCGTCTTCGTCGGCAATTTCCAGGGCACTTATAAACGCCTAGGGAACTCCTGGGATCTCAAAGCTTCTAGCGGCGTAGAGTCTCTCCGGGACTATATCCGGCGTTTCTCCCAACAATGCAATGAGCTCCTCGACATCACAAGCCTTGGATGTTGTCGAGGCGTTTATCACGGATACCTCGTCAAAAGCCACGGTGCATGCTGGCTCCGCCAAGCCCGGAGACCACCAAGGAGCTCCTCGACATTGCCACCAACCACGCCTCTGGCGAGGAGGCTGTTGGGGCTATCTTTGACAAGGGGAAGGCCAAGCGAGAGGCCACCCAGACCCGATGCTACCTCGACCGCCGACAAGAAGAAAGCGAAAAAAGCAGGCGCGAGGGCCCCACGTGGTCGTGACAACCGATCGCCCGCCTTAAGCGAAAGAGGTGCGTCAGGATCCCGACCACTTCAAAAAATTGATGGACAGCCCATGTCCGCATCATGGGTACCTGTCAAACACAAATCTGAGGACTGCGAGACCACAAGCGTTTCATCTCCGGAACCTCCGCGCGGGGTAAAGGGAAGAAGCGCGACTCGGCACCAGATGCCGAGCCCAAGGAGGCGGCCGAAGAGTTCCGGAACCTGATGGCTGCCTCATGATCTTCGGCGAACCAACGAGCTACGCCGACAAAGCGTCAATGCAAGCTTGCATTCCATGAAGTCCACATGGGCGGCTCTGTGCCCAAGTACCTCCGGTGGTGAGTCACCGATCACCTTCGACCGGAGTGATCACCCGATCCGTCCGCACCCGAGGAGATACCCTCGGTCGTGGCCCCATTGTGGGGAGACGGCGCCTTTCAAGGTGCTCATGGATGGTGGCAGCAGCCTCAACATCCTGTATGTTGAGACCTTCGATGCCCTGGGGATCCCTCGCTCAAGTCTTCGACCGAGCAAGGCGCCTTTCCACGGCATCGTTCCTGGTCTGCAAGCCCATCCGCTCGGGCAGATCGACCTGCCCGTAACCTTCGGGAACCAGGCCAACTTCCGCACCGAGACCCTCACCTTTGAGGTCATGGGGTTTCCTGGCTCCTATCACGCCATCATGGGGAGGCCATGTTACGCCAAGTTCATGGCGATCCCCAACTACACTTACCTCAAGCTGAAGATGCCGGGGCCGCGGGGAGTCATCACCGTGGCCGCATCCTTCAGCTTCATAACCAGCGAGAAAACCAGTTGTGAGTTGGCATCGGCGATCATTGCGTCCGCCGAGCTCGAGAATCTCCGGAAGGAGACCTCGGAATCCGCCCCCGACTCCAGCAAGTCGTGGGTCCGGATCCTTCAAGTCCGCCGAGGATACGAAGGAAGTCATGGTCGATCGAAGATCCGACCAAGACCCCGTGCTCGGGCGCGCTCCTCGCCAAATAGGAAAGCGCGCTCGTCGACTTTCTTCGCATAATCGGGCGTCTTTGCATGGAAACCCTCGACATGCGGGCATCCCGGGAAGTCGCCGAGCACTCCTTGAATATTCGCCCGGCTCAAGGCGGTCGTCTAAGCGCTTCGCGCCGCTTCGCGAAGAAAGGCGCCAAGATCATCGGAGCAAATCGCCAAGCTTTTGGTGGCGGGGTTTATAAAAGGTCCGCCACCGAATGGTCGCCAACCTGTCTTTGGTAAAAGAAGTCCGGGCAATGGAGAATGTGTGTTGATTACACGAGTCTCAACAAGGCATGTCCCAGGACCCTTTTCCATTGCCCGCATCGACCAAGTTGTCGACTCCACCGCGGGGTGTGAATCCCTGTCTTTCCTGGACGCCTACTCAGGCTACCACCAGATAGCGATGAAGGAGTCCGACCAACTCGCGACCTCGTTCATCACTCCGGTTCGGCTCGTTACATTACGTAACGATGCCGTTCGATTCTGAAAAAATCTTGGTGCTACATACCGGCGATGTATCACGGGCGTGTTTTGATGACCGGATCGGCGTAACATCGAGGCGTCGTTGGCGATATATCGTCAAAACTAAGAAGGTTGACAACCTTGTCGCCGACTTAGAGGAGACTTCGCCAAACCTCCGAAGGTTTCGTGATCGAGCTCAACCGAGAAGTGCGTTTTCGGGGTCCCCAAGGAAAAGCGCTCGGCTTCATCGTCTCGGCGCGGCATCAAAGCTAATCGGGAGAAGATCGCGCGATCATGAAGATGGATGCGATCGGCAACTGAAGGAGTCCAAAAGGTCGACGGATGCCTAGCGACCTTGAGCCGCTTTCGTCTCCGCCTCGGTGGCGCTTGAATGCCGCTTTATAAGCTGCTCAAGAAGTCCGACCACTTCATCTGGACGCAGGAAGCGCAGGAGGCCCTCAATCGATTGAAGGCGTTCTTAACTACGCCCCCGGTGTTGGTCGCCCCAACACAGAAGAATCGCTCCTCCTCTACATCACCGCCACGACCAGTGTCGTTAAGCGCGGGCGCTTCGTTAATGGAGCGAACCGAAGAAGCAGCGTACTCAAGGTGCGGCGGCGGTGTATTTCATCGGCCAAGTACTCTCGAGTCAAGGCCCGTACCCTCGGTGCGGTTGCTCTCGCGGTGCTCGCCAAGAGGAAGCTAGTCCACTACTTGCCGGCATCCGATCTCCGTAGTAACTTCTATGCCGCTTCGGCGAGATCATTCGCAGCCGCGGCCGCCCGGAGAATAGCCAAATGGGCCTCGAGCTCAAGCGGCCACGACATATCGTATGTCCCCGGACGACCATCAAGTCGCGAGCCACGCCGACTTCGTCGCAGAGTGGACCGAAGCCCAGACGCCACCCGCGCTCGAAGACCCCGAGTACTAGACGATGTACTTCGATGGGTCCTACACCAAAAACGGGGCGGGCGTTGGAATCATCCTCATCTCTCCAGTCGGAAACAAGCTTTAGTACGCGATTCGGTTGCACTTCAACAACACCAACAATGTCGCCGAATACGAAGCACTCGTCAACGGTCTCGGGATTGCTACCGACCTCGGCGCGCGCCATCTCTACGTACACGGCGACTCCAAGCTTGTCGTTGACCAAGTCATGAAGGCTTCCGAGCCTCGTGACGATCGTATGGTGGCATACTGCCGAGAGGTACGTAAATTGGAGGAAAGGTTCAAGGGATTCGAACTTTACCATAGCTACCGCCGTTACAATGGGGAAGCCGACTACCTTGCCAACGGCTTCGGTAGGGGACGATCCGTCGAGGATCTCCGTCTCAGACCTCTCTGAGACCCACCGTTCATTTGGATTCTCCCTCGAACATCCGCCGACCCTCGGCATCGCCCCTCCAAGCGCTTAGCGTTGAAGTCGAGCCTTCTAAATCGGGACACGGCGTCTTTTCGCCGACTCCATTGGAGGAAACCTTTCATCGACCGACTAGCAAGCGGATCGCTCCCGTGATCCCACCGAGGCCCGGCGCCTCGCTCGGCGGGCGAAATCCTTTGTACTGGTCGGAGAGGACCTCTACAAGAGAAGCCCCTCCGGGGTCCTCCAGAAGTGCATCCTGGCGAACCAAGGGAAGCAGCTGCTGTTGGACATCCACGCCGGGATTTGCGGACATCATGCCGCCCCACGATCCCTCGTGGGCAAAGCCTTTCGCCAAGGTTTTTACTGGCCAACGGCGATGGCCGATGCCGAGCAGATTGTTCGCACCTGCGAAGGGTGCCAATTCTTTGCTCGACAGACGCATCTTCCCGCGCAAGCCCTGCAGACGATCCCTATTACATGGCCGTTCGCCGTTTGGGGACTTGATCTGGTCGGTCCCTTTAAGAAGGCGCCCGGGGGCCTGACACACCTGCTCGTCGCGGTGGACAAGTTCACCAAGTGGATAGAAGCTAAGCCGGTCGCCACCATCACTACGTCGGTGACCAACTTCTTCGCGACATCGTCTGTCGGTTGAGTCCGAACTCCATAATCACCGATAACGGCACGCAGTTCACAGGAAAGAATTCCTCGAGTTACGTGGCGACTTCAACATCGCGTCGGCTGATCGCGGCCGTGGCCCATCCGCGGACTAATGGCCGGTCGGAAGCGTAGCGGCATGATCCTCAAGGGCTAAAGCCGCGGATCTTCGATCGGATCGAAGAAATTCGGCGGGACGATGGGCGCCAAAGCTGCCTCCGGTCCCCAGAGTCTACGGACAATGCCGACCCGTCGGCCGGATTCACACCATTCTTTTTGGTGTTATTGCGAAGCCGTTTTACCCACCGACTGGACTACTGGGCGCGCAACTACAAGCTTCGGCGTGGCGGCGGGGGCTCGGCAGAAGAAGAGCGCCATCGACCCGGCTTGACGAGCCGCGCGAAGTGGCCGTTTTGCGATCGGCCAAGTATCAGCAAACGCTGCGGCGTTACCATGATCGACAGGTCCGCGGACGATCCTTCAGCGTTGGCGACCTGGTCCTGCGCCAGGTCCAGTCCAACGTCGGCAGGCATAAGCTGTCCCCTCCATGGGAAGGACCCTTCACCATCGTGGAAGTCCTCCGACCTAGTACCTTTCGACTCAAAGACGCCGACGGCAACGTTGTACCCAATGCATGAAATATCGAAAAGTTGGCAACGTTGTACCCAATGCATGAAATATCGAAAAGTTAAGGCGATTTTATCCTTAAACTTTACCCTTATTCCTGCGACCTTGGCCAAACCTCCAGGCCCGAAGCGCGACGTACTGATCACACCCTGATCGTCGTGCGTCGCTCAAAGGACTGCCTACCCGCGTGGCCATCTGAGATCGTGCACCAATCGAACATCGTGGCCTATCTCGATGGTAACTCCTTTTGCCGAAAGCGCTTCTGACCCCGTCCCAAATGACTCACGGTCTCGAGTAAGTAGCGTCCGCGGTGAAAGGGATAACCATAGGGGAGGGGACGGTCTTTTATCGGTTTGAGGCACGACTCTGGGCCAGCCTTTTCATCACTACCTTCACATTTCCTTCAAAGTATCGGCGCCATGGCCCTGCGCCCGCGTAACCTCGGAAGATTCCTAAAGACTACGGTCATCCAGAGAAGCACTTGTCATGAAGAAGAAAACGCGCAATGTAAGGCAAAATCCCCAAAAGCTGCACTATGCAGTGTGCGTATATTACAAAAAAAAGAAGAAGAAGAAAAGAGGCGGGGAGGGAGCCTGAGCCGTCTCTAGGCTACGTTCAGGCGTCGCCCTCAGCGGTGTCGTCGTCGGAGCTGTCACTGCTCTCGAAGACGTCGCCCAGCTCGGCCACCTTCTCCGCCGCCGGCCTCACCCTCGCCCGCGCTTGGTCCGCGTCCCCTCAATCCAACCTTGATTGCAATCGGGTCGAAGGGCGCCGTGGCCGGTGGCGCTGACGCCGATCGTATTCGCCGCTCTGCGGAGGCAGCCCGACCCTCGCGAGCGGAACGCTCACGCAGGGCACGGGGCAAGTCGGAAAGGGCGTCGGCCGCCTGGTTAAGGCGGAAGGCGTATCCCGCCGGAGTAAGCTCCAGAGGCTCCGGCAGCCTCACCCCCAGAGGCTCCAGGCTCCGGCCCATGTTCTCGAAGGCTGGGCGGAGCAGGGAGAGGAGACCCTTCCGCGAGGCTAGTTGCTCCGCGTACATCGAGCTGAGGTCCTCCACGGCGGCCTCAGCCCAGGCCCGCTGCGACGACGCGCCTTCGCGCGCCGTGGCGAGCTCCTCCTCGAGGGCGGCGACCCAAGCCCGTTCGCTACACCTCTCGCCTTTTCGCCCGGCTCCCTTCGGCGGACCGGGTCCGTGCTTGCTGAGCAAGCACTTCCGCCTCCCGAGCGGCGACCGTGGCAGCCTGTGACGCTAAGGAAGCGTCCAGCCGCGTCAGCGCGGCCGTCATACTGGCTGCCCGCGCCCTCGTCGTAGAAGCGATGGCGCCCGCCCCTCCCACTGAGGCGGCCGACGCAGGCATAGCAGATGGTTCGCCAGAACCAGAGCCAGCAGCGCTGGTCAGAACAACAAACAGTTCAACATTGGCAACAAGAGGAAGACCGGAGCCATCAAAGAAGACTCACTCCGAACGAGGATTCTGGATACGGAAGATCGGCGAGGAACAATCGAGCCCTCCCTTCGCCGCGCATCAGCAGCGGATCGGCCAGTCGGGATCTCTTGGAGCCCGACCCGAAGTCGTCCTGTTGCCTCCCGCTTGCACGGCCCTGCGATCATCGTCGCCACTCACCATCAACGCCCTTGCCTTCTGATCCTTCCCCTCTTCTCTGGACGAAGGGCAAAAGCAAAACAGGAAGACGGAGGAGGCGAACTGCGCATAAGGGCTTTTTCCCTCCGCACCATATTTATAGGGCCGGGGCGGAGTGGTCGAAGTGGAGTCGTCTCGGGCTGGCAGCGTCGCGCATGCATGCTTGCCGTCTGCGTGTGAGGCGTGCCATCCCACCCACGCCTCGCATTAAAATGCGATGTGACGGTTAGAGCGAAGGATTTGTGCCAACCGAGGAAGCCTTGGCGCGACTCTTCGATTTCCGTTCAAGACCGATCGATTGCGTCGGTAGTCGGCGCCAACCAACGTCTGAATAGGCCACGGTGGCCCCAAGTGAAGGTCTCGACGCGCAACACCTCCGCATTTAAAATAAAAGATAAGGCAATCCATTCCTTAAGAGTTTTTTACGTATTCGTTTTTCCTTCGAGTCCCACATATCGCTCGAGGTGCAAGCTCACACACTTTCACGGGTCGGGTGAGGGTCGGCTACATGGTCCTCCCTAGCGGTAACCCCCTCAACCCGAGCACTACAGCCTGTGCCCCCGTGGCTGCAGTTGCGAAGTAGTGCTCTGCGGAAGGAGGAAATACTCATGCGGAGCGGCCCCCAGTTGGACGGGAACACTCCTCTCCCGTGCAAGTGTGGATGAGCGACGTATGCCTAAGGTTCCTACACTCGCGGGCGAGCAATGCAGTGCGCCATTTGGTGCCCCCCACGATGGTAACCCTTTCGATCCAGCCCATGAAATTTTGCAGGAGTGGAAATCGCGAAAAGCAAGGGAGCAGCGATGACGAAAGGTAGGAAAACTTACCCAGATTTACAGGTGCCCACGAATCACGTGTCGTTTGGTACATATCGATAATCTTTGCCGATCAAAGCATCGCGTGTCCGTCTAAACGCCACGACAAGCGCGGTAAGGCGTATCGCCCCGATCATTTCGTTTAGCATTTTAATTCCCGCCGCACATTAAATGCTTGCAGGATGTCGGTATCGCTCGGCGCTAAACGCCTCATGACCCTTTAATCTCCGCCTCCGGGTCGGCTCAAACCGACCCAAGACAGGAGGAAAAGCCCACCAGGCCTTCGCAGCCTCGAGGTGGCGAGAAGGCTTGAATGCCTGACGAATAAGACCTGGCCGTGGGTCCCAAAGGTAGGATCCACCGGATGGATCCCTCGCCGACCCCGGCAGGCAAACGAGCGAGGGGCAAGTTTTAGGCGAACCCTCGGTGGGTCACTAGTTGGGTTGGCGGACGACCCAATCGCCTTAGCTCGCGTCCGAGACCATACTTCAAGCTCTCTCATGGTGTCCCAAAAGAAGCAGCAGCCAGTGCGCCCGAAGTTCTGAACGGCTCGGGGTCCGATACGGGATTGAGTAAAGAAAGGTTTTTTATGGGTCGCCCCCAGCGGGTCGGACACCCGGCGCAGGGATCGTCCGCTCGGAGATCGCTCGATCTCCAGGGCCCACTCGGATAACCCGTTTGCAGCTCCACGAGCACGGTGTTAATGCGACGTAGGCAAACACGCGTTTGCTCACCCCTCCGGGTCCCACACTGCGGGACGAGGCGTATCGTGGGATCGACAACGGCCTCTCCTCTCGTGAATCACCTCGCCCGGCGAGGACTCGAGATGGATGCCCCGCCTAGCTCGGCGTTAAACCGGTAGCGCCTAACACGCCCGACTACGGCGTAAAAATAGCACTAACACGCCCAGCTACGGCGTAAAATAGCACTAACGTCTAGCTCTGACGTTAAAAAGCACTAAAGGAAGCTGGAACCTCTCGCGAAGGCATCCGGACTTCCCGGCCGATCACGGCCGCGTCTAGCTACGACGTTAAAACAAGCACTGGGAACCGGAACCTTTCGCAAAGGCATCCGGGCCTCCCCGCCCATCCGGCGCGTCTGCCGACCGGCGTGGTCGCGCATTAGAACCCTCCGACCAGCTCGGTCAGTTCATTTCAACCTATGTAACCCCAGACCAGCTCTGCGACCTACTCGGGGGCTCAAAATTACACCCACCGGGTGAGCTTCGCACGCGGCCGTCGAAGCACCTGTGATCGGTTAGACTCGACCGAACATGACGTCCCTCTCCGGGAAGACTTGTTCCCTCTTCTTGCCGCGTCCTTATTGTCGAGAAGACCATACCAGACAACGGAAGGTCCTCGAGGCAGCTCACGTTTGGGGCGGCCCTACAGGGACTCTTGGCGAATACCCATACCAGGGATACCCCACAGCGTAGTATACATCTATTTCAAGATAACATTTCTCCGAGTTATCTAGCCTCGGAGTCCGGGCTGAAGGTGAACCGACATGGCCCTCGTCCCTTACCGGAAGGGGTTCTTGCCGAATCTCGGGTGGGGCCTGCGGCTTAAGCCCGACCAAACCAGGCGACATCTCGCATGCACCTGCTCCGACCCGACCCGCGCCGGGTATTACCACGAGCTCAAACCGGGACCTCGACCAGCGTCCCGCGAGCACCGGCCGGTCTACCGCCACGGCAATGATCAACGCCCGAGCGGGCCACTGTTACCGCAGACGTACGGTAATATTAGAGACGGACGGTTCCTTCCCAAAACAACGGAGGCGGCCTCAGCTAAAGCACCCATCTTTTTAAGACGTCAGCGTCTGACAGGCGCTCAGAGGGCAGATATGCACCCTCCGAAAAGGGCGCCGCTCGTTGTGTCTACCCACCCGTATGGGGCGCTACTGAACTGCGATCATCATGACCGAAGACCAAGTCGCCCGGGCGAAGAGCCTGCCCGTCATCATGACCGAAGACTAGGACGCCCGGACGGGGCATGCCCTTGTCTCTTTTTCAAATCCTCGTGTAACCTGCCCCCTCGGCCTATATAAAGGGAGGCAGGGCCCTTGGAGGAGGGGGATAGATTTTCTTTCCTTCACACGCACTCACACGAGTTCGCTCACTGGCACCGCCCCTTTAGATCGCTCAGGGTTCTCCGACCTGGGTCGGCGCCAGGCGTAGGAAAGCCCTCCCGACTTCCTCTTCCCGAGCGAGTGCTAAGGGCCTGTCCTTAGCCTCCGTTTGTAATCTCTGTTTACTCTCCGAGCTCAGGGTAATTCAAACCGCCACCACGAACTGGAAGTAGGGACATTCAGCCCGAACCAGTATAAATCTGAGGCTTCTTTGGTCTAACCATTCGAGGAGAGGGAGCGCGTGATCCCCTATACATACGAATTTACTTGCCGGTTATACAAAACACCGACAACTCCGTTCTTTCCTAATTATCAATCGTAACCTTCTCGATAAATCTTCTGAAAGCCTGTTGACGAATACTCATACCAGGGGTACCCCACAGCAAAGTATACCTGCTTGTATTTCTCTCAGTCATCTGGGTTCCGAACCCAAATCAGCGATGCTGCCAAAGGCGGGAGGGGGTATTACCTGAGTCTCCATTCCCCCAGCAAGATGGGATTATCGTTGAATATTGGCTGAATCACCGAATGAACCATCTTGGGCCCGGCCTTAGCCCCAAGGGGCCCCGAAGGACTCTTGGCCCCGACCAGGCCACCTAGGGGCACTTCCGGCAAGTCATTTGGTCAGCGCCCAGCCCGTCCCGACGCTGTGGTCGAACCCCAAAGAGCTCGACTTGCGACCCCGCCACATCACGGTCAAGACAGAGGCGGTCACCGCCCCATGGGCACGACAACCATCTTGGGACGGTGGCTCTTCCCAAGGTGGCGAGGGCATTGAGTCAAGCACCAGATCCACCGCCCAGTACAATGAAGAAGCGCACTTCAACCCGAGGAGGTGCCAAGGCACAGCATAGATGGCGTCAGCATCTAACAAGCATGTACAGGGCAGGCACGCGCCTTCCCAATGAAGCACCATCCTTTGTGTCTACCAACCCGGCATGGGTAAGCAGCAACTTGTCAGTCACCAGGACCGAAGACCAAGACTAGCATACCCCAATCTCTTTTCTCTAAATTTTCGTGTAACCTGCCCCCTCCGACTATATAAAGGGAGGCAGGGTCCCCGGCAATGGGGCAAATCCCCTCATTCTTCCTTATCCCACCTCGCTTGCTCTCCGACCAACGACCGTTCGAGGCTCCTGAACTGCTGCCGTTGAGCGGCGCTAAGTCTGTCCTTAGCCTCGCGTGTAACCTTCCACACTCTGAGCAACGAGATCCACCACCACGAACTGGAAGTAGGGACGTTCGGCCCGAACCAGTATAAATCTGAGACTCCTCAGCCTGATCCAGTGCTCATTCGAGGCTTCTTTAGTCTAACCATTCGAGGAGAGGGGGCGCGTGATCCCCTATACTTACAAATTTACCTACCGGTTATACGAAACACCGACACCTGTTCTCTTTCATCCGATCTTTGATCAAATCTATTCAAGTTCCTAAATTCAATCCCTTTCGTTCAGTACCAATCTAATCTTCATTTGGAGTTTATTTGAATTGCCTTTTGAGATTTGTTGTATTTGTGCTTCTTTGTCGTTAGACGTGTCGTCTAGAAGTTACCCGAAGTAGCTGAAGGACAAGGAAGTCGAAGCATTCGATTGAAGAGCCAAGGGTTGAGGAAGTCGAAGATCAATTTAAAAGAGTAAAGAGCAGTTTATAACAAGTGCCAGGTAAGTTGTGCTTCGATCATATTGCTCCCAGTTTTTACAAATTTACTTTGATTCAAATTATTGCATGCCAGTTCAAGGTTAAAATGATTTAAATTAATTTGTGAATTAGTTATTCAACCCAATTGCTAAATATCACCTTGCCATGATTATTTGTATGCCATAATTCATTTGTCACCCTAAAATGGTTGATTATTAGTTGATTGTTATTACTTGCCAATGTGGGTTGGTTAGACCGTGTATAATTGCTTAGCCATGCCACGCAACTAATGTCTTTTGAAAATGAAAGGATAATACTGATTAATGGATTATGAAATGTGTTTGTGAAATGGTGTGATGTGTTTCCACACGATAATGTTGATATGTGGAACTAGAGTGGTTCTACATGGATGTTGAGTTGTTGTTGGCATTGTGTTGCGCAATAATCAACTGGGGTGGTAAAATGTTTTAGACCGAGGCAAGTGGCAAGAGTGGCATTGGATATGTTACTTTGGTATTTGGCGGTGTTGTTGGTGAATTATGTGATGGTATTGTTGGTGAATTGTTGGGGTAGTCTTGCCTTGGTCACCCTAAGGACTTCACCTTGCAAGCCTTTGAACTGAGTCACTTTCGTACAACCACATATACGATATGGGGCAGACCTAGTTTACTAGGATTACGATATCTCACCTTTGATACCTCGGGGTGGCGATCACGGGGGTGATGTATGGGGAGCGCACTGTGCTGCGGCTTGGTACCCATCCAACGGTGTTCGTCGGTCCTATACTTCGGCTCAGTGTGAGGGAAGTGATAGTGAAGGCAACACGGAGAGGTTCCTAGGTTGAGCTAGAAGTTTCTGAAAGGCTTTGTTATAATCGCTCATTCGCATACTCTTGTATGGCGATTCACGGCTGACGTGGTGAGTTGATTGTATCTTGTGGGTAAAGTGTACAACCTCTGTAGAGTGTAAAAACTATTCGAATAGCCGTGTCCGCGGTATTGGACATTGCTCGGGAATTACAGTCAATGGTTAGATTTTGATAAAAATGAGATTAGGACTATGGACAATGTGGTATGGAAATTGGTTAAGGAGGAGAAATGCTTTACTTGAGAATGATTAAGAAATTTATTATGGATATTACTTGTTTTACTGCTTTTCAATCTATTTATGATATTCATTTAGAAATGTTACTTTATTGCAAAAGAACCATTCAGCCATTCCTTTGGAATAAGCCATGCATGTAGTAATAGAATTGCATTACATGCACGACTTGTTGAGTACAGTTGTGTACTCACCCTTGCTATAACAAAACATCACCGATTGAGGAGAAGTCTTTGTCTTGAAGAAGGAGAGTTCGCAAGAAGGCGAATATCTAGGAGTTGAACCTTGTCAAATGCCCGTGGTATTTTGATGGGATTCACCGAGCGTTCTTCGTTCATTATTTGTTCGTTTTACTCTGAGTTGAAGCCATCTAGGCTTCACAATTGTAAGTTGACCTTAAGATTGTTCTACATGTTATACTAAAAGATGAATTCTTTATTTATTATTCCATTGTGTATGATTGTGATATTCATCTTTGTTAACTGTGGGCACTAGCTACTGATCCTGAGACTAGTGCTGAAAACACAGAGGGTTTCCGAATTGTGAATTCGGGTCCCGACAGGTTGATCCCTCATTCAACAAGTAAGCTTGGCGGGGGACCGGTTCCCGAATCGTCGACAGTTTCCTAGGGCCGCTGTTAGTTTGTCTTTCTCCCTGTCTGGGTGAAAATTTCCTTGGCTCAACTCGACGTGCAGCTACTGAACACTTTGTGACATTACTTCATCATCGCTGCTTCTGAATGATAGAACCCCACTAGACGTGATAGATGCCCTCGCTAGCACGTAATGCTTGACTCGGTCCGGTAATCTAGTCAAGGGACTTGCGCCAGTCAATCGGACCGCATCTAATTCTTGTCTCTCCCATTGAGGAATTTTACCAGCGTACCCACTCGTGCCTAGCCTGTGGGGGTGAGTATTCATCCTTGCGATGTTTATGTGGTCCTCACTGGACTTCATTGCCACTTCATCTTGCTTCATCGCCAAAAACTCATCCCAATATGGCTCTAATTTTGGGTAGTCTCCGATGGCTAACCGGTTTTTCTTCACATAATTTGTATTCAGCCTCGCCTTGAAGCTCCTCCATGCCGCATCCATGGTCATCAATGCATCACGACGCACGGGCTCTTCGGCTCCTTCAGGGAATTCAAACGTGTCTTTCAGCTCTGTCCATAGATCATCTTTGGTGGCGCGGGGCACTTTGTGCCAATCCAAATAGGTGATTGGCATTTTATCCCTTACGATGTACCCGCATGTTGACATGTACTTTGTTGCTGGCTTCTGTGGTGCAAGAGGGCCCCGAAATCGACACCTCTGAGATGGTATACCGGCCTTCAGGCTTCTTAGTTTTCCCTTGGCCTCGACGTCTTGCAACAGGAGCATCATCTACTGCAGTGGTGGAGACCTCGGCAACTTCAGTGACTGGGTCGATGTTAAGATACCGACTCGGGCTCGGGTTGGAAGTCTCCTCCGTTACAGGATCGGGAGTGGACTCCATGAGAACTACATTTCGACAAGAAATGTTGATGTGGGATGGAAAGAATAATAAGTTCATAACTGACCAATCGACTTGAAAAAAATATTCATACATAGGTTGAGGCAAAAACCACAAACAAGACAAACACACTACACAAGTTGATTATTATAAGTTGTTCTCAGATGTCGGGTTGCCTTTAAAGGCCTTCCTCGCCACAAGGGTAAGATATAGACGTGTTTGTGACAACCTTACCTTAAATTAACATATTCAATATATATAAGCACGCCAGAATAACAGGTTCTTACTGGACAACTGAAACAGACAGGAGCATGAACAACAAAAAGCATGAAAAATTAATTTGTTGTCACAAACAGTCTATCTTAACCCAAATCCTCACAGAACAATTGATCCCACTTGCAAGGCCCCCAAGTCACAAGACTGGCCCCTTTTGCAAATCACCGACAGAGAGCAATCACAGAAGAAGATGAAATAAGTACATACTAGCATGCAAGATGGAATAACAAGTGTTCATACTAACATGCTCTCATATTAGGGTTGAGTCAGGCCTTGAACCCTTACCAAATAGGCTAACAATACATTCAATGAATCAGGCCTTGAACCCTTACCACCTTAACATTCTATTGATTATTCCAATTAACAGCATGAAAAACATTACATGACTCAATGGAAGCATAATCGACATAACCATAGAGATGAAATAATTCATAAGACTAATCATGTCTACAAAACCAGATTGGTTGATGATTTGTGCTCTCAGATTAGGGTTTGAATGAAGATAAGAATCTTCACCACAATCACAAATGGGCTAACAAATTATTCAATGGATTAGGCCTTGAATTCTTACCACCTTAAAATGCACAATAAAAGAATTGTACTGTCAATATATATACACAGTTCAAATCATAACCAGTGCTAGACTTACTAACCGAAACAGTGCAAGACTTCTAGATTAGTAACTAAATCAATTTAGATGTCTATGAAATGAAGATAAATCTATTCGTATATCTACCCACAAATACACTCAATGACAACAGATGCATCTAGGCATATCAACGAAAAGTAGGACTTTATCCGCAAGTAGTAAAAGTAACCATTTATGAATGCAACCATATCAGTGGAAAGATTAAAAGCATAAACTAAAAACTTAATCATAATACACAATGCATTCAATTCAAAGGCCTCATGCACACACATACACATAGGTGCCCAAACCTCAGCATTATATATCTATATGCACGCACATAATCACACAATCTCAAAAAAATACAAAATACCAGCATTCATAATCATATTACACAAAAGGTAAATCCTTGGGACCTTACACATCTTAATCACAAAATCATACATAATACAAATGTTCATATAATCCATTTCGGCCATAAACTCAACAATCACAGTAAGCACACCCTAGTTCATCATCAAGCAAGAACAAAGCGCAGAATCGAAGATACTCAAGTCTACAATTCTTCTTAGCATTCAAGTCTACAATTCAAGGCCTAACCACAGAAGAAAATGTTATGATCATACATAAACCCTAAACCCTAGTTCATCATCGAGCAGCACCAATACCTCAGCTAGCAAGAACAAAACGTAGAACCGAAGATACTCACAGTCGGATGTGGATGATGTTGTCGCAGTGGAGGACGAGCTCGGCGTAGAGGTGCCGGCGTTGGAGTGGCGGCGGCGTTGGACGAGCGGCGGTGGCTTGGAGTGGCGGCGGCGTCAGAGTCCTCCCCAACGGACGACGTTGGCACGGCTTGGAGTGGTGGGCGCTGCGGTGGCTTCGTGCGGGCGCTGCAGCGGCGCGGTGCGGGAGAGCAGGAGGTGAGTGAGCGGGAGGAGGAATTTTTGGAAGTGCAGACGGCGAGCTTAGGTTTAGGCCTATGTATGGACAAAGTATCTGTGGCGGTTAATAATAAAAACCACCACAGATAACCATTATATGTGGCGGTTCTTATTAATAACCGCCACAGATAATGGTTATCTGTGGCGGTTTTTATTAATAACCGCCACAGATAATTATTATCTGTGGCGGTTTTTATTATTAACCGCCATAGATATTGCCCCCAATATAAATCCCTAGACCATGTAAGTGTTATCAGTGGCAGTATTTATTATTAACCGTCACAAATATTTCCTCCAATACAAACTTAGACCATTGTAATTGTTATCAGTGGTGGTTTTTGTTTAAAACCGCCACAGATACCCCTATCTCCTCTTAGCCATTTAAAGGGCTATGAAAATACAGGAGTGGCCTACAAAAGGATGGCTATGCATCAGACCGAACTACAAATACGGATGACTACGCATTAGATAGACCGAGCTACAAATACAGATGACTACGCATCTTCACCGAGTGAACCATTGTTGCTGCGACGCCGAAGATGAAGAAAAGAAGTGCGATAGCGTTTTTCATCAAACTTGATACATTAGAGTGTATGATTTGCTATATGCCATACGATGCACAAGTGTTTTTTAATTTTAAAAGGAATTATATGTGATTATTAAAATTTTATATTTTCACAATAATTTCATACTGTTTTTGGGAAGATATGGTAAAATTTTAGCTGGACAAACATATCACATTCGCAGTTGTCGACGTTTGTCGTCGGCAATAATGAAAAGGGGGCTAGGCGCTGGATCGGAAGCTCGATGGTAGCACAAGACGCACGATGTATACAGGTTCGGGCTCTCGCGGTGGAGATAATACCCTAGTCCTGTGCTCTGGAATTATATGTGGCTAGCTGATTGCCGATAAGATGTTCTGTGTCTTCCTCCTCCTCTCCTCCCCCACCCCCCTTTATATAGCGGAGGAGGGCGGTTACAAAGAAGAGTCCTAATCGGTTACAAGGTGGAGATTGTATCTCTTTCCTTATCCGTTTAATATGATAACGGATAGGATTACAATTGTATCCTCCCTAAGCGGTCGGTTTTATCTTACGGGTTTCCTTCTTTGCGCATGGCAACTTTGCCTCTTGAGCAATACCCATCTTCATGCGATCGGCTTGGCCTATCCCCTTGGGTGGTCCTCACGCGCCTGCCATGCAGATACCGGTCCATATACTCCACGATAGTCTCCCGAGTGCTGCGATCGAATTGCCGCCTTCTGGTCGCAGACTCAACCGAGTCAAGCTTCATGCCGAAAGTGCTTCCATTCTTGATGTAGTTTCGACTTGTTTTCCTTTCCAATGAAAGTGCCCATTGTAGGCAAAGAGATCGTGAAGGACTCAATAGAGCTCCACGCGTTGAATTATATCCCATCTGCTATGCGGCGCAGGTTGGTGGCTCCTCATGGGGTATACCGTATTCCAAACGATATACTGAAGTCAAAACGCTTTTCCCGCTCAAGGCGAAATTCAGCGCCGCTTCCTTTAAATTCATTCGTCGCCGAAGTTGCTGATGTAGTAGCCCTGAAATCATGTATATGCAGAACTTAGGCAATGTAAAACCATTCACACTCGGATGTGGTGTCCGATGGTTTATGTATAATTTTAGAGTTTTTACTCCTTTTCCTTATTGATTTTGAATTCATCCAAGTGGTTTGACTCTTTTTTTGTTTAAGCACTCTGCCGACAAATATAGCCCCGGCGTCGAGTCGGCTCATGGCCCTCTTTCGTGCGCATTTTGGGTGACTAAAGTTCGCCGTTCATGAGGTCGAGCTTCACAACTCGGAATCGACTTTTCGGATTCATTTGCAATCGTTAAGTAAAGGAAGAAAAATACAACTCAGAAATAGATGTGCGCATGCGCACACTATTAGGTGTAGCCTCCGACTTACTGCTTAGTTGAGAATCAACTAAGTAGCAAGTCAAGAGGAAAGTCGCAAACGAACAATATTTCTTAATGTAGGAAACAATAAACGACCCAAAGAGTGTTGCGCATGCGCAACACTATTAGGTAACCCCGACTTACTGCTTAGTTGAGGATCAACTAAGTAGCAAGTCAAGAAAGCCAATAATTTTATAATGACATAATTTGAGTAAAATGCTGACTTAGCTGCTTTATGCTCGTGTGTTGTTGACGATCGTGTCGTCCTTGCTCGTGGCGCAGGCATAGGCTTGCAGTCGAGCCGAAGGTGGCGCTCGGGGCGCAGGCGTAGGCTCGTGGCCGTGCCGAAGTTGGCGCTCGGGGCGCAGGCGTGGCTCGTGGCCGTGCCGAGTATGGCGCTCGTGGCGCAGGCGTGGCTCGTGGCCGTGCCGAAGTTGGCGCTCGGGGCGTAGGCGTGGCTCGTGGCCGTGCCGAAGTTGGCGCTCGGGGCGCAGGCGTAGGCTCTTGGCCGTGCGGTTGGCGCCGGGCGCAGCGAGGCTCTGGTCGTGCCGAATTGGCGCTTGAAGCGCGCGTGGCTCTTGGCCGTGCGCCGGTTGGCGCTTGGCGCAGCGTGGCTCGTGGCGTCGTGCGGTATGGCGCTGTGTGGCGCAGCGCGGGCTCGTGGCCATGCCGGTTGGCGCCGGGCGCAGCGTGCTCGTGGCGTCGCGGGGTTGGCGCTTCGGGCGCGGCGTAAACTCTGGCCGTGCGGGATTGGCGCTTCGCAGCGCGGCGTAAACTTCGTGGCCGTGCGAATTGGCGCTTCGGCGCAGCGTGGCTCTTGGCCGTGCCGGGTTGGCGCCGGGCGCAGCGAGGCTTCGTGGCGTCCGAGTTGGCGCTTCGAAGCGCAGCGTAAACTCTTAGCCGTCTTGCGGTTGGCGCTTCGAAGCGCAGCGTGGCTCTTGGCCGTGCCGAAGTTGGCGCTCGGGGCGCAGGCGTGGCTCTTGGCCGTGCCGAAGTTGGCGCTCGGGGCGCAGGCGTGGCTCTTGGCCGTGCCGAAGTTGGCGCTCGGGGCGCAGGCGTGGCTCTGGTCGCGTGCGAAGTTGGCGCCGGCGTGGCGTAGGCTCGTGGCCGTGCGAGTTGGCGCTTCGAAGCGCGTGGCTCTTGGCCGACTTAGTCCTAATAGAGGCTTGAGTTGCTTGATTAGTGGAAACACATCACTAGCCGAGTGACGAAGCTCCTGAGTTGTTGTAGACCCGGCAAAAGCGTGAGGGTCGAAATTTGGCATGTACAGCCCGAGTTCGTATAATCGGCTTAATCGATCGGGGAGCGCCAGGTTTATTGCCTCCATGCATTATATGTGTCAGGCTTAATACCGACACCAAAATAATTTCCTGAAACAATAATCAGGAAGAAATTTAAGTAGTATCTTTTTGCAAAAAATTACCCGAGTGATCCGAATAATTTTTTAAACCACTCGGATATATATATAAAAAATTAAGCTGCATATTTAAATGCATAATTTAAATATTAGAAAGACTTAGCTGTTAGCTCGCCGTCTAATCTTGGCCTGGTTCCGAGTGGTCGGATGGCCGAGCCCGAGACGGACACCTATCAACGCAGGACTTCTCGTCGATCATGCGAAGCATATGGGCGAGAAGCTCGCGCACGCACCACCTGGTGAAAACTCCTCGAGGTGGTCCCGCCTGGTGAAAACTCGCGCACGCAGGACTTCTCCGCGAGAGCATATATGGCAGGCCCGAGAACCGGCGCTTGCTGGCCTTGATTTCTTGCATCTCCGTGGCGAGCCCGGAGATCAGGTACACCACGCTAGCCTCCCTGCCGTAGTCGGAGTACTTGAGGCGGAATTTCTTCACGCTGCTGGAGTAGCTCGTCCACGTCATCCTGCTTTTGGGACACGCCGCCAGGAGCTCCGGATATTTTGCATGCATGCATGCAATCCACGCCACGCGCAGGACGTCCAGCAAGAAACAAAATTCTGGCCACCGGAATCACACGCAGGACGCCACGCATGCATGGAAGCTTCTTGTCGAGGAGAGAAAAACTTCTAGCTAGAAAATCTCGGGCCGGTGAAGAAACTCACCACGGAGAAAAAGCTAGACTTCCGTCGAAGATTGCCATCAAGCTCGCCGAGATTGATCTTAGCGCAACCCCTACAGCGGCGCGCCAACTATCGACGCTTGTCGCCAATAATGAAAAGGGGCTAGGCGCTGGATCGAAGCTCGATGGTAGCACAAGACGACGATGTATCTGAGTTCGGACTCTCGCGGTGGAGATAATACCCTAGTCTGTGGCTGGAATTATATGTGGCTAGCTAATTGCCGATAAGATGTTCGTGTCTTCCTCCTCCTCTCCCCCCACCCCCTTTATATAGCGGAGGAGGGCGGTTACAAAGAAGAGTCCTAATCGGTTACAAGGTGAAGATTGTATCTCTTTCCTTATCCGTTTAATATGATAACGGATAGGATTACAATTGTATCCTCCCTAAGTAGGGTCGGTTTCTATCTTCTGGGTTTCCTTGCTGCGCATGGCAACCTGCCTCTTGGGCAATACCCATCTTCATGCAGTCGGCTTGGCCTATCGCCCCTTGGGTGGTCCTCACGGCCTGCCATGCAGATACCCTTGGGTGATCGTAACAATTTGTAGATTTCTTTCCTATTACACCTTTCCCAGTTAGCCTGCCCTCATGGCAGGATATAGGCACTCCTACTGGTTCAACCTCATCTATGTAATCGACACAGAACTCAATAACCTCCTCGGTTGCGTAACCTTCTACAATGGAGCCTTCCGGTAGAGATCGATTACGTACATATTTCTTCAGAACACCCATATACCTTTCGAACGGGTACATCTGATGTAGGAATACGGGTCGCAAATATTTATCTCATTCATAAGGTGAACAATGAGATGAACCATGATATCAAAAAATGATGGAGGAAAGTACATCTCTAGCAGGCATAGAGTCTAGACCACATCAGTCTGTAGTTCATAAAGTCCAACGGGATCGATGACCTTATATGAAATCGCGTTAAAGAAGAAACACAACCTCATGATTGCCTCTCGGACCTTGTCAGGTAAAATACCTCTAATTGCAATTGGTAGCATTTGTGTCAACATCACATGACAATCATGAGACTTCATGCCAGTTAACTTTAAATCTTTCATTGACACCAGTTTCTTGATGTTTGCCGAGTAATCGGACGAAACTTTAACACCATGCAAGCACTTGTAGAGGTCTGTTTTCTCTTTCTTGGACAGGGTGTAGCAAGCTGGGGGAAGGTAAAGTCGGTCTTTGCCGGTGTCTTGAGGATGTAGCTCGGCTCTGATTTTCATATCTTCCAGATCTTTTCGTACCTTCAGTCCATCCTTTGTTTTGATAAGAATATTCAGTAAAAGACCAAGCACACTATCACATACATTCTTCTCTACATGCATGACGTCGATACAGTGTCGAACTTCTAAGTCCTTCCAATAGGG
>CM070502.1:30875585-31028024 GCA_036346375.1 Guadua angustifolia
TATATATTACCAATCTCAAAAATCAATTAATCATTTTTATCCCTTTTTGCAATTTATATTACCAGCTCGCGTTTCTCTTCCTCTCGCCATACTCGCAACTTATTGCCTTGCGCTCCTCGGCGCCATCGACCTCGTCTTTCTCGTAGCCTTCCTCGTCCTCGTCATCCACCAGCCTTCCAGCGAAGGCGACGAGACTTCTCCCGAACATGGTATTTCTGCTTGAAGCCACTTCTATTCGGATCACTAGCCGCTTCTGGCAGTCGCGCTCGAAGGTGTCTGCCGTCTTAAATCGCGGCGTCCACCGTCCTCCTCGCTGCTACGTTCTTCCTCTGCCGAAACACGTCATGGTATTTGTGGAGTCCACTTTCCTCGCCGCCCACTTCGTCGCGCACACCATGGCCGCGTAGTCAATCGCTTCGGAAAAAGGTGCCGCCGTCGCCACCCAGCCTTTGCACCTCCGCATCTTCTGGATGGTCATCGCCCTCGGCGCCGCGCTCTTCTCCGCTTTGGTGGTGGTCCGCTGCGCAGACGGTTCGCTGCTCTTCCTAGATGACCCTCTCGCCTTTGCCGGCCTACTTGTCTCCATGTCTTTGACGTACCTAGCCATCACGATTTTTCACAGCCGCCATGATGCGGGCCCATAAAGGTGAACGAGAAAACACTAAGCGGCGCCCATACGTCGTCTTGACTGCCATCGTTCTCTCTCGCGCTGACGTTCAGCTAGATCAACCGTTTATCTCAAGGGTATGCCAATGACTCTCTCACCGCGCCCGCGTCCCGGTGTCAATGGCCGAACAACAGCGTCGAAGCGTCATACGCTTTGTTCACGTCAATTGGCGGCACTAGGGTTATAGCACCGGTGGGCGTCGGCGCTCTGCATTATTCTTCGGCGCAATTACTCATTGCGGCGCTCCGGCCTCATGCGCCTTGCGACCATGTCATGTCGATTCGTCACTTATTGATCGATTCGTTGAGTTTATTCGCGGCGGCGGCACGACATAGGAGATTTTGAATAAATTCTCTTAATTGATGCTTTGTGAAAATATACGGCATATATAAATTACAAAGGAATGATTGGCGGCTATTAATTATCAGCAATAATAAGGGATTTTGCTATAATAATCAGCCATATTTAGAGATATGGTTGGTATAAATCGAGGAAAAAATAATTAGCTATAATGACCCGACCATTATTGGAGATATGGCGGAAGAAATTTGAGAAGAGATGGACGCTTCTGGCTAAGCTGCAAATTTATATTAGTAGAGATCTATACAATAGTAATACACAATATAAAAATATCTATAAAACCGTCTGTTAAACAGTAGATAATATATTTTTTTTTCTCTTACCTTCGTATCATCTAAATACTATATGATATAAATTCTAGATGTGCTCTGTCGTTTTTTTTTCTATGACCGCCAGCTAGGAGGCTGGGACCGTGCGACGGTCATATTGCACATTGTTTGAGAAGTTGTTACTGTATATAGCACATGTATGTTACTCATACAACTTGGTACTCTTTCCGTAACCTTTCATAAAGCCCATCTTGACTAGGCACAGCCACTAGATAAGGACGAGCATCGATAAGTTCGCATGCACGCTTTATATTTTAAAAACGAAACGGTAGAAACTGCTCGTCTGGTTACAAATAGTTGGTATTTTAAATATCCGTACGGATCTTAAAATTCAACTTTAACTACAATTTTATTATAATATATTTACAAAATCTCATAAAATTATAAAACTATAGAAATGCGTTTTGAAACAAATCTATACATATAATTTTTATACATCTAATTTAAATATTTAAAAAGGTATCAATAGTTAAAGTTTTAAAAGTTTGACTAAATGGCAACATATTCTATGTACCTGAGCTTTTTGTGTATATCTTGTATACACCAACTAATAAAAATTATGAAAAATTCTGAAAAAATTGTAGATGTACTTCATAAATTACTTAACCTATGTATAAAATTGTAAGTTCAAATTCATTATATATCAAGAGTTACAAAAAAGAGAAATTATCTTAAAACTTCATACATAGTTAGAGTAATTTATAAAGTACATTTACAATTTTTAGAATTTCATAGACTTTTATTGGTTGGTGTGCTGATAATATGTATGAAAAATCTGTGTGCATAGAATATGTTGCCTATCTAAAACGACAAGTTTTTGTAAATCAAGGAAGTATATATGTTATATGTATTTTAGATAGAATACTGCTTTATTCACTAGCCTGATGCGGTAGCTAAATCACTAGCCGCGTGGCACAAAAAGCAAGCTCGAAAAAACGATGAAAACAACTCAAAAAATCGGTTTTCGACTGCACCGTTGCGGTTTGAGATTGTAAACCGGTTAGTAAACCGATGTAGTTCAAAAAATTTTGAAAAAATTTGCGCAACGTAAACTGATTGAAAATCGGTGAAAATTGCTCGATTTTCGAGGAAACCGAGCGAAAATCGCTCAAAAACTGCTCTAAGAAACATTCAATTGGTCAAATCGGTTTTCGTTGAAAACCGAGTGGTTTTTTTTTTGAATTTTTTCAAAAAATTTTATTCTTTAACCCTACGGTTTTTGACGATTTTTGAGTGATTTTTGATTTGATATTTTCGATTTTTACATTTTAAGTGGTTTTTTAAAAAACTTTCTGTGAACCTGGCCCAAACACACGACGGAAACAAAGAAGCACCGAACTTCATACAGCCCGTGGATTTTTTTTAATAATATTATTTTATTTCGAAATGCGACATTAATACTACGTATTTAAAAATTGCAGAAATAATATCCGATCGCCAAACCGTTTGGCGATAATAGTCAAAATCGCCATACCATTTGGCGATAATAGAGATAATCGCCAAGCGGTTTTGGCGACAATATCTAATCCGCATTTTGAACCGGTGACAACCGATTTATCGTCGAGGTCGAAGTAGTACGCCACACCGCTCGGCGACTATTATATAATCGTAAGCGGTTTAACGACTACTAGTAATCGCAGCGGTGTGGCGATAATATCGCTAATACTCGGCCCTAAATCTTGGTGTTTAGTATCACGGCTAGTACTCCGGCCTAAGTACTACGTATTTAAAAATTACAGAAATACCTATAGTCGCCAATTCCAAATTGACATACATCTTTGTCTCAATAATCGCGATTACGTAGCAGATTGGAATGCGACTCAAATCACTAATGACCTGAGCCGTGGAAATCGTAGCCCATAAGGGTTTAGCAGCCCTTGGAACAGGCGGATCGATCCGAAAAATCGAGAAAAAATCAAGCGACCTCATAGCGCATGATACTACTTACGTATGGGCGAGATAGCGAGGCGTTGCCCGGCGAGAAGTGCGAAAATCGAAAAAAGGCACTTTCGCGGCCATGAAACCACAAAATCGTGGCCACTTAGGGTTTTCGTGGGCCAGCAGGACAAGCGGATCTGCCCAAAAATCTGGGAAAAATCAAGGGTGACCCTCGCCTAACCGGGGCTACCACTTACGTTATGGCCGAGATAGCCGGATGTTGCGGTAGGAAGTTCTGAAAATCGAAAAAAGGCACTCATGACCATGAAACCACAAAAGTTCTGACGTCAAAAATTTTGAAATTTTTTATGAAGGTTCTGATAAATTATTGATATTACCATAAAAATTTCAAATGATTTTTAAGATGTGAGAATTTTTAAAATTCAAACAATACAACTATCACGATAAAAGCATTGGCCGACAAGTTTGAACCGAATGAAAAATGGAAACAAACCACGTTAGAAAATTTTAAAATTTTTTATCCATGGTTATGATGCATCACTAATGTTCTCATAAAAATTTTCATATAATGATCAAGCTCTATGAATTTTTAAAAATTCAGGCAGTGCTAGTGTCCGATATGGCAAAATTGAGGGCGGTAGCTACATTTGAATTTTAAAATTATAAACAATAAAAAATTTATGGGAACATTAGTGATACATCTCTTCATGGACAAAAATTTCAAAATTTATAATTAAACAACAACTCATGTTATGAACACTTAAATTATTTGTTGAACATATATAAGGTCACATACAAGAAAGTTAGGATAATAAAATAAGCAATAGATTAGATTATATTACAAGGGCATTACATGATGATGAAATTGCTTGCGAACTAATTAACAAAAGCCTTTGTTTGTCATGGTGGAACAAATGATCGTTCAGCCTATCACGATGCAATGACCAGAATGATGTCCCATATTTTACGCATATTACGACCCGTGTTTAATTTGCGATTTATCGCCGGACACCGCTCAATCCCTACTATGAAAAAGAACTCCATGGGGATCCATGATTCTCCCAGTTGTCGCCCGAATGGGTGGCCTATGCCGTCGCGTCTCGGGTGTATAAGACATAATTTTTGGTCTTTTTATGTGGTTACGCCCTCCCATATGGGCATGTCATCCCGATTCGGCGTCCCCTATGTTAATACCACGGGTTCCGGTTGGTTTCTTTAGCAAGCGTCAGGATTTGTTGCGTGGTGCGGACCTCGTTCATGCTTCCCTTGTCCCTTCTTCTTGAGAGGAGAACCCTCTTGCACCTCGGTGTGTTGGGTACATTGGCGAGGCAGCACTCTGTTCGGCTCGCGCTCCACTATATGGTGCGGGGAGGTGTGTGTTGGGCTTATCCTTGGACAGCGGGAGCGTGCCTGCAGTCAATGCAGTATGCCCACTTTGAGTCGTTGAATAACACCATAGGCGTACTCGGTCACAGCTTTTAGGCGGTAGTGGCACCACGGAGAGGTTGCTCCTCGGTTATCCCATCTTGGAAGTTTGAGATGTGGGTGAAATGCGTCTCGGGTCCACCGGGTTGAAATGCCGCACCATTCATCCTCGGCCAAGGGGCACGGTAGAATCTCGGTCCGCTAGATCATCGTGGCAGGTATCAACCACTTCTGCGAGCCATGTTACATAAAAAGTCGGGGCTTTGGGTGGCCCTAGAGAGTTTCTCTTTTGACTTGGCGGGTCGCAAGTTTCCTTTTGAACTCACGTAATGCGATAAACTGGTTTAGAACTACTATTTTGTGAGTTTAACATGAGTATGTCGCATGAAACTCACCGATTAGTTGGCCTTGCCCACCGGCCCTAAGCTCTGATCGATCTAGAAAAGGACATATCTGGCGGCCTCTCCCGGGTGAAGTTCTCGGGCGACGGGGTAAGCGTCGTGGCGATTGGAGAGAAATTCATAGTCACGTCGTTACGGCCCGTCGATCCATTGGAAGAAGCAACACGGTCCTTGTCTTTGAGAAAAGAAAGAACAATGCATGAAATGGTAGTGTTACCTGTGTGTGTGGACACGATGGGTTTACTCGTGGTGCAGCCTATGATGGTGGTTGCGGTGGCCGTCTCTCCATGGGTAGATGCATCATCTTGGCCGGTGAGTTGCGGTCACATTTGGGTGAGGCAACTCCGGAGAACAAAGCGTCGGCGCTCTTGGCATCTGGATATTCGGGCGGGATGACTTACGCTTCTTTGAAGAAGCGACAGTGAAACGACATTGTGCCCTAATTTGTGTAGATCGGTGGCGTTTATTGCTGGTTTGGCATTTGTGTTGGATGTCTACCCTCGGCCTGTTTATAGTGGTGGTGAGGTTACTCCACCTAATTACAGGCACTTGTCCATTTTATGGCTGGCATCCTCGTGAAAAGCTGCTGACGTGTCACCCATCATCAAAAGTACCACGACACGAGACCTTATGAGAAAATTTGCCACGACTGTCACCCTCTGTCAAAAGCTGCACGATGTGTCACCCCTTCTTGGCTATCGACCTGCAAAACGCGTGTTATCGTTTGATCTGGCGGGATCGGCGTGTTGCAGTGTTGTCGTTTGATCGATAAAGGTAATAGGTGTGTGACAAAGCTACTAGTGATGAAAGGATTAACTAAGGACATAAGATTTAAATTACAAAAATCACGAATGCAATTGTTAGTGCAACATATTTCAAGCGATACGCACATAAATCTTTCTTCCGCATAAACACCCTTAAATGAACTAGTTATGCATGACTGAACTAACTAAGCCTATTAGTGACCTTTAGAATTACTCGTGTAAATCTGAGATGTTGGTGTGACTAGCTTTGGAACCCGGTTTGGACAGACCATATCACGAAAATATTCTAATTAAAATCACCTTAACATGTTAAATATGGATACATGAAGATATGATATCTGGAAACCACTTGAAAGAACATCAGTGACCAACTCTGCCCCTCTACACGAAATGAACTGCCCATAAGAATAGAGTACAATACAAAACGATAGCCACATACACAATCTTCTCTAACTATTTCATATGATCTAAAATGTGCTCCATCTTGAACATCGGCATGTTGACCTCTGCTAAAGCATAGGGTCCATCCTCTCCTCCATAGAAAATTGCTTGCATCCTCGTGGTACAATGGTTGTGGGGCGGCTCCTCGAGGTGTCCATGGTGTCCACCCACTAGAAATATTGGCACCTAGGCCTCGTGATGGGGTGAACAAGCTTTAGGGCCGTGCTTGAAGAAATGAGATATCTCGAACAACTACACAACTCGAATAGAAGAAATAGTGTGCACTGAAGGAATCAAACTAGCTTTTCACTTACGAGAGAAAAAGGGCACTTGTAGAACACTCGCGCCATTATTTTCCTCGGTGTTGGAGTAGAACACATTAGCTTGCGTGGCGGTTAGGACATTCGACTGCCTTGCATTGGCAAGTGCACGAGCCCTCCGATTTCTAGAGTGCCGTTTGAGACATAGTCTTTTGAGGCAAGAGCAGGATGAAAGCGAGATATGTGGTAGCGGAGGTGGTATAAGCTCTTCCGATTTGTGGAAGGATTGCGGGGTTACGGGAAGAATGTTCAACGGCCGAGGTGCTTCGGCTCTCCCCTCGGAGAAGTCCTCTTGTAAACACGTCCCCCCTCGAGGGCAGGCGTCCCGGGCCCCACTTGATCCACCTATGAATGAGCCGTCTCCCCCTTTGCAGGGGCGTGGCAGGCCTCCAGCAACCTGAGCGAGACTTCCCCCTCGAGGCAAACGTTCCCGGGCCCCGCCCGATCCACCTCTCACAGGCACGTCTCCCCTTTGCAGGGGCGTGGCGGGCCTCCAGCTTGCACGAGCGAGGCGTCCCCCCTCCTCGGCGAAGCGTTCCTGGGCCCCCGCCCATCCACCTATGAGGACACGTCTCCCCCCTTTAGGGGGCGTGGCGACCTCCTGACGCCATGAGCGAGGGCGTCCCCCTCGGTCGAGAAACCGTCCCGGGCCCTGAGGCGATCCACGTCAAGCAGACACGTCCCGAGCTTGTATGATCTTACGTTCTTGCATTTTAGTTCATCAAGTGTTTGCATTTTAATAGTTATAATATCGAATTCAAGATGCAAAAATTGTTTAGATTAATAGAATTAATCTAAACATCAATTCTTGTTTGATGTATATGAATAGTATTCATTTCTTAATTAACATTGCATAAGATTTTGTTTGATGTATATGTCAATAGATTTGTGATGCTGAAAGCGATGCGGCGTCTTTATGGCCTCGCCAGAAAATTTGTTGTGTCAAGTGTTGTCGAATCAATCTGAAAAAGTGGGCTGCGGCGTGTTGTTGAATCGGTCGCGAGGGGCTCACGTGGCTTTCTTGTCGGTCTTGAGGGATTTGCGGAGTAAGCGTCGGTCTGCGATGGGCGTCTGAGCGATATGCAATGAAGAAGCGGTTCGTGAAAAGTCTTGCTCGGCGTGCTTTGAGAGTCGTCGGTGAAAGCTGTCCTCCACCACCCTCAACGTAGCTTTGCGTTAGGATAATAGCTTTTTAATTGTAGTTCGTGATACTATCTGGCGCGTAAGTAGCTCGACTTACCTAAGCGTGGGGACCATGGTGGGAGCGTGTGGTGCCTACGGGTAGGACCCTCGACCCGCTGGGCGATGGCAAAGGAGTGTGGAAGCGCACTCCGCCTCTGTAAGTAACGTGTGGGGTCGATTGTGGGGAATGTAAACGCAGCGGCGTCTCGAGTAGCGGTCGATGGCGTCGGCGTGCGTCTTGACAAGAACCCGACTCCGCGATCTTGCCGGGCGGTCACCACAGCGTCCCGAGGCCTCTGCCATCTCGTCGGCGAGATGGCAACTCCATCCGCTGGACAAGACCGCACCCGTGCGTGTGGAGCTCCCTAAGCGTGGTCCACACCGCACACCGACAAAGCGATATGCATATGGACATAACGTCGAGAATACATAATGTAATTTACAAAATTGGGACTTACCATGGCGTGCATGGCGCTCTGCTGGCACGGTACCGTCGTACGGCGCTAGAGAGGCGTCTGGCGTGGGCCGGAGGAGGCGGACGCGATGTCAAGGCGCGATACGGTCTGGAATCTTCTTTGGTAGGGCCAGTAAATGCGTAAGGGTGTGGCCTCGTCGACGGCGTCTTGCACCGACCCCTCGCGAGCCACGGCTCCATCCTCTGCATGCCAAGGTGGGCGGGGCTCTTGGCGAGGGCCATGGGTGTGGACCACTGAAAAAGAAATCAAATTATTAGACATCTGGCGTAACTATTTATCATATTTTTGGTCGGATAACTCACGTGTGTACCGCTGCAGCGGGCGGCGTAAAACGATCTTCCTCGTCGTTAGCGGTAACCCTCGTCCCTATAAGCGAGAAGCCCACTGGCGGCTCTGCATCTGAACCTGGCGCTGCTATAAGGGTCCCCGAATCACTGCTCCGCTGCGGTGGTGAGCACGCCACCGTGTGAAGGCGACTGGTCGTTGAAGCGTACTCTGGATCCGCCCATTGTGGTTTACCAGGAGAAAAAAATATGTGTAAGCACATCATTGCAAATAAAAATTGACAAATGCAATTCAAAGAAAATAATTACCCGTCGCCCAGAGTCCATGAGCGAGCCCACGGTCGGCCGGTCGATCTCGTCGCCCTCGTACATCTCGGCGGTGTCTTTGTCGCGGGGAGGACTAAAGTTGACCCAGTTTGGAAAGCGCTCGAGCGACCAAAATTTGGAGAAGTAGAGGCATCGATTAGGTTGGTGGTCTTGCCCGACTTCACGCCGCAGCGTCGCGAGAGGCCTTGATGCGTCTGCGGCAAACGGCGAACCCCGAGACACCGGAGGACTGATCTGCAGCTCGATGGCGTCTGCGATAGCCACGTCGTAGGCTATCCACCGTCGTCGGCCTTTGTCATCGCGTGTGGTCGTGAACATGACCATCGAACAAACAAAGAAGGTAGGCCTCAAGTGTCGGGCCACACGGTACTCCGTGGGCTCCGTGACCGTATGTCTGCACATCACGATTAACATGTAGTAATATGTTAATGCGTTACAAAAATTAGAAAAACATATACTGCGCCAAGCACTCACCTCGGTGGGCCAACCACCTCCTCAGCGGCCCGTGCTTCTTCTGTAGGGGGGTATCGCCCGGGTCGATGTGAGCCACTCCGAAGCGAACCTCTCCTCCAAGTCGACTGCCACCCGCGAGGAGCCAAGGAGTCCGTCGATGCCCGGCGATCGGCAGCCCTGTCGACATGGCGGCGTCTGCGGGAGGCCGTCACCTCACCGAGCGGCGGTGGAAAGTGTGCGTCTCCGGGCGTAGCGGTCCACCAAACAGGATAGTAGCTCGGTCGAGCGAGAAGCGCGTGGCCGCTCTGGACCGTCCTCGCCGCCCTCCGCCGGATCCTCAACCCGTCCTCGGTGAGCCCTCGATCATCCGGCGCGAAGCAACCCGGCGCGTGCCAACCTATCGCGAGGAAAAAAGCGATCGTAGTATTGAAATATTAGTTAGGCGAAATGCAAGCGTGCGACAATGAAACATGTAAATGTGGTGCAACTCACGGGTGTAGAAAGGCTAGGTGGAGCCGCCATGCCTGCCGGAGCACCTGCAGACCCATGATAAAAGCACCTTCTCAAGGCCCTACGTGGTGTGGATGAGCATGCGGTGCCGTCGATCAACGAAGAGTCAAGGAGTGACTCGGGGTGCTCCATCCTGCAAGTAAGCAGAAAGCGATGCGGTTAGTAATATAAAACAAAAAGGCGAGGAGTTTGACATAAAAAACAAGCGACAAACATATCAATACAAAAACATGACAAAGCGTACAATCATAGTTAAGCATTGTTAAGCATTCAATACAACTTTGACGTTGATCTTACGTTGGAATACAAATTACATAATTCACTACATAAACATGGCGGAAGGTCAATATACGCAAATACCTAACATAGGATAAAATGATACATATTACACAATTCAATACACATTACATAACACTACGGGCATTGCGTTGCCTTGTGCTGTACTCATCGCTTTGAAACACCTCTAACAGGGCCACCCTTGATTCATCCATGTCATTGCGAATGCGCCTAGACTATGGACGGCGAGCTGCCCTTCCACACCTCCGCAAATTTGCATCCGGTGAACATATCGCACATCTCACATTAATGGGAGTGAAATCACCATGTGCTTTCAAAACCCACGGAACTCAGGACCATGTATTGTGAGCATGACCCTTTAGGTAGAAAGGGGACACGTATTGCGGCGTGTTCATCCCAATTGCCCTGAGCTGCGATCACATGCGGCGAGAATATGAAAGAAGTCTTGGCTTGTTGCGGGTGCATTCACACCATCCGGTGGCCCTTGGCCTGGGTTAACCTCATGTGTAATAACCGTTGTGTGGTTCCCAATCCCCCTTTACACGAAGAGTCACTTGAGCGTTACTCGTGACTCGAAGCTCATACCATATCTTGGTGAGCTTTCTTGATGCGTTCCTCCATGTAGGCCATCATCCGCGCCGATCGGCGTTTGCAATGTTGTGGCATGAAATCTGACCTCCGCATGCCTTTTAAGGAAGTAGCCAGCGATGCCGTGCAACATGCCTTCGGGATGGCCACAAGTGGTAGCGGACCTTGAAGCCTCTGATGCCAATTGTAAACCTCGGCTATATTCGTTGTCATGACACGAACACATTCAAATATATCGATTAAGCGCAATAACTCTAAGCTTTTCAATTATCCTGACTATGTTAATTTAGTATACTAACTTTGGCGCCTCGGTGTCATGGAGCAATGCCCACTTCTCCAGCTCCGCCTCTATCTAGTCACGAAAACACTTAATGTTTCTTGGCGATCGTCTCCTCGATTTGGAGGATCGGCGCTCAAGGGTGATAACCTTTTGGGTGGGCAATGGATTCGGCGTTCTTTGGTTGCTTCTTGACTCTTCAATCGTGTGGTAGTGTGCTTATCCTTTCGGTCAATATCGCGTTGAACTTACGTGCACAGTTACCTTGCATAACCTCTTAAATAGAGTTCATCGAGTTTCTCACTCTTGAGCACTGAAAAAAATTTGCTCCCAAATGCCTCATACACCACATTACGCATGTCACGCCATGGAAAGGCTCATCAATGTCCTCTGAAGAGTCTTAATTGCGAAATGATACCTTTATGACGGTCATGGATTATGCACCGTTGGACCGATCACAAACTACCCGAACTTCAAATGTCACGAAAAACCATAGCCCGACTATCCGGTTCTCACCCTCAACAAATGCAAAAGGCCAATGGAAGTATGTGGTTGTTCCCATCAAGCTGCAATGGCGTTAGAATCTGCCCCTTGTATTTCCCATTCGGGGAATGTACCATCGGCCTATGACAATGATAGGCGGCGATACACAGATACGCCTTAATGCAAGGACCCAATGAAAAAAAAGCACGCAGCGAAATATCGAGACCCCATTACCATCCGCTTCACTTTCTTCAAAAGCGGTTATGCGTGCGAGATTGGTTTCCTTCAAGACATCAAGCACCACGAGGTAGATTACAATCTGAAGCCTCATATGTGCCAAACCTCTTCTCTAATGCCTTTTTAGCCGCCGCCCAGAGCCATCGAGTAACTTATCGATGCTTAAATGTTCTCAAGATTGCTTTTTGAATATAAGAACACTCAATGTCCAGCTTCTCGATGATCTCATTGAACATCACACTAGCGATTCTGCCGCATTCAAGTTGCGGTGTTTCACGGAAACATTTTCTGAATGCGCATGTGTGCCCATCTACTTGTGATGCAATCCAAAATGTCTCGCACTTGGCTTGTATGCATGTACTGGAATTCACATCCTGGTTACGCACTTCCTGTGTATCTATCTGGACTGGACAAAACAACTCGGAACTCTCTGCTGCGATAGTGCCTGACCTCACTTGCCTTCTTCAACTTTTCGAATTATTTGCGAAAATTTGATTCATAGAAACGACATTGCTAGCATACTCCCAGCAGCGACTCATGCCCCCACAAAACTTCCATACCAGCTTTGTTTTCTGTTCCACTTTCGTCGGGGATGGGTACATCCGTTGCCCTAGTACTCTTGCATTTCATCATCATCTTCTCCCCTTCCTCATCTTAAATCGATGTCATCATCACACTCCAACATTTCGGCTTCATCTTGCATCGCCATATGGTCCACCAACTCTAATTGATCAACAAGTTGCTCGATTTCCTCCCCTTCATCTGCCCGACCTTCGCGTTTCTTTGCATCTCTGTTATCATCCTCATTGCTACCTCAATCGGCACCACTTCTGAACTTGTTCATTTGTAACCGACGTCTTTGCTTTCACCCACACGCTAAAATTCACCTCTTCTCTAGAGACGCACTTTGCACATTACACATTCAAGGCTAGATCCTTGCACCACCTTAACCATTTCTGCCACAAATCGTCCAGATCTACTTTCTTCAACTCCCCACAGGCGGGTCACCCTTACTCAGCGTGAATCGGTTTGAATTATGTGAGTAAACACTTAGATCGAGGGAAAAATATTTGGTCAACCAAAGCTTTATATCACGGATGCTAACTCTATCGAGAATAAGTGTTCCACCATTGTATTTATAAAGCGCTCAAATCAACACCATTTGCCCAATTTTTATTTCACCATCAGCCATAATATACCTAAATTTCACTTTGCATCCGACATTCTTTGTGACGACATAAACAAAATTGATTTTTAGATCACCAGCGTTTAATATCACTAACTAAACAAAATTAATTTTATATCACTCCTAACATTTAATATCACTAACCTAAACTAAACAACGCTAATATACTATCCACTACCAATACTACAATAATACAATACACATCTAATATAAGCTAACACGGAATATCTAATATAAGCTAGTTACCAAAAATATTAACTTCTATGCGACAAAATTATATTACACATGTAATATCATTTGATAGAGAATATCTAATATCACTAATTAACAAGAATATTAACTACAATGACAAAATTTTATTACACATCTAATATAGCTAATTCACAAAATATTAACTACAACTAATTAATTATATTACATCTAATATTACTAACATTGAATATCTAAATAAGCTAATATTCTAGCTAACATTGAATATCTAAATAAGCTAATATTCTAGCTAACATTGAATATCTAAATCTAAATACGCTAACATTGAATAGCTAATTCACAAAAATATTAACTACACAACTAATTATTTATAATAGCCACTATCAAATTAAAAAATTACACATAAACGATTTTACCTTCTTTTTTCTTCTTCTTTTTCCTTCTTTCTCCCTCCTCCTCTCTCTCTCTTCACCTCTCCTCCCGGCGCTCTCTCTTTCCCTCTCCCTCTGGCGCTCTCCCTCTCCCTCTCCCTCTCTTTTTCTACTTACGTACGCCCTCTCTCTCTCTCTCTTCTCCTTCTCTGAGCAGCTTCGGTCGATCGATAAATCCTGCGACCAGTACTAGTCAGATATTATCGCCACACGCTCGGCGACTACTAGTAATCGCCACACAGGTTTAGCGACTATATAATAATCGCGGCGGTGTGGCGACCACTCTGACTTTGGCGACAAGCTGGTTGTCACGGTTCAAAATGCGGGATTAGGATATTGTCGCCAAAAGCGTTTGGCGACTACCTATTATCGCCAAATGGTATAATGACTACACTATTATCGCCAAGCGGTTTGGCGGCCAGGATATTATTACTGTAATTTTTTAAATCACGAGTATTAATGTCGCAATTTGAAATAAAATAATATTATTTTAAAAAAATTCGGCCGTGTGCTACTCATTACATGCCCAGGCGACAATTGAGCAGAAGCTACAACTCAGCATACTGTATATAATTTGGAACGGATGGAGTACAACTCGACTAGCCTGCTGCCTTTTACGGGACATTTCTGTCTTGGTCTAATACGCAATAACATGTATTTGTTCGTGGCTGAAATAACCCAAAAATTTCAAAATGCTTTATTCGAATTTTATTTGATTTTTTTTCTGAATTTTATTCGAATTTATTTGGTATTTATTTAATTTTTTTTCTTTTCCGTTTTGGAAAAGCTCCCCGTCTTCTCGCTCTCCCTATCCAGGAATGCGCCTTCTCTCTGTTTTCAGCCCAGCCTACTCGGCCGATCTCTCCGCTCGGCTGCTCCCCGTTTTCCTCGTTGACTCCTCCTGCATCCTGCCCAGCCGGTTCCTCGCCTGACTTGCTCGCTTGAGGCAAGCTACCTCACCGATTGTCTCCGCACCCTCCTCCCTAGCTCATGCCGATGCGCCCGTAATCTCATCTTACCGCCCACACCCTTGAACATGTTGAACTCAGTTCCATTACATTATATGTATATTTTCTGTACCGCATTATTTCTAGTAATTTAGAAAACTAAAAAGGAGATAGTTTAGAATGACATGATTAGTTATAACCAAATGTTAAATATGTTGTTACGTCATAATCCCTTTTAACCTTAGGTTATAAAATATTGAACCATCATAAATTAGCAGTAAATATAATTTCACCTTTAGCTCAAATTGCTTAAAATCTCTGAGTGATGGCTCGGGTAATTTTCAAAAATTGCCACGGTTAGGGGGACAGCGTTGGGCTAACCACAAAAGGTGGATGCTGGTCCAACCCCTACTCGATGACAAAATCAGGATGTTGTGTAGAGGTTGGTATAGTTGGTACCATGGCTTATAGTATGTAATTGGATAGGAGTTAAAGAAGGGCAGTCCAACAAAAGACTATTATCATCTCTGTCCGGTCACATGTATTTAAGTTGCATGTTGTTCGCGCGTGGTACTAACAACCGAAGATATCTTGTGGGTAAAGTTGAGCAGCTCTGCAGAGTGATATTAATGGTATTCGAATACGCTGTGCTTCCGGTTAATAAAGCTGAGTTAATTTAAGGTGATTTCTGTAACCGCGCTCAAATAGTTTTCATAAATAGAACTCGTCGTAAATTTGAACTTTGCAAATAAACCCCCTTGCACTACTACGAAATCATCATCACAGGCGGTTCTTAAGCGTCGCCGAGGCGGTTTTGTGAACCGTCGGTAACAATAAGTCATGATGAAGGAGATCATCGAGCGGTTTTCCACAAATGCGAGAAAATATATATCACGAGCGGTTCTATTAATAAACCGTCTGTGATATTTAGTTATCACGAGCGGTTTCAAATGAGAACCATCTGTGATAACTAAATATCACGAGCGGTTTCAAACCATAGCAATCACATGTCTGAACTTATCACGAGCGGTTTGAGATAAACCGTCTGTGATGACCTTTTTTCCCACTCCCCAGCCAGAACCTCCATTATTTATGGTGTTGTTTGAAATTTCCATCAATATTTCTACTTGATATTTACAAAACTGTCGGTTATAGATGTTGTAATTGAATATCGCACTTCCTATATGCGTTGTGGCAGCAGTTTGTCCGTCGGGATAGACTTAAAATATAAACATTTGTAGCGCTTTTCTCCTTCTTATGATAATATTGATGGAACTCGACTAATAAATCAACCAAGACCCTTGACGCAGCATGGCGAGTCTCGGCAACCATAGTGTGCTTGATCTGACGACACTTTGGAGGTGTGTAATTTGCTTCATGCCATATGAAGTGGCCTTCTTGAAGTCACCGTCGTGCCACGGTGCGCAGTGCCGGACGACATGCTCTTGCGCAGCGTCACCGTCGTGCCAATTGGGAGAAAATGGTACTTTGAAAAAATTTGTAGATGTACTTGATAGATTACTCTAGGTAGGGTAATTAAAGATTGAACAAATGTGATTGCAAGTCGGTCTTCCATGTCCATGGAAGACCAGAAGCTTTAATCTTCAATAGCCAACAAATTTAATAATTCATCACTAACAAACGTCGTAATACTAATATTGATGCAGAATACCTAAGTAGATGGAAATTTGAACAACAAACCATAAATAATGGAGGTTCACGAGGTGTAGGAAAAACATCTAGTTCAACAAGCAAGACATTGTTAAGTTGTTGTATTCAAGATGAGCAAATATGTATTAAGGATAATATCATGTGACAATACAATGAATCGTACAAACAAGAATAACCGCAAGTTTTTGACATATTTTCCGAATTAATGAATACCATTTGACAATTGTACAACTCGAAGTTATCGGTGCGTGGAGCAACGTCTTTTTATGTATTACTTTGGTGAGCGGGAAGAAACAAACTTTCCCTCTAATGTTGCTCAAATGGGCCTCGATCAACGCAGCTTTTAACCGTCTTGCTATTTTTTAACGGCGATGGTTTTGCATGTTGTAGCAAACATAAAATCCACATAGGTTATTTCCTCGACCTTCTTTGGTGGCATCTGCAAATAAAACCTACGGTTAGTTCTAGAGTCACTATTACGGGGTTTGATATAGAATTGTTGTGTATAGCGGATACTAGAAAGTTCAAATCATCTTTGTAGTTTAGTCCAATCTTTCCGCGTGTTTGAGCGCTCTACATGATTGCAAAAGGTTAGCCTAAGCCATTCCAATAGCAATATAAACACGGAACAACTTACGACCATGTGCGTAGGAAGCGTGATTACCGGTGAGTAATTTTGCGATAGGTGTCAAGTCGTGGTTTCCGCCACGTCAGGAATCAAGGTACTTAACCGGTTTGTGGTCGGTTCAATTACAATTAGAACCAAAGAAACCTACACGTATATCACAATGGACAATGAATGAAAGCGAGTTGTGTGCACAAGATGAGACCAAAGTATAGCATGTGGTAGCACTTACCACAGGTTATGGGGTATAAGTATGAATTCTTTATCTTTTGTGCTAGCAATGCCTCTATCACGTATTTCTCGACCATGTTTATATCCTCATCCATTGTTTGCTTTGAGACTATATGTGGGTCGAGAAACCGATCGATAGTTTCTGAGTAATCGCTTCAAGTTGCATGTATCTATATATACAAAGGCGAATTATATATATATTGGAGGACATTTATCACTATTAGGCGAATGTAGACCGTGATAGCACACACTTACAAGGTCCAACATCTTATGAGTCTGGCGCCGAGGCGTCGAGGTTGTAGAGATGGAACAAGTCGAGAAAATCGACCGAAGAAGCCCCCATCGAGTCGTTGAATAGATGTTCATACTTGAAATTAACGCGATACTTGTTGTGCGTTCACGCTCTGGCTTTCCACCTTCTTGGGTGTACCACTTATGCAATTGTTGGCAAGGTATACTAAGTGAGTTACTGCTGCCTTTCGTTAGTAATGGCTCTCCTAGCTTGTATTTTTTAGCCAACTCGGCGGATGGATAGTCGATTTGTTCTTGCCTTTCTTTCTTCTCGCTTGCCCTTGCCTTTCTTTGTTTTGTATAAACCCTTCACGGAGAGGAATGGGCGGAAAGGTCAACATTATGTACATCAAGTGGAGTCTCTGTTGTCGATCGCCGATTTGGTATGCCAAGTCGATCGACGACGATACAATAGGCGAATCGGATCGTCGCTGGTTGTTGCATGACGTAAGGGACGACTCGGGAGATGTCATTTGCTAGGCCATTGGATGAATCGCCAATGGCATCCCCAAGTTTCACGATCTCGTCGTTTGGCGGCCGTAGATCGACAATTTTGAAACTATCAAATACCCGTCCACATTGACCTTGGTGAAACCGGCGCTATCATGGTACGGTGCACCATGGTCCCTTAGTGGATGGATCGCCATGCCCCAAGCGGCCCGTCGGAGGCAGTGCCATTGCTAATTCTCACTTAGAGATTGCACAGCGTGGCCACCTTAATGTCACATCTGAGATAAGTCCCGCTATGTTCATCTATGTCACTTGGAGGAGCGGATGCACAGGCTGCTCTTACAGGCGATGGGGCTGACTTGCGGACATACTTACGGGGCTTGTACAAGATTTCTTTCTTGATTGGTGAGCCTTTCCTCGAGGATTCTTATCCTTTCATAAATTCTTCTCTCAGTTCTCCCTCAACTCTTCTCTCAACTCTCCTCTCAACTTGTCCTCCAAATTCTTTATAAGATTTGACTCGCTCGGCTTTAGTTCTCTTCTTACTTGGTATATGTGGAAGTCGTCTGCAGAATCCAGTTTTCCATGGAACAAAACCCTATGCCTCTTATACGACCGAGTGGTGTTCCTTGTTTCCCAAGGCCATGGGCGGTGTATCTTTCTCCTGTCGGCAAGAAAGAGCCATCGACCGATTGTGTACTCAACACTACTGCAAGATCCCGACAAGTTATTTCACTTATGAAGTCATGGACTAATTACGTAAATTGGTAGTTCGATTTATATATTACAGGCGTTGGCGGACTTCCTCGTCATGGGTTTACGAAGGAGGCAGTTTGCGGAGGGACGTGGCGAAGAGCTCGCTCTTAGCGATCTCACAGCATGTGGATCTGTGATTCTTTGGAAATGGCGAGATACCCTCATCGTCCTCCCTGTCCCATTGGCGCTCTCTTCCCGCGCTGCAGAGCGATGCCCGAAAGTCAGTGGGGGTGAGTGTTCCTTGCTGCAAGGCCTTGTTTGCTTCACTTTGGCCTTGCAATTAAATCGTGTCTTCATCTCAACAAACGCAGCCACGCGTGTCGCATCAATGAACCCATACTTAGAGTATGGATCTATATTCTTCTTGACGTAGTCTCTGGCGTATGCTTGAAGGTCTTCCATGCCTTTCTCGCCGCTAGCGGTGCATCTGCGTCGCACTAGGGGGCGAATTCTTATGGAATGTTGAGCGATGAAAGAACTTCCGTCGGCAAGGCATTGCGAGCCTCAATAGTCACCAACCTCCAGGAAGATAAGCGTGATCGGAACCGTTCCGTGCTACTATCCCTTTTATACTCAAAATGCATTATTGCGCTTTTTGGCTTTCTAGGTGCTCCATCCTTTGGATCGATCTACGTAATGGTATATCGGTGCATTGGCCTTTTGTTTGGTCCTCTTGCGGTATGGGTCGATTTTTTCTTTTGAGGGCACATCATGTCCTTGAGACGATGGATTAGAGGGCGATATCTTCTTTACAAGTTAAAATAGTTTCAGGCGAACTAAAAGAGAAGAACAAATAAAATCACATTAGAGTGAATGAGTTTGTGGATACCATGGCTTGTTATTAGACTTTTAAAGAACTAGCCTAAATGGCTTGTTAATAGCCTTTTAGCAAAAGAAGCGAACTAGGAGGTTGCTCTAACTTAATAAAAATTTCAACAAAGACTCTCCCTAAAACTAGGACATCCACCTGAATGACAAGCGTAAGAATACATATGGATTGAACTTTGACAGTTAATGAATAATAGAATAGAAGCTCGAGGATCTCACATATGAACATATACGGTATTATGAATAAAGCAATTAGCATAAAGCTCATATTGATTGTTTGAATGTTCTCGAGATGTCGGGTTGCCTTAAAAGGCCCTCCTCGCCACAATGGACAAGTAATAGACTAGATTGTGACAACTTTATCTCAATAACAGATTTAATACTTGACGGTTAAGTATAAATCTACTCAATTGGTTATCTTATATGCACAAGAATAGTGAATCATTCAAAGCAAGCTTCTTTGGGCAAAGAAATAACATGCTCTGAAGCAATGCTAAGGAAACAAGATAGTGAAATGTTACCCGAGCAGCGCAAGATAGATGACAATAGCACACTAACTAAGCATATAAATAAAGGAGAACGCGTAGGCTACGCTAGCCGAAAACAAAATTTTCTACGCATTCAACGGGATACATGCGAGTAGAGGATCATGGATCATTACCCTTGGAGCACGTTAGCGGCGAAGTAGAGTGGGTGAAGCCTCCCAGTGCTCCGAAGCATTGTCGTGAGCTAGCGTACTCCCGGCTTTCGGTAGAGTGCTTGCGAGATCACCCAGAGTGCTCGCCGAGTGGTCTCCGACCGCCCTTTAGTGCTCGCCAAGTGATCGCTTTGGAGTCCTGACGTCTCGCATGTGCACGGTCTTGATCTCGGCGGATGAAGATATGCATCTTGCGAGGTTGGAGAGGTGAAACCGATGCGCCGATCGGTATGAGGACGGTCTGGCAACGGTGCCTCTCAGATATCCACCGTCGAGGGGATGGAGCGCCGCAGTGTGCGGTGTGCTAGCACCACCACAAGAATCGGCTAGGGTTTCTCAGCGGGGGTAGGGTCGACGGCTAGGGTTTCGTGGTGGGGAGAACACAATTCTTTGCATGCCCCACGCCCGCTTTATATAGAGCGCACTAATGGGCCTTCTACGATAGAAGCCCACTAGGACTCACGCTAATGGATCTTCTACAAGAGAAGTCCATTAAGGCGCCAGAAGGATCCAATCGCGTAAACCCACCAATGGATCAATCCATCGAGACATGATCCAACCCGTTAAGTGTGTGACCCGTAGGGTTCATGCATAAGCGGCCATGGCCCCTGAAAACCTCTTTTCCGGACCATCGAACAACAAAGGTTCCTAGCGAGGACATGTTGTCCCCGAATGCACAGTGATCGTGTCGGCTGAACCTTGATATATTCATATACTAATCCTTTTTACCGCGATACCGGTCAAGCTCAAGGTAAGATCGTGCCATCCTTGTGATAGCTCACCCATTCACTTTCGTCAATGTAATGGATATAATTCGTGATTAACACTTTAATCACTTTGGTATGGCCATGCACTTTTCATATCCATCCACAACCAAGGGGCCGCAGAGATATCTCTCCGTTATCGAGGAGGGCAAATTCCATCTTGATCTCTTATATCTCACGTCATGTTTCATTGCATACACGTAAGCTACCTTTATAACTCCCTGATACGGAAGCGTTTGATAGCCCCAAAATATACAATTGCACATGCTGAAAATCAATAAGAATCTCGTGTCAAAGGATCGTATAGGTATACCACTCGAGACTACACTCGATGGCACTTCTAAAGATAACAATCTCGCCGTTGTCTCGGGCGGGTCTATCCAACCCCATGTTCTCTAACATGTGCCCACATTATTGATTTGATATCTCCATATCTATGGTATGTGAAACATTACCATCAATCAATACATGTCTTTGGTCGAGATCACTATTGTCCCACATAATGATATGTGACCAGGGATCGCTTAGAATAATATCATATAACCAATGTGTTTCACAATTAAGTCATACTCAATGAACAAAGGAGTGACATTTATTCATGGAACTCATAAGTACATGAACATAGACGTATGATACAATCATCTCATATGATCGCCTCTAGGGCATATCACTAACAATAAAGACAGGTTTGCAATAGAGCTAATCAAATATATATATATGAAAGTGAAATTAATCAGCTAAGATTTGTTGTCACAATTAGTCTATTCCATCCCTAAATCATCCTTTGAACATTAAGCCCACACGAAGGTCCCCCAAGCCAGATCGACCGCCCTTTGCAAGACAGAATAATCACGTAAAGTGTCCCAGAACTCACTAACTAGCACAAAGCAACAATCAAAAATAGAGCAAATGGCCTGCGGTGCCTCCGGATCGAGAAACGACCTCTAGCTCGATGGCTAGTCCCCGTAAATACTCAATCGGTTCACCGATCCTCGATCCACGAGAGGCACCGTATTTGCTTACGTAGCATTGGATCCGAGCCAACAAAGCCGAGGCAAAGCGCGAGAATCACGGTTGAAGCCGAGATGCACAAGAACATAGTGCCCACCCCTGTGGAACACGCTCGCTGCAGGGGAGGATGCCGATCTGCGGGAGGATGTCGATCTGGGGAGGGAGGTCGATGGCGGGGAGGGCGTCGAGAGGAGGATGCATCTTGCCGGGAGGGGAGGTCGAGTGGCGGGGAGGGCGTCGAGAGGAGGATGCCGATGCGGGGAGGATGTCGATGCCGGGAGGGAGGTCGATGGCGGGGAGGACGTCGACAGGGGAGGATGCCGAGAGGGGGAGGCCACCGTGCGTCGAGGGGAGCGCCAGGGAGACAAAAAGTCCAGAGCTGGGTTAGGGTTTGGTCTTATTTGTGAATGAGGTCTGCTGCCTTGGAGATATATAGGAGACAATACTACTGAGCGGTTCTAAAATAGAAAAATGCAGTGATATCTTTATCACAGACGGTTCTAAAAAGGCTGCTCAGGATAGCGATATAATATCCTGTTGTTCTCTTTTAGAACCGTCAGGATATATAAACTATCACTGAGATGGTTGTATTTAGAAACAGTGTGATAATAAAACATCAGCATGTTCTATTTAGAACCGTCTGTGATATAAAACATCCTGCATTGTTGAATTTAGAACCGCTTGTGGTAAGTACTTTTTATTTTTTTGAATGGAATGGCGGGGCTCTGCCTCTTGCATTAAAGGAAGATAGTCATGAGCTCGGCTCTTGCATTGAAGGAAGATAGTCATCACAATCTGACATAATTCGGATGCTTCACAAGCTACTTACTAAGGTCATCACAATCAGTATAAACATAATTCGGATGCTTCACAAGCTACTTACAAAGATCATCACAATCATATGTACAAAGCATGATGGGTCGTATCATCCTTACATGTAATATTATTACACATGAAAATTTGTAAACATGATGACAATGCACCCTTCTCATAACTTCTCCACATGCTTATTCTTTTGTATGAAAATTAGCCCTTCATGATGATCGTAGCGCGTGTAGCTTGCTTCCTCATGTTGTTCTTACGGGACGAGATGTCATTTCCGATAGGTGGCAACTCATCAAATTGATTGTACTCTTCCTCATCTACTACATTCTCAACTCCGACAATTCTCCTTTTTCCCTGAAGAACTACGTGGCGCTTCTTGTTGGGCGGTCGGTTACATAGAAGACTTGAACAACTTGGTTGGCGAGTAACGAATGGTTCATCTTGGTATCCGAAACCGTTCGAGGTCCTGATGAGTGATGCCATTCTTGTCAACCTTCACGTCTTTGGAGGTGGACCCAACGACACCGAAATAGAGGAATCTTAAAAGTACGTAGTCGAGCTCCCATATCTCCTCTATGAACCCATAGTAGGAGCTCCTCGTCAACCCAAATGGTATTATTGAATGCATCATATGGACACCGCTGTTACGATTTGTGCTCTTCATATCCACGATCTCTCGTGTAAAATGTGTACCCATTTAAGTCATATCCTTTCCATGTGACAACTATAAAAGTTGGTCCTTTTGCCAACCATGTCAGCGTGTCATCTGAAGAGCTCCTAGTGATAAGTCGCTCCTTCAACCATTTGTTGAACTGAAGGTTATGCTGTCTCGTGATCCAAGACTCCTGCCGTCTTTGGATTCTCTTGCCTTAGCCATTGCTTGTGCTCGACGATATAGGCGGACACTACTGACCATGTGTTGCAAAACCGTGAAATGGGCTCGAGCATACATAACCGACTCAGGTGATTGCTTTCCTTAGATGGTCCCGATACCACTGGAGCCTCCCCTCATGGCGAGATCGAGGCACACCTATCGGTTCGACACAGGCCATGTAATCGGCGCGAACTTCGACGGCCTCTTACATTGCATAACCTTCAACAATGCTACCCTTCGGACGAGATCGATTCCGTGCGTAAGACTTGAGAATTCCATGTACCTCTCGAGCGGGTACATGCTACGTGAACACCGGCCGCATATCTTTATCTCTCACAAGGTGAACAATGAGATGGACCATGATATCGAAAAATGATGGAGGAAATACATCTCAAGATTACATAGAGTCATCACCACCTCGACTTGCGAGCATCTAGTCGCCGGGATCGATGACCTTCGGCGATTGTGTTAAAGAAATAACACGGCCTAGTGATTGTCTCTCGGACCTTGACCGGCAAAATACTTCTAATTGCGACAGGGAGCATCTGTGTCATCAGCATATGACAATCATGAGACTTCATGCTGGTTAATTTCAAATCTTCCAACGAAACAAGCCTCTTCATGTTGGAGGAGAAACCGGACGGAACTTTCACACCATGCAAGCACTGGCACAGTTCAGTTCTTTCGGCCTTTGACAGAGTATAACAAGTAGGTTCCAAATGCGTCGGCCTTTATCGATCTCTTTAGGTGCTAACTCGGGTCTTATGCCCATATCGACCAAGTCAAGCGCATGCGTTGATACCATCCTTTGTTTTACCCTTAATGTTGAGTAAGAGACTAATCACGCTGTCACGGACATTCTTCTCTCGTGCATGACATCGATGCGTTGGCAAACTTCTAGGTGCTCCCAAAGAAGGTAGGTCCCGCAATATTGATCTCTTCTTCCACATGCTCTTTTCACGGGTACTTAATTTCGTCCCTTTCCATACATAACATCAAATCCTTAACAATGTCATGAACATCTCTCCCGCTCAAGCGTCTTGGAGCTGAACCATTTCGTTCCTTCGTGAAAAGTTGCTTCATCTTGCGATATGGGTGATTCCTCGAAGGAACCTCGGTGGCCTTAAGTACACGGTTTTGCGAGAGTGATTCAGCCATAAACTCTCGGTATCATCTAGCGGTGAGTGCAGGCTTTGGTTCCTTTTGTACTCGGCACGGCAGGTTAGCAAGCGCGGGGTAATCATTTATGGTGCAGAACAACAAGCGATGCAAAGTAAAGTTCTCTCGTTTATCGCATCCCATCGTGTACCCCAGAACCCATGGTGTTTTTAGATCTTCCACCAATGGAGCTAGGTACACATCAATATCATTTCCGAGTTGTTTCGGTCCTTGGATAATCACAGACAACATAATGTACTTCCGCTTCATACACAACCAAGGAGGAATGTTGTAATCTGATTCTGGGCCAAGTGCTATGCATTTGCTCATGTTACCGAAAGGATTCATTCCATCTGTACTCAATCCAAACCTTATATTTCTCGATCCGCACCGAATTCTTGAAAGCTCTGTCGATGTTTCTCCTTTGGATGGAATCAGCGAGGTGCCTTAGCATTCCATCATTCTTCGCTCCTCAAAGTGCCAGCATAGCAGTTTTCCTCCTTTGGGTTCGCAAACAAACGCTTCAAGCGGGGAATTACAGCAGATACCATGCCACCTTAGCGGAGGACCTTTTTCACCTCAATGCTCTCGCCATCATCATCTGAATGACTCTTCACGCTTGTAACGGATCGTTGCACACCGGACATATATGCAAGTTTGTGTACTCTTTGCGGTACAGAGGATCGATCGTTTGGATATGCATGTATTCTTTCTACTTCCATTCCCAAGGGACAAAGAACCTTCTTGGCTTTGTAGGTGGTTGTCGACCTCGTTTCCCTCTGGAAGCATGTCCGCCAATAGGCGTATAAATGTGAAACTCTTGTCGGACCAACCGCTGCTTGCCTTCAATTTGAGTAGTTCAAGCACGGATGATAACCTTGTGTATTTCAACTTGCACCTGCGAACAAAGGTTTCTCCGAGTCCTCCATCAAGCCCCGGAACTTTCCATATTCCCTCATCATCAAGGTTTCCATACGCATCGCGCAACATCTGATCCAAATTGTCATCCTGCAACTTTGTCCTCATCGGAAGCTTCAATCGATATGATCATCAGACATATCATTGACTTCGTCGATTTATATTAACACTACTTGCTCGCTTCTTGTATATTATGCTCTTCGTCATGACGGGTCCAACATGTATAGCCCTTTTGAAACCTCTCTGAATCAAGTGTGCTTCGATCTGCTGCGGGAGTTTGAAACATCTTGATTTTGCAATCAATGCACGGACATGACATGAATTGCACCCCTTATTAAACATATCCTCCTCTGCGGCTCTTTTGAAAGTGGAGCGCCATTAAGGTACTCAACACTTTCAAATGCGGTTCTCGGTACATCGAAATTCGATCCATCTCGCTACACATGTAACACTTAGTGTTAAATATTAAGTGCACTGTGTAGTGCGTATGTACACATTCTTAAACTAATTATGCAATTACATACCTTAATTACATCACAAAGAAATAATTAACACAATTCAAATTAATCTTCAATATAATAATGAAATTAGAACCCATTACTAACCTTAGATCACCAAAAGACTTGAATTGATCTATAAGCTAGATCTAAACAATCTTTAAATTCTATCCTTAACAAGCTAGCTAGCTACATCATGATCGAATATTATATTATGCAAATAGAACCATTACTAGCTAACCTTATAGATCAAACAACCAACACATGGTTCTACAAGCGAGATATAAAAAAATCATCAAATTCCTTCCTTATCAAGCTAGATGTTGAATATAATGCAATTAAAACACATTACTAACCAAATATCACAAACAACATATGGATCTAGCAACAATTAAGCTAGATCTAATCGGAACAATCTTTAAATTAATTCTCTCCTAACCAACCTAGATATTGAATTGGATGCATCCAATTAGAACTCATTACTAACCTTAGATCACCAAAATCAAATGAATCTAATATCACCCTTGAAATCAATGGCTTTCTTTAAAAAATCGCCTCACTTCCACAGTAGCCACTTAGGATAGAAACCGAAACCCTACAAGCGAAGTGGATGGAGCGAGGCTCTGTTTTTCACGGGTCGAGACGGATTTATCACATACGGTTTTATATTACACCGTCTATGATGCAAGAAATATCACGAGCGGTTTCTAAATATAACCGTCTGTAATATTCTTGTAGATATTGCGCGAGCGGTTGTGTTATATAACCGTCAGTGAAATCACTGCACGGTTTTACTTGGCACCGCCACGTAATGAGTCTCAGCCATCACGAGCGGTTATATTTAGAAACCGCGTGATATTTCTTGCATCCTGCAGCAGTTGTAATATAAAACCGTCTGTGATATTCGCACTGACGGTTTGAGTACATAACCGTTTGTGATGTTCCATATTACAGACGGTTTTTCAAAACCGTCTGTGATCGTGCGTCTGATATAAGCCTCGCTGTAGTAGTGTTGATATTATCTGTTCTGTGGTTTGTGTTTCAAATGTAAAATAAAATTGGTATTTAATAACTTGCATCTACAATACTCAAAACCTGTGTGTCGGGACCCGGATATGCAAATCCGAAACCCTCTGTGTATACCGCACTAGTCGGGATCACGCTAGTGCACAGTGGAAACATAGATGACATATCATTCCATACATCGAAATAACTAAGAAGAAACAAATTATTATTGAATAAAGCAAACCGACCTTATGGTCAAGGTTCATACACCAATACCTCTTGGCTTAAGAAACAAATAAATGGTTGCGTGAAAATAAAATAACTTGGGCCATTCGACATGCCACGAGGCAATAAATGCAGAAAGCGCCTTCCTAGTCGGCGTAGTCTTCATAGTACTCCTCCTCTTGATACTCATTACGGTCCTTCCTCGACAAGCTGAACAACGGGGCATAAAGCCGTGAGTACAAAAGCGTACTCAACAAGCCGTAGAAATGATGCAATATTCATGCGGCTTGACAAAGGATAGTCATATGGTTCATTTGCGGAAAGCAATAACTTGAATTGAAATACAATAAATAGATTGAAAGCATGTTGATAAAACAATACTAAATAATCGATAAATCAATGGTAGACAACATGAGCGTAATGACGAGGCATCACCCTACATCATTGAAACATGTATCAACCACACAATTCAACGGTATAGCTTGAGACAACAAAACAACGGTGAACTCCCGTTCACATTCCCACCATTCCACATTTCAAGAAAATACTCTATACCCGTGTGAAATCCCCGGGCTTGTCCATGACCCGGACACGGCTATTGAATAGTTTACACTCTGCGAGAGGTTATGCGGCTTTACCCACAAGACATGATCATCCCTTAGTGCCAAGCGCTAAGAACACACTTCCTTTGGTGTGTCGGCGGAGAGATCACTACAAAGCCTTTACAATGCATGTCTAAACCCGATCTTGCCCTCTAAGGTTTAGCCCCTCGGGGCCCCTCTTGAGCCATGTGAGTCTACCCGTCCCACACCAACAAGCGGCAATACTCAAGTCTGGACATTGCAAATTAATCAGCTAGGTCCGTCCCATATCGGACTTGTGGTTGCAGTTAGGCCCAGTTCAATGGCGCACAAGATTAAGTCCTTAAATTGTCTCGAGCAAGACAGCCACATCCCAATGTGCTAAACAGCACCTCTTTCTTTGCCGATCAAGCGCAGAAACATTTTGTTCAACCCAAAACCAATGGCATCCCCTGCCATGGTACAACAAGTTTTACAACGATGGTCATGACCACAATTCCATATCTCATTAAGTCAAGATTAACATTAGTTCACGGTGATATGAATCCCATCGGACAACTAAGCATGGCTAAGCATAGCTACGATAACCCAATCTTTGGTACTATGATTATGTCCAACTAATAATGTCCCAACCTATGGTTAACAATGGATACATGGCACCTCAATAATCAAAGGGCATACTCAATCGGGTAAATAGCTAATTCCATAAACTAGCATTGATACATAAATAGCATGCAATTGTATAAAACAAAGTACTTTTGCAAACATGGGTTCAATATGATCAAAGGTCTCGACTTGCCTTGCTGTTCAGATCTGAGTCTTGGTCTTGAAATCTCCGTTCGCTCCTTGAGGATTAGCGTCTCTGGGAAAACAAAGCAACGAAACCAAATAAATACAAAACAGAGAAAACAAGCTCAAACTTGAAAATAAATGGCTCTGGAATGTAGAGCTCGATTTTACAAAAATTTAGAAATTTGAATCACTCAATCGGAGTTCGAGACGAAGGAGAGCGGGCCTTGGAAGATTTAATTCAGAAAAATCAGAAAAATTCGGTAAGGGTGACACGTGTCGGCTTGTGATTGGCTGGGGTTTTCGGTTTTTGGAAAATCAGAAAAAGAAAATAAATGCCGGCCGACATGCAGGGGCCCACATGTCGAGTGGCTCGGTCCTGATGAACCAAGTGCAGGCGACATTCGGTGAGTGGCGAGCTATCTTGTGGCGGACGCCACTGAAGCTAGAGGTGGCGTGGGCGCGACTTAGCACCTGCTGCCACCCATAGCGATAGCCTTAAGGTGCGAGGTTTAGCCACCGGACAAGATCTGGGCCGTTAGCTCCGAATCGGGCGGCGGCGGTTGATGCTCACGGCTAGGAGGGCCTTGCGATACTGGAGCGTTAACGAGACGATCCGGCGGCGAAACTTCGCGAAAGCGAGCAGCGGCGAAAAAAGCGGCGCGCTTACCGGGCGAGGAAGACGACCTGGCCTGGCGAATGGGCGGTGATCGAGGCGGAAGGAAGTCTTGGATCTGGAGAGTTCGGCCTTGGCCAGACTCGGCGGTGCCACCGATCCGCAGCGGAGAAACGGCCGGAGTGAAAAACGCGGCGGAAGGTGCTCGGGGCGGCGGCGCTTGCCGGCGTTCTCCATGATGGCAGCGTCTCGGCCGACGAAAGAAGCGGCGTGTGCGGGAGGAAGTGGCGAACCTCGGGCAAGGCGGCTGGCTTTTATAGCCTCGGGGGCGGGGAAAACTTCGGAAGCAGAGGCGGCGTCTTGGCGCAAGGACTCCGGCGGCTAGGGTTTTTCGGCCCGAGGTGGGCTGGGCGAGGCGGTGAAACGATGATGGGCAGGGATGGATTCGGCCGAGGAGAGTTTTGGAAAATTAAAACATTTTCGAATTAGAAAAATCGAAATTCAAATAAAAGCAAATAAATTCAAATAAATAGCAAATAAATTCAGAAAAATCTCCAAAAATACAGAAAAAATTCCTTGAAGCACAAGGAACCCAATAAAACTGAAACCTTTGATTTGATGCATAGATTATTCAAATTAAATCTTTTCATTATTGGAAAATTCATGTTAAGCTTGATTAATTCCAAGAAAATGCAAATGGTTTATTTTTGACTTTAAACATACCAAAACTCAAATTTTGGGATGTTACAAACCTCCCCTTAATTGGAATCTCGACCCGAGATTGGTGCAACTAGAGAATAGGTGGGAAACTTCGGACTTCAGATCCTCTTCTCGCTCCCAAGTGGCTTCCTCTTGAATGATTGCTCCATTGGACTTTGCAAAAGCGGATGATCTTGCTTCTCGTGATCGCTCTGCAACATCAATATCTTCATTGGCTGCTCCTTGTTTGTGAGATCCTCTTACAAATCGATAGCTTCAAGCGGCATCTGCTCTTCGGCACTTTCATGAGCACTTCTTCAAGCGGGACACATGGAACACATCATGGATTCGGCGAAGGGTGAGCAATTCAAGCTTGTAAGCAACTTCTCCTCTTCGTTCCAAGACTTTGAGCGGTCCAACATATCTAGGGGCAAGTTTCCTTTTACTTGAAATCTCTTAACTCCTTTAAGAGGTGTGACTCTAAGATACACATAATCATTGGGCTCGAAACTCAAATCTCGGCGGCGATTATCTGCATAACTCTTACATGCCTTTGAGCTATCTTTAACTTATCTCTGATTAACTGCACTTGCTCTTCGGCTTCTTGCAGTATGGCAGGACCAAATAACTGTCTTTCTCCAGTCTCTTTCCAATTAAGAGGGTTACGCACTTTCTTCCATATAAGGCTTCAAAGGAGACATTTGCGGTGGCACGATAACTATTGTTGTAAGAAAACTCTGCATAGGGCAAACACTTGTCCCATTTTGCACCATAGGTTAGGGCACAGGCTCTTAACATATCTTCAAGAATCTGGTTCACTCGCTCTGTCTGTCCATCGGTTTGAGGGTGATAAGCAGTACTGAATCTGAGATGAGTTCCCATAGCTTCATGCAAACTCTGCCAAAAACGAGAGGTAAACTGGGTTCCTCTATCGGAGACAATCTTCTTAGGCACTCCATGAAGACTGACAATCCTTGACATATATAATTCTGCCAATTTATCTCCGGTGTAGGTAGTCTTAACTGGAACAAAGTGAGCTACCTTAGTCAATCGATCCACTATTACCCAGATCGAATCATAACCTGCTTGGGTCTTAGGAAGTCCGGTAATAAAGTCCATACCAATTTCTTCCCACTTCCACTCTGGAATCTTCAATGGCTGAAGCAATCCTGCTGGCCTCTGATGCTCTGCTTTAACCTTTTGGCAGACATCACACAGAGCGACATATTCAGCAATCTCACGCTTCATGCTTGGCCACCAATACCTTTCCTTGAGATCTTGATACATCTTGGTACTTCCTGGGTGAATGGAGTACAAAGTCTCATGCGCTTCTTTGAGTACTGACTCCTTGAGCTCTTTACGTCAATTACACGAATCGATTCTCATACCAAATTGTACCCTTTTCATCTTCAGTGAAACCTAGGGCTTTTCCTCTCTTCATATTACTCTTGATCTCCTTGATATCAGCATCATCAACTTGTGCTTCTCGAATTTGATCTTCCAACGTTGGGCCTTACTTCAAAGTAGCTAAGTAACCTTCTTGCACCACTTCTAGGTGAGCTTACGAAATTCCTCATAGAGTCTTTGGTGACTTTCCTTAATCATCAAGGTATTGCGATAACTCTTTCTACTTAAAGCATCACCACTCGACATTAGCTTTGCACGGATGATAATGAATACCAATGTCATAGTCCTTGATTAACTCTAACCATCTTCTTTGCCTCATGTTGAGATCGGCTTGGGTAAAGATATACTTGAGGCTCTTGTGATCCGTGTACACCTCTAGCGATTCTGATGAGGTAATGGCGTAAATCTTTAAAGCATGCACTCTGACAGCTAATTCCAAATCATGGGTCGGATAGTTAACTTCATGTGGCCTTAATTGGCCTTGAAGCATATGCCACTACCTTCTTATCTTGCATTAGCACTGGCAAGAGTCCTTGACGGGATGCATCACAAAATATCTCAAAATCCTTTACGATGTCGAGCAAAATAAGCCTTTGGGGCTGTCGTTAAACACTTCTTTAGCTCTGAAAACTTCGCTCACACTCGATGTCCAAGCAAATTTCTTCTCCTTTTTCAAAAAGTGAGTGGCGGTCTAGCTTTTCGGAAAAACCTTCTATGAAGCAGCGATAATATCACTGCCATTCCAAGGAAGCTTCTAACTTGGTTACCGTCTTGGTGACTCCCAATTGAGCACATCTCTCACTTTACCGGGGTCAGCAGCTGACACCTTGGTGATATAACATGACCTAGGAATGCAACTTCCTTCATCCAAAACTCACATTTGCTAAACTTAGCATAGAGTTGATGTTCTCTTAGCTTTGTCAATACTTTCATAAGTGATCCTCATGTTCTACCTCACTCTTGGAATAGACCAGAATGTCATCGATAAAGACAACGACAAACTTGTCTAGGTATTCCATGAATACTTTATTCATCAGGGTCATGAAATAGGCAGGGGCATTGGTCAAACCAAAAGACATCACGGTATACTCATCTTGTCCATGTCGAGTCACAAAAGCTGTTTTGGGTATATCCTCTCTCGGATCTTCAAGCGATGGTAACGGACCTCAAGTCAATCTTAGAGAATACTCCTGCTCCTTGAAGCTGGTCAAACAAATCATCAATCCTTGGCGGAGGTACTTATTCTTAATGGTGACCTCATTTAGAAACACGATAATCTACACACATCCTCTGAGTTCCATCCTTCTTTTCCACGGAAGAACTGGGGCTCCCCATGGCGAAGAACTTGGTCTAACAAAACCACGATCTTGCAACTCTTTGATCTGTTTCTTTACTTGACTAACTCATTAGCGAGGCATCCTATCGGTCTCTTGGAAATGGGTGGCGTTCGAGAACTAGCAATCAAGAACTCTATATCTCTATCCGGTGGCATTAAGACAACTCATCTGAAACACATCGAGAAAAATCTCTAGCAATTGGCACATCTTCCAAACTTATTCCTTTGGCACTACAAACTTTTTTCCTTGAATTGATCTCTGGTAGCTTGAAACTTTAGCTTTGTTCCATCGGGTGGTTAATGTGATCTCTCTATTTCCACAATCCAAAAGCGCTTGGTTCTTAGAGAGCCAATCCATTCCTAGGATTATATCTAGGGATTTGGTATCTAGGACAATGAGGTTGGCTAGAATTCTACCCCTCAGATTAATATCTTAACCCGGGCGGCCTTGGTTCGTACTCAAATCCGAACCGGTGATTGCACCAATAAAAGCAGATCTTAAGAGGCTTTGTCTTTAAGTGATGATTTGCAGCAAAACTCAGAAACAAGCGAATCGTAGCTCGAATCAAACAAAACCATGGCGGAATCTTTGAGTTGACTAGGAGCTTACCTAGTATGACGTCGATCACGCTTGTGCATCTTCGATGGTGACATGATTCACGACCTCTTCCAACGGTGGTGGGGTCCTAGTAGCTTGATTTGGAGTCTAGGATGCTCCGTCACATTCTGGTGTGGGGGTCTTGGTAGTGTTGATCCCAAGTTGAAACGAGCAGGTGTCAGACTTGCTTCCTAGGCGATTATTAGCATAGTGACCACGCTCATTGCAATTGAAGCATGTGACTCCTGCGGTGGATTCTTGGTCCTCTGAGGTGGATTCTTGTTGGTGCCGGCGTTGGGGTTACTGAAGGGGCTAAGCGAGTCTTTGGTGCAGGTGTCTGAATCACGAGAGAGAGTGAAGCAAGCGACTTCTTGGCGTTGGGCACAGCTCTCTGCGGATGACTCGATGAGCTCCATGATGCATCATCTTCCTCTTGCGGGATTCTTCCAACTCACGAGCAGAGACTCCTCGATTAGCATAGCTTTATCCACGAGATCTTGAAAATCTGCATAGTCGTTGCCAATCACTTGTACCTTTAAACTGGGTTGAGCCACGCTTGAACCTCTTGGCGAGCATCATCAGGGCTACATCTTACGGTGCATAGCGAGCAAGCTGAGTGAACTTATTGAGATATTCACTCCTTGACATCCCTTCTTGCTTTAGCTCCACTGAACTCATTCTTCTTCATCTCTACCTTTCCATCGGGGATATGGGAATGGCGGCGGTTTGAAAACTACTGCCCAAGTGATGGTGCGAGGGTCATCATGGGCGGCAATGTAGTTCTCCACCATTCGTGGCGGTGCCTTCAAAGCGATGTCGGCATAAAGAACCTTCTCATGATCGTACCTTTGAGCAATAGCGAGCTTCTTTTCAATGGAGCGAATCAATCATCTGCATCAATGGTTACGAGGAGTTGGAGAAGGTAGTGGACGAGTCCTCATGAATTACGCTAGCTTGGTGAGGCGGTTTGGAGGAGGTCTTGGCGACAGACAGCGGCCAGCAACTTGATTTTGTTGGTTCAACAAGTTTGCTAGAACAGCTACGATCTGATTCTGGCGATTCATCATATTGTTCATAATGCATCATTGTATTCATAAGTTGAGTCTGAGCTGCCAAGAAATGTCCCAAGTTACGGCTGTCACTCTGAGGAGGTGGTGGTGGGGTGCTTTTGGCGGCATTAGCATTGGCATCCTTCGGCGAATCTGGCCAGGCTCGAGCAGTGTCAACCATCTGCGATCAAGACAAAGGGTTTAATAGGTAAGAGGGAAAAGCAATAGGAAAGTGGTAAGGTCCTCTAGGGAAGAAGGTAATACCCAGAACAAAGGTCAACCAAAGACATAGCGAAAAAGGCTACAAAATAAAGAACCAAATAAAGCTTTCAACAAAGATGCAGGTTGTAACACCGTCTTTGGAGGCAAGTGTACAACAAACCCGACACACAAGCAACAAAAATCTTAGTATCTGCGAGGCTAAGCGTAGCTAAACCAAAAGAGAATGGCATGCTCAAACACCATAGAGCACCACAAACTTATCTTATATGGTAGTCTTCTCGGATATACTCTTCGACGGCTTGATCATCGTCCCCCTTGATTTATTTCCTTGCAGAAGATCCATGACTTTCAAGAAGTTTAATGGGATAAGATCAATTTAAATTTCCAAGCAATGTTTCAGCAAAGGAGAGGAATGAGAACCTAAGAATAAGATGAGAAGAGACAAACTATTGAATACCAATTTGTTGGTTTAATTTAGAAAATAAATTTGAAGACCATGCTAACTAAGAAAGCGACCTACAGTCGATATGGCTCTGATACCATCTCTGTCGGGACAGGATATGCAAATCCGAAACCCTCATGTATACCGCACTAGTCGAGGATCACGCTAGTACACACAGTGGAAACATAGATGACATATCATTCCATACATCGAAATAACTAAGAAGAAACAAATTATTATTGAATAAAACAAACGACCTTATGGTCAAGGTTCATACACCAATACCTCTTGGCTTAGAAACAAATAAATGGTTGCGGCGGAAATAAAATAACTTGGGCCATTCGACATGCCACGAGCAATAAATGCGGGAAGCGCCTTCCTAGTCGGCGTAGTCTTCATAGTACTCCTCCTCTTGATACTCATTACGGTCCTTCCTCGGCAAGCTGAACAACGGGGGCATAAAGCCGTGAGTACAAAGCGTACTCAACAAGCGTAGAGAAATGATGCAATATTCATGCGGCTTGACAAAGGATAGTCATATGGTTCATTTGCGAAAGCAATAACTTGAATTGAAATACAATAAATAGATTGAAAGCATGTTGATAAAAACAATACTAAATAATCGATAAATCAATGGTAGAGAACATGAGCGAATGGCGAGGCATCACCTACATCATTGAAACATGTATCAACCACACAATTCAACAGTATAGCTTGAGACAACAAAACAACGATGAACTCCCGTTCACATTCCCACAATTCCACATTTCAAGAAAATACTCTATACCCGTGTGAAATCCCGGGCTTGTCCATGACCACGGACACGGCTATTGAATAGTTTACACTCTGCGAGAGGTTATGCGGCTTTACCCACAAGACATGATCATCCCTTAGTGCCAAGCGCTAAGAACACACTTCCTTTGGTGTGTCGGCGGAGATCACTACAAAGCCTTTACAATGCATGTCTAAACCCAAGATCTTGCCCTCTAAGGTTTAGCCCCTCGGGGCCTCCTCTTGAGCCATGTGAGTCTACAGTCCCACACCAACAAGCGGCAATACTCAAGTCTGGACATTGCAAATTAATCAGCTAGGTCCGTCCCATACCGGACTTGTGGTTGCAGGTTAGGCCAGTTCAATGGCGCACAAGATTAAGTCCTTAAATTGTCTCGAGGCAAAACAGCCACATCCCAATGTGCTAAGCGGCACCTCTTTCTTTGCCACGATCAACGGCAGAGAAACATTTTGTTCAACCCAAAACCAATGGCATCCCCGCCATGGTACAACAAGTTTTACAAGATGGTCAACATGACCACAATTCCATATCTCATTAAGTCAAGATTAACATTAGTTCACGGTGATATGAATCCCATCGGACAACTAAGCATGGCTAAGCATAGCTACGATAACCCAATCTTTGGTACTATGATTATGTCCAACTAATAATGTCCCAACCTATGGTTAACAATGGATACATGGCACCTCAATAATCAAAGGGCATACTCAATCGGGTAAATAGCTAATTCCATAAACTAGCATTGATCATAAATAGCATGCAATTGTATAAAACAAAGTACTTTTGCAAACATGGGTTCAATATGATCAAAGGTCTCGACTTGCCTTGCTGTTTAGATCTTGAGTCTTGGTCTTGAAATCTCCGTTCGCTCCTTGAGGATTAGCGTCTCTGGAAAACAAAGCAACGAAACCAAATAAATACAAAACAGAGAAGAAAACAAGCTCAAACTTGAAAATAAATGGCTCTGGAATGTAGAGCTCGATTTTACAAAATTTAGAAATTTGAATCACTCAATCGGAGTTGAGACGAAGGAAACGGGCCTTGGAAGATTTAATTGAGAAAATCAGAAAAATTCGGTAAGGGTGACACGTGTCGGCTTGTGATTGGCTGGGGTTTTCGGTTTTTGGAAAATCAGAAAAAGAAAATAAATGCCGGCTGACATGCGGGGCCCACATGTCGATGGCTCGATCCTGATGAACCAAGTGCAGCGACGACCGGGTGAGTGGCGAGCTATCTTGTGCGAGCGCGCCACGAAGCTAGAGGCGGCGTGGGCGCCGACTTAGCACCTGCGGCCACATAGCGATAGCGACCTGGTTGCGAGGTTTAGCCACCTTGGCAAGATCTGGGCCGTTGGCTCCGAATCGGACGGCGGCGGTTGATGCTCACTGGTAGGAGGCCTTGATCTGGAGGCGTTGACCAGACGATCCGACGGCGAAAGCTCGAAAAGCGAGCAACGGCGAAAAAGCGGCGCCTTTACGAGCCGAGGAAGACGACCTGGCGGCGAATGGGCGGCTGATCGGGCGGAAGAAGTGCGGATCTGGGAGAGTTCGGCGGCGGACTCGGCGGTGCCACCGATCACGGCGGAGAACGGCGGGAGGTGAAAAAAAGCGGCGGAAGGTGCTCGGGGCGGCGCGCCAGGCGGCGTTCTCATGGTGGCAGCGTCTCGGCGCGAGAAGAAGCGGCGTGTCGGGAGGAAGTGGCGAACCTCGGGCAAGGCGGCGCTTTATAGCCTCGGGGCGGGAAAACTTCGGAAGCAGGGAGGCGGCGTCTTGGCGCAAGGACTCCGGCGGCTAGGGTTTTTTTCAAGAGGTGCTGGGCAGGCGGTGAACAGATGATGGGCAGGATGGATTCGGCCGAGGAGAGTTTTGGAAAATTAAAACATTTTCCGAATTAGAAAAATCCGAGAAATTCAAATAAAAGCAAATAAATTCAAATAAATAGCAAATAAATTCAGAAAAATCTCCAAAAATACAGAAAAATTCCTTGAAGCACAAGGAACCCAATAAAAACTGGAAACCTTTGATTTGATGCATAGATTATTCAAATTAAATCTTTTCATTATTGGAAAATTCATGTTAAGCTTGAGTTAATTCCAAGAAAATGCAAATGGTTTATTTTTGACTTTAAACATACCAAAACTCAAATTTTGGGCTGTTACACTGTGCCTACCTTTGTTTATCCCTGTATGTAGTATTCAAAATTTCCATGTGGTTTGTTGAATACTGTTGTGTACTCACCCTTGCCTCCTAATCCCCTTTAGATTTCAATGAAGTTGGTGAGTTCCAGAAAATTGTAAATGGCAAAGAAATTTGGTTTTGAGGCCTTGATCTATCTGCTCAAGCCTTTCTTGTGGGTGTTTTATAATGTATTTGGTGCCAGCCGCATCCTTTTGTAAAATTCTGGTCGTTAGGCCCTTAATTCCTCTATAAAATATTCGCTTTTGATTTTATGTCTGACAATATACACTTGGTTATCTACAACTAAAATCTTAAGTAGCTGTGAAGATATTTATACGCACCCCAGAAAAAAACGGCATGTTATATAGTGGCCTCACTTACTACAGTACTACATACCATATAAAATTTGTGTGCAAATCGGTGGGCTAGGTGTATGTATATGAAACAATGGATTCATCTGGCAAGCAAGCTTACTTGGATCTTATCTTCAAATCCAATGAAAAAGGGTGGATAAAGGCCGACAAGCATAAGTTAAATTTGAGAGTTTAGGATGAGCACGGAAGGTGGCAGTGGGAACTCCTTGGCCGGCCGGCGCGGCCAATCAGCGGATCCCCAAACTCGAGAAGGCCCGGCCAGCGACCTAGGTGCGCCAGAGGCGCTCGACCTCAGTGCGGTGTGCGAGCTCGACTCACTTACGACCTCGAGCTCGGCGGGGTCTCGTCTGGCTCTGATCCGCCTAGGATTTCGGATCTAGCATTTGGTGATAGTTTCGGAGGCGGGTCGTGGGGATGACTAAGAGTCTTGCAGCAAGTTAAGGCGATTCTGCCATGACCCTCAAGGTGCACGAAGGCCCTTCCCAGGATCGCTCCCGCCAGATTGCGGGTAGAGGAGTATAAAGACCAGGGCGCATGAGCTCCAAGGAGGCGAAGACAACATAGCACACACTGACAGCTCGAGCTAGGAATCACCATTCTTGTCTTGAGTTGTAAACACACTTCTGTACACCCATATAACAAGAATCACCACCGCAAGGCGGCCCAGAGTAGAGCTATTACCTTCACAGGGCTCGAACGGTATAAACTCTTGTCTCGTGCTCGTTGTTGCCTTGCTCCGACCATCACCGTGATCGATTTTCTTCCTTCATTCGAGCAAAACGAAGCTCGGGTCCCATAAACTCTCGACCCTACCTCTTTTCTTGCGGTTGTGATCGATCGTCGGCAACGTTGGCATACCGTGGGGCCGATTGTTTTGCTCTTCGCGAGAGCGACACCAAGACTCGAGAGCATGGCGCCCTTCGCCGGCGGATTTTCCTCGAGAGCGGACTCGACTCCGTGTCCTGTTCACGCCCTCACGCCGCGCTCGGCGGCACGTTACGGTGGTGGGCGGTCAAAGCGGCGGAGGAGATCACGGATAGCCGTGATCCGCAAACCGGAAGACGCTTCATGGGATAGTGCGAGTTGCCATCAACCAAGCCATATGACTCTCCGTGAGAGGCCGAGAGAAAACAGCCACATCTTACGGGCCACCAGAACTCCCCTGCAAGTGCCTCGCGCTTATCGCCCGGTCATAGCCAGCCGATAGGGCGAGTGGAGCTCTTTGGCGAGCCACGCGCGAGAAACTCGTCAGACTCACGCAGAGGTGGCACCTCCATGACATCGAAGTCAACACTCGGGACCCGCTCCCAGAGTAAGTGATAACACGTCGCGCCATCGGCGCGTCGGACACCTCTGCAAGCAGAGTTAGCCCCGAGCAGGCGGGCTGGGGCGAGGCTCGACGCAGCGCCGGCGTCCCCAGGCACCGCGCCAACCCGGGACCGAACTGAGTCGAGCCGCTCGAAGTCGTGGCGGCAGTCTGCGGACCTCTCCGGGGCGTTCGCCCAGCGCCCGCGGTCCGGGACCGCTGCGTTACCAACGGTGATTCCGTGCTCGGCACCATAGTCGTCCCAGCGGAGGTCGGGCGCCGTGGCGACCTCGACTCCTAGTCCGGCGGCGGCGGATCTTGTCGGCGATGACCACGACCGGCGTGCACTGTCGACCCTCGGTGCATGGCGTACTCCGGCGACCTTCGTCGCGTCGCGATGGCCGGCCAGTTCAAGCCATGCTGATCGGCGCTTCGCGGGACCAGAACCACGACAAGTTCTGTCCATCTATTAAGCCGCTATCTGGCGGAGGAGACGAGCTTCGTAATGGCAAACTACCTCCGGTATTGCGGGCCAGGGCGCTGGACACGGCTTTTTAATCGAGGCTTTGGCTCCAGCCGGTGGTGGTGCGAGATCGAGCACGCCTTCGCTCCAACTTCGAGTTATTACGAGTGGCAGGCGGGAGAAAGACACTGGATCGTGTCATCCGGGGAAGAACGAGCCCTTCTTGGCGACCGTGCGGCGATTCATCCGCACAAGGAACACGATCGAGCATTTCGGCGAGGCCGTCATCAAGGCCTTCAAGTTGAAGTCCGTGATCGACGTCTCACCGAAGACACAGAGATCACCTCGAGGCTCGGCGTCAACAAACTTTTCCGCATGGCGGGCGATGCCTGGACCCGAGACGATGCCGTCTGCTGAAAGCGACTTCTGACCAAGGTAAGCAGTGCGAACCAAACGAGGCGGCCCGTCCAACTCGAATGCGCCAGACCAAGGCGCCACCACCAAGAAGCGAGCGCGATAGCGAAGGTGGCGGAGGGCTACTGGGTGGTGATCGTCTCGGTGGATGGCGGTAGCGAGGTCCTCGAGGTCGAGGCCAAGCTTCGGGAGGACTCTAAGCCTCGCCAAGGTCGACCCGACCACACCGAGCGAAGAACCGGCCCAGCGAGAGGCCAACGTGCGGTCCCGGCAGACCCGATGCTTTCGGCCCCGGGGTCGAGCGCAGCGGTATGATGAAACAAAGTTCTGTCTTTTCCACAGGGCGGCCGGCCATGATCTGCGGGCCTGCAGGGCTTGGCAGAATAAGCTAGACGCCTTCTACGATGGGCGGGGTGAGATGCCCATGCTCGAAGGATGGCGACCAGCCCGGCCGGGTGAATGCGGCCTTGAACACGACGACCTCGACACAGGTTCGGCAAAGCGGCGCCCGGATCGATGTCATCTTCGGTGGCTCGTCGGCCTACGATCGGCCTTGAGTCAAAGCCGCCGCCGTACCATCTACCGGTCGCCGCTAGGAAGCCCACGAAACGACCACAAGTGGGCGGGCCACCATCACCTTCTCCCGGAGGATGCTCTCGGTATGGCTCGAGACCTAAAGACGCCTTGGTCGTGACCCGACCATCGGCAACACCACCCCGATCGGTCGCGTCATGGTCGATGGCGGCAGCTCTCTTAACTTCTTTGCAGCGAGGCGCTCGGCCGGGATCTGATTCACAGTCGAAGGTCAAGAGCATCACCATACCATTCTTGGGATAGTCCCCGGAGTTCGACCACCCCTTGGGGCAGTTGTCTTGCCCGTCACCTTCCGGTGGCTCTAACAACTTCGCCGAGTTGATCACCTTGAGGTGGTGAGGGTGACCTCCATCAGCGCCATCCTCGGGCGACTGCCTTGGTCAAATTCATGGCCGCCAACCAATATGGCCATCGGTGCATGAAGTTACAGCCCCCAGCGGTGTCATCATCGTCTTGGGCGACCTACAAGCGGCGCATGGCATGTGAGACCAAGGCCTTGGCCCTTGCGAATATCTTGCCCAACCAGTGTCGAGGAGAGCGACGAAAGCGCCCGCCGGAGGCGGCGTCTGACCTAAGCGGGGCGACAAAGGCCGTGCCGCTCAACGAGAGCGACCCGACCAGGTGCGTCCACGTCTCGATGGTGAGTTCCAAATAGGAACTCGAGCTTGTCACCTTCGCCAGCGCCAACAAGGGTATATTAAGCAGGGCCAGCGGATATGCCGGCGTCGAGGGGAGGTGATTGAGCACAAGCTGCGAGTGGGATCCGGCTCCCGACCTGTGCGCCAAAAAGCTGCGTCGCTTCTCCGCGGAGAAAGTCGCAGTCATCAAGGAGAACCTTGACAAGCTCTTGAAGGCCGGCTTCATTCGTGAGATTAACTACTCCGAGTGGCTGGCCAACCCGGTCATCGTGCGTAGAAGAAGGGAGGAAAGGGGAGAATGTGCGTCGACCATACGGGGTTGAACTCGGCTTGCCCGAAGGACAATTTCCGCTTCCGCGCATCGACCAGATCGTGGACTCCACCGCGAATGCCAAGATGCTTTGAGCTTCTTGGACACTTACTCGGGATACCACGAGATCAAATTTGGCGATCGACGGCGAGCAAGACTTCCTTCATCACGCCGTTTGGCACCTATTGCTATCGACCATGTCATTTGAATTACTGCGCAATGCGAGGCCACTTTTCAGCGTCGATGACCAAGACTTTCGAGCCCGGATCGGGCGGAACCTTGAGGTCTCGTGGGCGACATCATCGTCAAAAGCCCGCCCGAGGCGACCACGTTCGCGACCTCGAGAGACCTTCGCCAACTGAGCAGGCACAAGATCAAGCTCAACCCGAAGTGCGTGTTGGTAGCGGCGTCTGTAAGGTCTTTCGGCTACATGATCGGGGGCTCGGGGTTGGTCAAACCGGAGAAGATCGGCGATCGAAAAGATGGCACCCGACCTCGATCAAGCGGTGCAAAGCCTCATCGGCGCATAGCCGCCCTCAAAGAGTTCATCTCGAGGCTCGGCGAAAGGCTCCCATTCTTCCAAACCTTGCGCAAGCACGCGGGGCTTCGAGTGGACTCCAGAGGCCCAGCGATCTTTCGGCGACTGAGGCGTGCACATCGTCCCCACCCTCCTTACAGCGCCACAACACGGTGAGAAGTTCTTGCTATATCTCGCGGCCACCCCCATCTGTTAGTGCGTCACGGTGGTGAGCAGGAACCACTCCAAGTTACGGAAGTTTACGTTGTCATTTGTCGACACCTTCACCAAGTGGATAGAAGTGAGCGGTCTCGACCATAAGCGCTTTCGGCGGCGATTCATTTCTTTAAACTTGTTACGTGGTCACAGTGCGGGGTTCCATGCAAAATTATCGCGACAAGCGGTTTTCGGTTTACCGGCGAGTTGTTCGGAGTTTTGCGAGAACTTCGGCATCAAAATCTACTTAAGCCGGTGGCTCACCCCGAACAGCGGAGGCGGCTGAGCAGCATCAGCGAACCGTCGTCCAAGGCGTCAGAAGCGAGTCGCAGATGAGCTCGTCGATATGGCAAGGCACAGGTGGGCGAACTTCCCACCGTCCTATGGTCTATTCGTACCACAACAAGCCGAGCCACGGGGTCCACACCCTTCCGGCTCGTGTTCGATGCGGCCGCCCCGCCTCCCGAGTCCTGCTGGCTCTGCCGAGTCGGCAGTCGACCAAGTCGACTTGAGCCGAAGCAGTCTCTCGACCTCACCCTCGCGAGAAGAAGTAAGATGCCGTGCCTTTGCTACGATCAGCGCACTACCCGCAAGCTCTTCGCAAACATGCGTCTCGGTCGGTGCGACCTAGGAAGCTCCTTGTTGGGGACCTAGCCACGGGCGGATTCGAGCTCGTCCGGCACCAACAAGTTATCCCCACGGTGGGAGGCCCTATAGAGTTGTTTCAATAGATCGCCGCGGGGGCTTCTGGCTAGCGATGCCCGATGGCAGAGCTCTCTAGCTCGTGGAATATAGATCGCCGGAAGTTTTATGTGTAAACTCTATGCCTCACATTTCAATAAAAATGGTCTTTCATTTTTGCCCTTTTTATATGCACTTCCACTTATGTTGCTGCTATTTCTTTTAAGCGGTTCCTCGTTTGTTTTTTTTGAACACGACCTTCGTGCGCAAGCGCATTTGCTCCTAGTCTAAGTAGCCTTGAGTTTGGCGTTCACCCCGGCCAGACGAGCTAAGCGTAAGCGAACCTCTTCGCCAATCTAGCTCTTCCACATGCGGGCTCGTTGAGAACCTCATTGCTCTAGGCTGTCGGCGATATGCATGGTCGCGAGAACCGTTCGAACACTAACCTACTTAACGATGTCCGCCCGTGCCCTTCTACCTTCTTGGTGTTCCTCCACTTTGCGGTCGTGGCCTCTCGTCCATATTTAAGTCTTGTTCACGAGGCAGCGTCGCTCGACCTCGGACCCAGCGAAGTGGATAAGGCTACCCTATCGGTATACGACCTAGAAAGCAGGAATGGCTAACAAGCAAAGCAAGAAAGACTTCAAGTATCCCCAAGCTACGGATTTACTTGAGGGGCGAGGTTTCTTTGTACACCAAAAGCAAACCACTTACATTAGTACATTCCTTGCTTTTGATGTTCTTCTGGTCGGCCATCTCGTGGGCAAGCTTTTCTGATCGAGTGGGCCACTTTTGCCTTGAGGTTGCGATCTCACCACAGGTGGAGGGCTTCTTGGGAAGCATCCACGGCTCGGCGTCGTTAAATCTTCAAAGTGGGCAGGGCACTCTTGTTGCTTTATCGGCGGCGCTCGAGCTTCTCTTGAGCAGGGACCTTAGTCCGGGCCCAGAAAGCGACTTCACTGGAGCCTTCTCTAGCGCCTCGACTTTAAGCGCGTTCGACCTCGGCGCCTTGGTGGCGCGTTGAGCTTCCCTCAAGCTCGAGGATTTTGGCCTCGAGCTCGGGCGCCCTCGTCGTGGGTATGCTCCTTTCTGCGGCCCTCTCCGAGTCCTTGACCTTGGCACCTTTCGATTTCAAGCGTCTTGTTGGCGCTCCCAAGTTCCTCCTCGGTGGAGTATCTTGGCCTTAAGCTCGAGTCGGCGCCTCATGAAGCCTTCTCGAGCTTGATCTTGGCCGCTCAGCCTCGGCGTGGGTGGAGCGTCGCGGCTCTGCTCCACGACCTTAAAAGCAGAAGTCACGTTGGAGGCCCTAGTGCTCTCGAGCTCTTCGCGTGGGCTATCTCCTGCGCCCTCATCGTCCGGCGTAGATCGTCGAGCTCTTGGGCCTTCGCTCGAGCTCCCACTGCTCGACCTCAATGGTGCAGGCAGGCTGTCGCTCAACCTCCGCGCCTCTCTTGCGTCGAGAGACCCTCGGCCGACGGTGTGCTCTCGGAGTTTTGTAGCCCTTGAGAGGCATGGTCGATCACCTTCACGACGAAAAGGGTGGCCCAAAGATGAGAGGGACAAGGAGGTCAAACTCGAGCTCACGGTTGGCGGAAGACCCTTACCTCGCGAGCGCCCTCGGCGTCGCGGTGAAATCCTCACGGTCATCAATACGATCGCGAGGATCTCCTCCTCCTCGTCAACCGCCATGCAGGTGCGGGATCGACCACGACCACCGATGGCGCGCCCAGGCGGGACTCACGAGTCCCGCCCGGGCGGCAGTTATCCGCCGCCTCCCGGTGGGTTAAGGCAGCGACGGGGGAGGACATAGCGGATGCTGCCCGATCTCCACGGTCGGGGTCCCGCTCGTCTCCGGCGCCAAGGGGATGGCAGCCGGATCCGCCTCGGCATTCACGACCTCCGTGGCCTGGGGTGCCGCGACCTCAGCGCTCGGCACAGTCGCGGCCGGGGAGGTCTGCGGAGCTTCCGCGACCCGATCACCCCCGGTGACCGGCGGGGTCGCGGCCTCAACGCCCGGGGCGATCGTGGCTGGTGGGGTCTTGGAGGCCACTTCAATCGTGGCCTCAAGGCCCTGAGTATCCTCCCTCACGGGGGCTTCGGGAAGCCCGTCGACAGCATCTGTGTCGTGGGCCTCGCCCGTGTCGTAGTCATGTGACCGGGCTCGTTTTCTTCGGACGAGTCGTCGAGCCCTTGGTAGAACTCACCGACCAAGGGCTGGCCCGAAGAAATGCGTGTCCCACGACGATCGCGGTGCGGGACCAGCTCGAAGGCGTTCTCCTCCTCGGACTCGGACTCGCCCTGGACAACAGCCATCGTCAAAACGGGCAAGTTTCGAGCTCGGGTGCTCGAGGTCTGCGATCAAAAGCATACTCTAAGCCAGAAAGATACGAAGGGGGCGGCGCAGACCAGGATGCCGGGGGCCTACCTGGGTCACCAGTCTCCTCCTCGTCGAGGGTCGTCGAAGGTCTTGTTGCCCGATGTTGAGGCTAGCGCTGCGTGTCCTCATGACCTAAGACCTCGGGGTCCGAGCCGGCTCAGCGCCGCCCGCCATACGGCGAGTTGAACTCATGACCTGAAATTTTGGGGGTGCCGAACTGGCGTGATGGCCGCTCCTGCTAACTAGCGTGTGAGCTCGTCAAGCGGCAAGGCACAAAAAGCGTGGCTCGGGGCTCGACTAGAAGGGCCCTTACCGTGGCGCGTCCCCCACTCAACATGGCGTTTCTTCGCCTCCCACTGGCTTGGTCCAGCCGGTGGAGGTCGTTTCTTCCCTTTCTTGCTCCTGCCCCCGCCAGGCAGCGGGAGCATCCTCCTTGCCGTATCCAGCTGCTCTGGTGGGCCTCTGAAAGCGAAGCTCGGGGAAGGGGCTCATGAGCAAAAGACTCGGCGCTTGGTCGGAGACCTACCTCGTCCTTTCGGTGAGTACATTCTTGGGGGCGGGGGTTGCCGATGGCGTACTCGTCTTGCTTCCCAAACATCTCGACCATCTGGCGAGAGACCGGTGATTCTTCGGCCTTGCAAAACAAGCGGTTGTCAAGAAAGATCGGTGGGTGTACACAAGCGGACCTTGAGGCGAAAGACTTACCGAGCGTGCCCTCATGGGCCGGATCATCGCCCCCCTGGATCTCGAAGAACGGGTGCTCCCTCCGCCTAAGAGGGGACACACGGTTCCGCAGGAAATCGTTGGCGATCGCCTGCCCGTTGAGACCGCGCGTGGCACAGATATGAATAAGGGCGATGGCCTCCTCGTCGACCTCGAGGTCGTCCGACTCCGGGGTCTCCTTCTTGCGGTTGGCGATGGGGGTCCCTTCGTACATCAGCGTCCCGTTCTCGCCCCTCTTCAGGTAGAACCAGCGCTCGTTCCACGGGCCAAGGGAATCCCAAGGTTGGAACTTGGGAAGGCCCACTTGAGCCCAACCCGCTCACGAAGTAGAGAATCCGACCACAGGGTCCTTCGAGGCGGAAGAGGCGGAAATCTTAGAAAGAAGAAGCGAGGGTCGGGGAGGATCCCGAAACCCCTACGCATAGATGGGAAAAAGGCGGTGAGAGAAGGGCGGAGTTTGGCACAGATTGATGAGCTCGATGTCATGGCGGAGAGGACCCTCGCGGCGAACTCACTCTCCGGGTCCGCAAGCCAAAGAGGGCATAGTGCTCGGTCTGAGCGATCTCGTCGTCCTTGAAGCGCGGCTTTCGATCTCGTTGCCCGTAGCCGCCATCTGAGCGGGTCCATGACCCCAAGGACTCGAGCTCCCTCATCCTCGAGTTCGACGAGTGCTCCTTCCTAACTTGGCCATGGCGATTCGCGGTGATTTGATGCGGAGGGAAAAAGGATCTTGTTGAGGCGAAAAACTTGGAAGGCGAAGGGCGCAAGGGCGAGTTTTTTCGACGGCGATGTGGCTGGGTTTTGAGGCAGCGACGGCGAAATCCGATCCATGGCGCCTCAAAAGCGTGCCAACGCGATTTAGCGCCGCCAGTGCCCACCAACCGTTCACATCCGTACCAACATCGAGAAGTCCGAAGGTCGCCCGGTGTCGAGGCCAAGGGACTTGCTTTGTGGTCTCCGCCGAGCCTCGACCAAGGAGTCAAGACCTCTGAAGGTTTTTTTCCGTCCCAAGAATAAGGCTCGAGGTCGTCCTGAGGGTTCCCTCGACCTAGAGCCTCGGGGTCTGGTGACGAGTAGGAACTCCTTGGCCGGCGGCCAGCGATCCGCGGATCCCCAAACTCGGAAGGCCCGACCGCGACACAGGTGCGCCTTCAGGGCACTCGACCTCGGCGCGGTGTGCGAGCTTCGACTCCGCCACGACCTCGAGTTCGGCGGGGTCTCGTCTGGCTTGGATCCGCCACAGGATTTGGGATCTAGCATTTGGTAGCGAGCTTCGAGAGCGGGTCGTGGGGATGACTAAGAGTCTTGGCAAGTTGAAGGCGATTCTTGCCAGCCCTCAAGGTGCACGAAGGCCCCTTCCCAAGGATCGCTCCGGCGTTCGCGGCGGAGAGGGAGTATAAAGACCAGGGCGCATGAGCTCCAAGGGAGCGAAGACAACATAGCACACACGGCAGCTCGAGCTAGGAATCACCATTCTTGTCTTGAGTTGTAAACCTTGCTCTGTACACCCATATAACAAGAATCACCGCCGCAAGGCGGCAGGAATAGAGTTATTACCTTCACGAGGCTCGAACGATATAAACTCTTGTCTCGTGCTCGTTGTCGCCTTGCTCACCATCACGCGATTGATTTTCTTCGCCGTTCGAGCAAAAGCGCAGCTGGGGTCCCATAAACTCTCGACCCTACCTCTTTTCTTGCGGTTGTGATCGATCGTCGACGAAGGTTTTATCGAGAATGCTTTGTTCGGCCGTTGGTGTCAAGTTCTGAGAGGCTGGAAGGCTTGAAGTGATCACACGATGAACGCTATTAAAAAAGCCCATTGCTTTGTGCCGACAAACTACTTTTCTCCTATTGCAGTCGTATCCAATCTACGCAAGGGAATGATACAACGATAAACTTTATGAACTCTTCAAGGGTCTAATTTTTTTAAGGCCTTCGATCTTTCATGCTCCAATGAGAGGAAGAGCTTCGTCTTTGTTTGTAGGCTAAAACAAAAAGGGAGTCTTTTCGGTCAAATTCATGGAGTAGTAGTACTAGACTAGTAATCGCATATTTGCGTAGTTCTTTCCATCCCTACTTTGAGACCGACGAACAATGACACGTACCCTAATTAACTTTAGAAAAGTGGCACCAGGATTAGTTTTCTAAACAAGGACTACTGTCAGTCAATGATTGATATAATGTGACCGTTGACCTTGCGGATAAGATCATTTGATTAGTGTGAAAGATACGCAGTCCGGACGTCCGAAATTTTCGGGCACATTACAACATTTTTTTCTAACTCGTGCAACATTTCTTTATACTGCGTGAAACATTTTCCTTCAACAAACTGTGAAATGCGCTACAGTAAACGAATGTTGCAAGCGTTCAAAAAAATATTGCAAGCGTCGACAAAAAATGTTGCAAGCGTACGATAAAAATGTTGCAAGAGGCGTCCGATGGAGATGAACAGTAATCGGACGTCCGAGCGCTAGTTTCTCCCTTATTCTTTTCTCGTTGCATGCCAACAAAAATTATTATAGAAATATATAACCATAGAATTATTTTCTACAACAAACATTAACATTATATCCATGTGACCAATCTAAATACTTTTATCTGGGGCAATATATCACATGCATATAGAAGCTTCTCGTGTACACACTACACACCAACTAATAAAAGTCATGAAAAATTCTGAAAAAAAATTGTAGATGTACTTAGTAGATTACTCTATCTATGTATGAAGTTTCAAGATCAAATTCATTATATATCGAGAGTTACAAAAAGAAAATTAGACAAGTTTAAACTTTTAAATTTGTCGAATTTTCTCTTCTTTCTTGATACATAATAATTTGAACCTAATTTATACATAGGTAGAGTAATCTATGAAGTATATCTACAATTTTTTCAGAATTTTTATTTTTTATTAGTTGGTGTGCACGGTGTATACACTGAAAGCCCAGTATGCACAAGATATATTGCTTTTATCTAGATTAGTGGTCAATGTTTTAAAGTTTGACTACTACACACGTTCTAACGCTTCATATGCTTAGTAATGGATGGAGTAATAATTATTGGTTTCATTATCTTCATCAATTGTTGTGTTCGTGCCAGATACATCTATTTTTTTACTATATTATTTTAAAGCAAACATTTGAAGAAATTTAATCAACCCTATATTATATGGAAGGTACTACCAGTACACATGTAATTTTATCTTGTTTAAAACTTAAAATGGATATATATTTATTGCATAAAAGTATAATTTGATAACCATATGCATTTTGACCTTGACCAATTTATTGATTTATTGCACTAAAAGGTACTAGCATCAACTTAGGTACTTCATTTTATTACTACTGGCTCTTAATTTAATGGAAAACTACGCTTCTTTATCTAGGAAAAACGTAGAGATTTGCAACCCTTCATGGTTTATAGTCTCTTTGACTTCACCAGATACGAACAAACTCGCAACTTAACACTTTTCTTAGTCATTGTTTGGCAAAAAAAAAGTTTTTTTTTTTAAAAAAAACACATGGTTGTGATGACAAACTTTTATAGGGTTAATAGAGAAACTTTTGTACATACTAGAAATTAAACTTTGAAAAAGTTCTAGACATACATCCTATAGAGGCTTAACATAATTTAAGACGGAGTGAGTAAAGTTGTTTTACAATCCTGCTGTGGTCAAAAGGTTACAAATTTTTAAGAAAAGTGACGTACTTTTCAGAGGAAAAGAATAAAACAATTAGCTAGAAATCCTCTTTTTATCAAAAAGAAAAAACTGTTTGTTGAAAAAAAATGAAAACTTTTAGGCAGCTGATTTTTTTGACAGTTCAAAGTTGTATTTTGGTTGTTAGCACCGATCACGAGATGATTACAGAACGGCCTTTTTTATATATTGCAAATTTCACACTATTTCACTTTTAGTACGATCTATGTCCTCATCCTCCGCGCTCTTGAGGACGGCAAGGTCACGGAAGCATTTGTAAGTTACATAAACACAAAAATTATACAATAATCACTTCAATATAAAATACAAAATAACTAAATAATATTATATTGTTCCAACACAAGAGAACTGTGAAAACAAAGATTTCTGACAAACTACATAAAGGTAACAAAATATTTGAATAATGTAACACGGTAGCTAGCTTAAGTTGATGACCTGATGTTAGGGGCTACATATTTTCTATTGGAACCAGCAAGATGCACTACCACACATGCTCACATTACAGATGGTTCACAAACCATATCACAATCGTCTGTATCAAAGTGACAGTGATGACAAAGAAACAGTTTCAACCATCAGTAAAAAAAACTCATCACAAATGGTTCCAAAGTCATCTCAGACGGTTTTGCTTTGGAACCATCTGTGATGATCAAGGTTCAAAAAAGCGCTAGGTGGTAGGCGGATAAAGGCCTACTGCCTAGCGCCTAGACGTCGCCTAGGAGGAAATCGCAAACAAGTATCAGCTATTAAATAAACTTAATTTTTTTGAATACTTTGTACTGCTTGGTGCCTTTTACAATCTACACTTTGAACTATAACTACTCTTCGAGCTAACAAAGGCCACATTTTAATAGAACTGTCCCTATTTATTGATTTATACCCCATTCCTACATTGGAAGCTCTTATCACTCAGACTAAGTGCAACACATTAGTTTGCACAAATCATTGAGACTAAGCTCTTATCACCAAATAACCGAACACCGATTAGCACTTACGCAGACACAGTTAACAAATTCCCTAAGTTCGTGACTCCCAGGTAGCAACCCTAGATCGAGTATTTGGTGGCCTCTAGTCTTCCCTTTGCGTAGCCCTCCTGAATTGCACTGCCCTCCCGATTCCGACGGCTGAGGGCCTGAGGCTCCTCCCTCGGTGCTGCTTGCCCTCCAGCCTCTCCTCCCTTGAGCTCCTTTGTAACATCCCAAAATTTGAGTTTTGGTATATTTAAAGTCAAAAATAAACCAATTGCATTTTCTTGGAATTAACTGAAGCTTAACATGAATTTTCCAATAATGAAAAGATTTAATGTGATTAAACTGTGCATCAAATTAAAGGTTTCCAGTTTTTATTGGGTTCCTTGTGCTTCAAGGAATTTTTCTGTAGTTTTGGAGATTTTCTGAATTTAATTGCTATTTATTTGAATTTATTTGCCTTTATTTGAATTTACGGATTTTTCTAATTCGGAAAATGTTTTAATTTTCAAAACTCTCCTTGGGCGAATCCTCCGGCCCATCATTTCTTCTCCCCAGCCAGGACCAGCCAGCCGCGTCAGTTCGTCGCCGCCATAGCGTTCGGTAGAGATGTGTCCCGCGTCGCGTAGCCTCGCCGAAAACCTAGCCGCCGCCGGAGTCCTTGAGCCGCACGCTGCCACCCTCGGTTTCCGAATTCTCCGCGCCTCCCGAGGCTTTAAAAGCCGCCGACCCTAGCCCAAGGTTCGCCACTTCATTCCGCATCCGCCGCCTCCTTCCTTGTCGGCCAAAGCCTTTGCCCGACAAAGAGATCTCCCTCGCCGAAGTTCTCGCCGTCAAGCACCTTCCGCCGCTTGTTCTCCGTCTCGGTGCACCTCCTCCGTCGCCGCTTACGCGTCCGGTCGCCCGCGCTCTCCTCTTCGGATCCATGATTCTTCCGCCCGATCCGGTCGTCCTCCGCTATTCCGTGCATCGTCTTCCCTCTGGCCGGTGAGTAGCGCCGCCTCTCGCCGTCGAGCTCCTTCCAGCGTTCTTGGCCGTCCGTCGCAATCGCCGCAGCGTCGGATCTTGCCACGTCGATCGCCGCGTGGCCTCTCTCGCCCGACCATTGCGTCACCGACCATGTGTCGCCAGCGTCGGCCTAACTCATGCGTGGCGTCGCGTCGGCGCCTCGTCGATGCCCACGTATGCGCCACCTCGGCCCGATCGCCACATCGCCGAATCGCCTCGGTGCTCTCGGTCTCTGTGGACCAAGCGCTGACATGTGGGCCCGCATGTCGGTCGGTATTTATTTTTATTTTCTGATTTTTCGAAAAACCGAAAATCCCAGCCAATCACAAGCTGCCACGTGTCACCTTTGCGAATTTTCTGATTTTCTCTGAATTAAATCTTCGAAGCCCGTTCTCCTTCGTCCAGAACTCCGATTGGAGTGATTCAAATTTCTAAATTTTTGTAAAATCGAGATCTACATTCCAGAGCCATTTATTTTCAATTTTGAGCTTGTTTTCTCCTCTGTTTTGTATTTATTTGGTTTCGTTGCTTTATTTTCCGTGAGCCTTGAATCCCGAAGGAAGCGAACGGAGACTTCGAGGACCAAGAATCAGCACTTGAACAACAAGGCAAGTCGTAGACCTTTGATCATATTGAACCCATGTTTGCAAAAGTACTTTGTTTTATATAATTGCATGCTATTTGTGTAACAATGCTAGTTTATGGGAGTAGCTATTTACCTGTTTGAGTGTGCCTTTGATTATTGGAATGCCATGTATCCATTGTTAACTATAGGTTGGGACATTATTAGTTGGACATAATCATAGTACCGACATTGGGTTATCGTAGCTATGTAGCCATGCTTAGTTGTCGATGGGATTCATATCACTGTGAGCTAATGTTAATCTTGACTTAATGAGATATTGAATTGTGGTACATTGACCCTTTGTTGTAAAACTTGTTGTACCATGGCGGGGATGCCATTGGTTTTGGGTTGAACAAAATATTTCCTCGGGCAATTGATCGTGCGATAAAGGGGTCTTTGTTTAGCACATTGGAATGTGGTGTCTTGCTGAGACAATTTAAGGACTTAATCTTGTCGCCATTGAACTGGGCCTAACCGTGCAACCACAAGTCCGGTATGGGACGGACCTAGCTGATTAATTTGCAATGTCGACTTGAGTATTGCAGTTGTTGGTGTGGGGTCCAAGATGGACGGGTAGACCCACATGGCTCAAGAGGGGCCCCGAGGGCGAAACCTTAGAGGGCGATCTTGGGTTTAGACATGCATTGTAAAGGCTTTGTAGTGATCTCTCTGCCGACACACCAAAGGAAGTGTGTTCTTAGCGCTTGGCATTAAGGGATGATCATGTCTTGTGGGTAAAGTGTACAACCTCTGCGAGTGTAAACTATTGAATAGCCGTGTCATGGTCATGGACAAGCAGGGGATTTCACGGGGTATAGAGTATTTTCTTGAAATGTGGAATGGTTGGGATGTGAGCGGGGAGTTCATTGTTGTTTTGTTGTCTCAAGCTATCTTTGTTGAATTGTGTGGTTGATACTTGTTTCGAATGATGTAGGGTGATGCCTCGTCATTCTGTTCATGTTGTCTACCATTGATTTATCAGATTATTTATTATTGTTTTATTCAAACTGCCTTCAATCTATTTATTGTATTTAAATTCAAGTTATTGCTTTCTGCAAATGAACCATATAACTATCCTTTGTCAAGCCGTGCATGAATATATTGCATCATTTCCCTCGGCTTGTTGAGTACGTTTTGTACTCACGGCTTTATCCCTGTTGTTTAATTCTTGAGGAAGGACCGGTAATGAGTATCAAGAGGAGGAGTACTATGAAGACTAAATCGACTAGGAAGGCGTTTCCCAGACGATTGCTGTGGCATGTCGAATAGCCCAAGTTCTTTTATTTCATTTACCAGCAGTTCATTTGTTTCTTAAGCCAAAAGGCATTGGTGTATGAACCTTGACTATAAGGTCGTTTGCTTTATTCAATAATAATTTGCTTCTTCTTAGTTAAATCGATGTATGGAATGATATGTCATCTATGTTTCCTTTGTGTGCACTAAGCGTGATCTGGACTAGTCTTTGTATACCTGAAGGGTTTGGATTGCATATCCGGGTCCCGACATCCTTGATGGGCTATGGCCGATGCCTCCTCCTGGTTCCCTTGGCACTGCCTGCCAGCAACCCTCGGCACCGCGACGCTGTCTGCCCTCCTCCTTAGCTCCTCGAGCTCTCCCGAATGCCTACCCCTACTCAGAGCCCGCCTATGCCTGCCTTGCCGAGGCAGCTCCTCGGCTTAGAGTAAGATTTTGTGCCAAGGCGAGGTGGAGGGTCGCCGCTGAGCATCTAGGCACCACCTTTTGCCGCCTTTTTGAATATTGGTGATGATGGGCTCATCCCAGACGGTTGTAAAGAAGAACCATCTATGAAGAGGTCCACATCATAGACGGTTCCAATTTAGAACCGTCTGGAATGATCCGCTCATCGCAGAGAAGCGGCTATGATGAGTGGCTCTTCAAAGACTGTTCTTCTTTAGAACCGTCTGTGATATTGATTTTCTATTTCTTTACTAAATTTTAATTTATTGACTAGCCCTAGAAAATGTTAGCCATGCCCTCTGAAACAAAAGACAGTACACAGCATCACAAGCATATTATTATAGCATATATTTAAAAAATGAACTCCAATCACCTATTACACAACATACAACTAATCCATTTTATAAATCAACTTAGATCGCACATTACAACATATTTATTGCACATCCATTTCAAAAATCAACTCACATATATACTAACTAATTGGATTCAGAAGTACAAATAACAAATTCATAGTACAAGGTTCACAAATTAATCTGAATGCATGGTAAGTAACAAATTCACAACTTATTAGTTGAGCCTTAAGTAGCATCTGCCCTTTGGATTTAAGACCTCACACATCAAGAAAGCGCAGATCTGTCCTCAAATACTTAGCAGGTCAGACTGTTCCAACGCAGAGTAAAGTCTTGTGTGTATATAAATTGATAAGTAGAGACAATTTGCAATATTGACAAACCCATATGACATTAGTTTTCTATGAACCAACGAGGAGTGTCATGTTGTGGCAAACGTAGAATCCACATAGGTCAGTGCCCTTTAGCTGTTGGTGGCACTACCAAAACATAATAGGTTAATTAGTTCTGAAGGTATTATTATTGAGTGTGAAGGATTATTGCATACTATCAGATACCGAAAAGTTATATGTTATACTTTAGAGTCGCTAGAGCCTTCTTTTGTGGTCCTCCCCTAAATTTGTAGACACCGAACGATATATCGAGTAAATCTTTGATAGGCTTCAAGTTGTGTGTGCCACCCTTTAGGACTTAAGGTAAATTACCTAGTTCTGTCTTAGTATAATTACAAGTAGAGCCCAGTAAAACCTACATAGGTATGTCGTCATGGTTACTGAACCTAACTTTGAGGTGCAATATATAATACAAATCAACAAGTATAGCATCTGGACAAAGCACTTACCCCGGGTTGTAGGGTAAAAGTATGAATTTTTTGTCCGAATGAGCCAGCATTACATTTTCCACGTACTCGTGGATGACTCATTTATTTTTGTCCATGGTTTGCTTGGACACCATGTGTGGGTCGACGAAATCCACCGGTTGTTCCCATGCTATTGCTTCCATGATCATGTATCTACATATGCACAATCAAGGATCATATATATATGACATTAATCGGTGCGGCAGGAATGTAGACGGTGATTGCACACACTTACATTGTCCAACATCTTATGAGTGAGGCGTCGAGTGCTTTGAGGTTATACAGATTGAACAAGTCAGAGAAACCGACCACGAAGATGCCATCTAAAAACCGGAGTAAGAAATGCTTCTCCTTAAAGCTAGGGGTGGAAACGAGCCAAGCCGAGCCGGCTCGAGCCAGGCTCACTTGAGCTCATTTCGAACTGCAGCTCGGCTCAGCTCGGCTCATTTCTGGAATGAGCCAAAAACACTGCTCGGCTCGGGAGAAGGCTCGAGCCGGTTCGTTGGCTTGCAAGCTGAAGAACATGAACATTGCAGATATAGTGTCTTCATTGAAGGTAGTTAACAAGCTTTGACACAACAACAAAAACAAGTGCAAAAAATCCACAACTTGGACATGAAAGCAGCTCCCACATCACAATACCAAACGATTAGACATCAATCTAAAAAAAACTGTGATCCATATTCTTCATAGACCACCCAAACAACTGAATAGCAAATAGGAAAGGTACAAAATATGCATAGAGCTCTGAACTGTTGCTGCGTGATGTTTTAGAACTGAGATCATTAAGAGTTCTTACTTCCAACCCATAGCATCCTGCTCTTCGTACCATTCCCATATACTCCTCAGGAGACATTAGAGATGTGCTCTTGAAAAAGCGAGTTACTAACTAATTGGTCCCATGAACAATTGCTGATTTTCATGCAAGGTACATGACCAATTCTTTGGAGTTGCAGAGAATATATAAATGTTTGAGTATCGATGGTTGGATGACCAGCAACTAGATGGACATCTGCATCAACTTTGCACCTCATATGCATCATTAACAACTTTGATCATCTCAATTACAAGCATTTGGAGCTGCAAAACTTTACGAAACTATGATTTCCTTCAACAGATGGAACTACACGGATCTAACAACTAAGTCGGTTTGAGTGGACTTAGAATCTGCAAAATGTGAGTATAAATCATGTTCCGTGTTAGAAAGTCTGCTGCTCCATGTGGTTTCTCTATCTTATCATAAGGTCTCAACATTAAAAAGAAAAAGAAAGTTATACAAAGTTCAAAAATCCACAACTTGGACATGAAAGCGGCTCCACATCACAATACCAAGCGAGTAGATATCAATCTTAAAAATCTGATAAATTGATTTCTTTGAACACAAAAATCAAGCATTCTTTAAACTTTGAACAACTTATGATCCAAAAAAGGTGCTTATTAGATCAAGAATTCTTACCTTCTCGGACAACATATTGCTTTTCCCACTTAGAAGCTCTGGCGCCATCCATGGTAAAGTTCCTTTAACACCACCAGATACCAAAGTATGCTGCTTCACCTTTGATAGTCCAAGGTCACCAATCTGATCAGAAGGTATTGAGATGGGATGGGGATGGCAAGGAGGATGGGGACAGCGAGGCGAATGGCGACAGGGCCACGAATGACGACTAGGCGGCAAATGGCGATGGCCGACGAGGTGGGTGAGGACAGCGACGCCGACACCTAAGGGGAATGGGGAGTTCGAGACTCACTCAGGGGCTGGAGGAATAGATGGGGAATGGGATTAGGGATTTGATCATTGAGTGGAGTCATCGGTCTTTGGGTGGGGTAGGTAGTCTTTGGTACATCTTCTTGAGCTCTCGGCGGCTCACGGCTGGCAGGCTCATTCGAAATAACACCGGCTGGATCGAAGCTCGGCTTATTTACACCGTGAGCCCGAGCCGAATTTGAAACGAGCTAGCTTGTGAGCCGCAAGCTTTTTTTCCACCCCTACTTAAAGCTCACCGAGATACTCAATATCCGTTGTGCCACAGGCTTGTTGGCTTGTTCCATATACCAATCTTGCAATCTAATGTAGGCTAATGTAAGCGTCTCCTTGCGCTCATCTGGTATGAATGGCTGCCCCAGCTCAAATTGCCGCACCAATGGAGCAAACCGAAAGTCACTGGCTAGTGTGGTCCCTTTCGATTTGCCCTTGTTTTCGCCTCCCCTTCTATGAAATGTTGTTTTCACGAGAGACGACTGGGCTTGAACTGTAGTAACGGTCTGTGCTTGACGGGACACGGTAGCCAATTTGATAGGATCCTTCGATGCATCACATGGCTCCGGTAGTGCTTGTAGCTTTGATGCTCCTAGGCGGGCGTCGAAGGAGATGTCCTTCTTAGGCCACTGGATGAATGTGCTTATAGCATCCCCTAGTGTGACAATCTCAACGTTTGGAGGCATCTCCAGCTTGATGGCCTTGCAAATTTCTTGTACACTCTAACATCCCAAAATTTAGCTATTTTGAATTTTATAATTTATTCTGAATTTCTGGAATTTATTTGGATTTAATTTGAATTTCTGGAAATTAATATTTCTTTGGAAATTAATTTAATAATGAAAAGTTTTAACAAAATATAATTGGAAATATTTTATTTGAGTTCAAAATGTCTTAAAATATTTTCTGGAATTTTCCTAGAATTTTTCTAATATTTTTAATGCCTCAAATAATTCAAATGAATTTCCAGGATTATTTTTATTGAAAAATAATTGAAAATCCGTAGGAACAGTGATGGGCCCGGCCCGTTCTTGTCTTGTATACGCCGCTTTCGTGAAAAAACCCTAAGCGTCATGGGACCTCGGCCATTCGATCGAGGATCGTGCGGTTGAGAAATCGCCGTCTTGGATTCACCACCCCGCGCCGTCGGATCATTGCCACGCATACGCGTCGGATGCATCCACGTCGCTCCGTCTTCGATTACTGGAGCAGCACCGCCGCGAGCGTTACCGGCGAAGAAACAGCGCCATGCGCCGGCGAGTAACCCATCGGCCTCATTAAGCGCGCGATGAATAAAGCACTCCTTCGCACACTTGCCGAGACCTTTCCGCCTCTCGAGGACCACCGTAGCTCCGTATGTGCTCGTCATAGTTAAAGACGTTCGCATTGTTTGTGCCTTCTCCGGTGACTCTCCGCGCGCCGTGGTCACGGAGTACTTCTCGCGTCAGCGCATCGACTCGTCCACTTCTTCTCACGGGGCGCTTTCGGAGCGCCGCAGCGTGGTCATCTTCTCGGCTCGGTCATCTGTCTCCTTGCGCGCCATCGTTGAGATCCCGGCCCGTCGACCATTCGATCGTGCGTGCAACGTCTCCGATTCATCCACGTCGCCCTTGCTACAGTGAGTTCCATCTTCATACACTAGCCGCTAGATTTTAATCGTATAGTCCTTATCATGCCGCGTAGTGTCATGGATCTTAATTTGTTGGATTGTTAGTATATGGTTTGGATTGAGCCACGTAGGCATGGTAGCAGTACATCTCATTAGCAAATTATGACCGTAGATCTGTGGATTAATGGCTAGGATAGCGCCACGTGCCCATAGCTGGGATCGCCCACGTGTGCTCATAACCGAGTAAATGTTAGCCGTTGGATCTAGCCACGCACGATCCAGATGTGGCCGCGCGTCGTGCAAGGGTAGCCGCGTCGCTGTCTGCATGAGATTCGATTTAATCTAGGCCGTTGATTTTGTAATGAATGTTCGGATTGCGCGTAGCGTCCAGCCGATCCGAGATGGCGTGTGTCGCCGCAGTGCGCAGGCGACATAGCCGCCATTCTTTGTCGGCGTCCTTTCGGTCAATGTCCGCCGTTTGATTTTGATCCGATGGTCACGGTTAAGCCACGTGTCAGCACCGCAATAGCGATCTGAAGTGTCGTTGCAACTTGGCCATTGATTTCATCGCACGGCTCAGATTGAGACGCGTGGCAAGCGCATGAATCTTGGCGTTTGACCGGGTCAGTTGAGTCGTCATTTGGTTTGATCTCCACCGTTAGATCTTGATCCAGTGGTTGAGATTGTGCCCGCGTGTTAACGCGAATCTTGGCGCCGCGTGAGCTGGGTCAATAAGGCCGAATCGTTGAGTCAATCGTGGCCGTCCATTTTTAATCGGACGGACAAGATTAAATCGAGCTCTCGGTTGATAGTTAAATCGCCACGTGTCACGACCGAGATCATGACCGTGTCATCTTGATGTCATCGATGGGGTCCACTTGTCGATGCTAGCACGGTGAATCTTGGCGTCGGCGATGGCGTCATCTTGGCGTCATAATTCGATTTTCTTAGAAAATAATTCGGTAGAAAATGATTTGGTGTTGGCGTCATTATTAGCCATGCTGACGTCATAAATGCCGAATTTTCCGTATAAAAATAAATAAAGAAATTCGGTTTATTCTTTTTGATTTATTTTAAAACTTCAAATGACTATAACTTTTGCGTTTTAACTCTGATTTGAGTGATTTCAATTTCTAAAAATTTGTAAAATCAAGATCTATTTATTGGTGAATTTTGTGGAATTTTTAGAGTTGAGTTTGCTCTCTAGAAAATATATTTATTGTGTGAACATATGATTTACGTAGACGTTGATTTGCCGGAGACTTACGAGGGGGAATTCTTAGAGCAAGATCAAGCTTCGAGTCAAGATCAACGACTTTTTGAAGACAAGTTGTGCTTTGACCATGTTGCTCCTAAGTTTTGAAATGTATTTTGTTTCAAACTATGCATGCTAATTCAACTAAAAATTGGTTTAAATATTTTGGGTGAATTAGCTAATCAACCTAATTGCTATTGCCACCTTGTTAATAATATTTGCATGCCATGACTCCTTCGATAACCTAAGTTTGGTGATATTAGTTGGTTGATAATATTGTGCCAACACGGGAGGCTAGACCGTGAATAGTTGCTTAGCCATGCTTATAACGTGAACAATTTTGTTTGGATTACAAAAGCAACATTGACTAAAGAATAGTGAATGCATTTTTGATAAAAGGTGGAATGATGTTGGTATTGATCTTTGGAATGTAGAGACACGTGTGGTTCTACATGAAGGATGATTCTGGGCATGTGTTGCCTTTATTAATAACTTGGGGTGAAATTGATTTAGGCTGGCGCCAAGTGGACCGAGGCTTTGTGCCAGGTGGGCCTGTGTGGCAACTGGGGTGGGTTGAGTGTTGTGAGGGCTGTATGCCAAAATTTGAGAGAAGGAAGCCTTGCCTTAGTCAGTTAAGGACTTCACCTTGAAGCCTTTGACCTGAGTCTCTCGTAGACAACCACATGTGCGAATGGGAAGACCTAGTTTAGTAGGATTCGATGTTTTACCTTTGATACCTCGGGGTGGCGATTACATGGGGTAATAGCTATGCGGGAGCGTGCGGTGCTTGACTTGGTACCCTATCCAACGTTGTTCGTCGGCCCTATACTTCGGCTCTGTGTGAGGGAAGAGATAGTGGAGGCAACACGGAGAGGTTCTTAGTCTAGGATAGAAGTCTCTGAAAAGCTTTGTTACGGTCAATCACCTGTGTGGTGAGCGACTGTATCTTGTGGGTAAAGTGTACAACCTCTGCAGAGTGTCAAAACTGTTGAATAGCCGAGTCCACATCTTGGACAATGCTCGGGAATTCTGATCAAGGGTAGTGTTTGAAAATAAAATGGGGTGAAAGGTCATGTGCGGGGTTAATGATGATTGTTGATTAGGAATTGTGTGTCCAAAATAATGTGGAAAACAACTTGAGACATATAATGGTTATATGGTTTTGATGCTTTCAATCTAAATAGATAGTAGTTTAAAATATTATCGCATAAAAGCAAAATAACCGATAAAAGCCATTCCATTGTAACAAAGCGTGCATGTAGTAATAGAACTGCATTCAGTTCATGACTTGTTGAGTACGGTGTGTACTCACCCTTGCGAACACAATTTACCAGAAGAGGAGACTACGCCAGCATATGAGGAGGAGTTTGTCGAAGAGCCGAATAACTAGGGATCAAGCCTCTGTCAGGGCACCTGTGGCAGGAGATGGAGCACTACGAAGATTTATTTTTTTTCGCTGTTGAACTTTTGTTACTCTGATTATTCTAAGCCCTGTGTGGCAGACTATTGTAAGGGACCATAAGGTTGTACAACTCGTTTATATACATGTTTGATGTACTTTATTAATATTCCGCTATGTATGATTGTGGTACTATACCCTGTTTAGTCTGTGTGCACTAGCGCGATCCTGGACTAGTGCAGAATACACAGAGTGTCCGGATTTGCAAATTCGGGGCATGACATACACCATTGAGATGGACCTTCATGTAGCCCGGCTGTAAAGTATAATCGTGCACAAACATCCCTACACTGGATGCATACGTGCGTCCCCAAGCAGCCTATAGGGAAACAGAGCTATTGGTAAGCTTCACTTGTAGATTGCCCGACGTGGCCACCTATATAAGGGTACACAAATAATTAGCTAACACGTCCAACATATCTATTTAAAGAGCATTGCAGACATGTTACTCGGGTGTTATCATTAGGAAATCTGGCTTCATCCACGTTCGTCTCAAGAGCGAACGCGTAGCTGCCTCGATGGTTGGTTGGGTTGAACTACGCTTGTGCTTCTTGGGCTTGCACATTCCATGCCTACCTCTCCGCAGCAACCCTTTGCTCTATCCTTTACTCAAAGCTTCATAGTTGACTATCGAACTACGCTTTAAGCCTTTTCTCAACCCTTTCCTCAATCAGGGCTACTAGTCGTTCGTCGCGCTCGGCTTTGCTTCTCTTTCTACTCCAGTATGGTCAGAGTCATGTGGGAATCCCATTTTCCAGGGAATGAAAACACCTAGTCCTCGGGTGCAACCTGGGTGCTCCTTATTTTCCAAGGTCGTGAAGAGTATATCTTTCTCTCTATCCGAAGCAAAAGAGCCCTAGGAAGATTTTGTGCTCAACGATATTAGGCATTGGCACACTTCCTCATTAGCGGGGTTTGCAAAGGACATGTCGCCTGAAGACGTGGGACGTGACCTCGCTCTTACCCAGTTTTAGGCATGCAGGTCCGCGATCGAGGCAAACGGTGACACGACCTCCTTCTGGACTATCTCATCATCCTCCTCGTCCATTGCACGATCTTGCCTGCATACGCAGTTGAGCCGAGTCTGTGTGGGTAGGTGTTTTTTGACTGGACGGTCTTGTGAGTTGCACTTTCACGTATGAACTCTTCCATCATCTTCAACTCAACAAATCGTCACTAGACATCTTCAATGATGAACCCATACTTCTAGAACAAAGTCATTTCCTTATTCACGTAATTATTGACGAGGAAGCTCTTAATAATCTTCCATGCCTTTCTCGCCACTAGCAATGCATACCGTCGCAGTGCAGACATGGCATCTTATGGAAGCTCGAACGACGTGAATATTTCTATCACCAGGTTATCGCGCTCCTCATCTATCAGTGTCTTCCATAGTGGATAGGTGATGGGGACCCTTTCACACCCAATGATCCCGCACATGGTCTAGAAAGTTGCCACAGCCTTTGGAGGCGTGGTAGGGGCCCCATCGTGTAGATCAACCGCCGTGATGGTGTATCAGCTCTGAGGCCTTTTACTAAGCCCTCTTGGACCACGCTTCTTTCCTCCTACGTTGGGCACCTCATTAGATCCATTCGGTGACAAGGATTGAGGGGACGCCATATTGTATGATGTAAGGTTAAGAGTAGGTAAGTTAAGAGAAGTTAATTTAAGAGAGGGTATGTTAAGAGTTGTTTTGCACATACAAGGTTAAGAGAATTAATATTGCTTACAAGACCAATCAATATTGTTCAACAAAGTGTGATAATAAGAGCAAGATGTAAATTTGTTTGTAGTGCTCTCAGAAATCGGGCAAGTTTGAAGATTTTGAATATTTAATGTCCATCACGAATAGGCTAAACAATCTGGTGACTAACATGCAAGGCAAAAGGCGAATATATGCTTTCAACTTTCATTGAGAATCAATGTCTACATTCGAATTTTGAAGCCATTTAAATTCAAAGTTAAAAATTAGTGTTGATTATATTAAATATGAATCAATACTTATTAGTATGCAAGTCTACCTGTTCAAGGCCAAACTTGCAAAATTAACTATTGTGATCATTACTTCACCCATCAATAAGCTCATACATTTCAAGGATGGGTAGTGTCTTCTAAATTGTACATGTAGTAGGATGACTATGGATGTAATGCAACACAGAAAAACCAACTAATATATGTGCATATCTTGTATAGAAAAAATGTGCATCTTAGCACTCCAGTGGGATTCGGCTAACTAATATAATGTTGCTATATTCTGAAACCATTGAAATGTGAGCATTGCACGAACCGCGGTAGAAATCTAAACCCTAGATTACATATATGTGACATATTTTGATTCATCGCCATTCACTTGAAATGTGAGCTAGGGTTTTGGGGACAACGACTCACCGGAGGGGGAGGGGCCATAGCGAAGGGGGAGTGTGCGCCACCGAGGGGTAGTGTGCACCGCGAGGAGGCGTGGTGAGGTGGAGTGCACGCCGAGGGGTAGTCTTGCATGGTGAGGAGTGGCGCCACTAGAGGGAGGGGCTATAGCTAAGGAGGAGTGTGTGCCACCGAGGGGAAGGTGTCGCCAAGGGGGAGTGCACGTCAGAGGGGAGGTCATTGCTAGGGGAGGCGGTGCGTGCAAAGGTGAGCTAGGGCAATGTGAGGGCATGGTTTATGGGGTAGGGAACTCATTGCAGATGGTTCTTGGATTCTTAACCATCTGTGCTGAGGGCTAGGGCACAGCAACGTCACGAGCCAAGCTAGCTTGGCACGACAGTGGGGTGGTAGTGGGCTTGGCGAGCCAAGCAATAGTAGGGTGGCAAGAGGCTTGGGTGGATCACAGACAGTTTTCATTTTGAGCAAATGCGTGATTACGCCTATCCACAGTCTTAAGAATAAAACCATCATGATGTGTAATTTGAAGATTGTTTATTTTTAAGTAGTTTTTTCAAGCCTATTTTTATAGGTAGATTTTTTTAACCCAGTTTTTCCTACTACCAAATTAATTTGTTTACCCAACGTAATTTCTTAATTTTGGTCAAGTTAATTTTTGTAAGTAGTTTTTTTAGGCTTTTTGTTTCGTAGTTCACTTATAAGTAGTTTTTTGAAGCATGTTTTTTTGTAAATAGTTTTTTAAGGTTTTTTCTTACCTAGTTCACTCATAAGTAGTTTTTTTAAGTTTTTTATGTTTCCTCCGAAGGAATGTACGATGACGCATGTATACGGTTTTATGCGAGTAATTCAGCCACACACTCTCGGTATCATCCAAGCAGTGAGTACAGACTTTGGCTCCATTTGTACTATGCCTCGACAGGTTAGCAAAGGCAGGATAATCATTTATGGTCCAGAACAACAGGCAGTACAAAGTGAAGTACTCTCATTTGTGAGCATCCCATACCTGCACCCTAGGAGCCCACAATGTGTTCAGATCTTCCACCAATGGTGCTAGGTACACATCAATATTGTTTCCAAGTTGCTTTAAACCTTGGATGAGTATAGACATCAATATGTACTTTCGCTTCATGGACAACTAAGGTGGAAGGTTGTATACATAGAGATTCACATACCAAGTGCTATGACGACTGCTCATGTTGCCGAAAGGATTCATTCCATCCGTACTCAATCCAAACCTTATATTCCTCGGATCCGCTGCGAATTCTTCAAACCTCCTATTGATATTTCTGCACTATGTGGAATCAGCAGGATGCCTAATCATTCCATCATTCTTACGTTCATCCAAGTGCCACTGAAGAAATTTTGCCTCTTTTTGGTTCACAAACAAACGCTTCAAACAGGAAATTATAGGCAGATACCACGCCACCTTAGTGGGAGATCCTTTCTTCACCTCTATGCCTTCGTTGTCATCATCTGATCTATCTTTACGCTCGTACCGGGATGCGTTACACATCGAACATACATGCAAGTTTGTGTACTCTTTGCGGTAAAGGATACAGTCATTTGGACAGGCATGTATTCTTTCTACTTCCATTCTCAAGGGACAAATAACCGTTTTGGCTTTCTAGGTGGTTATCGACAACTCGTTTCCCTCCGGAAGTATATCCTCTAACAAACCTAACAACACCGTGAAACTCTTGTCGGACCAACCATTGCTTGCCTTTAATTTCAGCAGTTCTAGCTTGGATGACAACCTTATATATTTGGACTTGCAACACAGAAATAAAGGTTTCTCTTAGTCATCCACCAAGCCCTGGAATTTTACGTACTTCCACTCATCACGATTCCCTTCTACATCCCATAACATCGGATCCAGATTGTCATCGTGAAGCTTAGCCTTATCGAAAACACAGTCGATATCATCCGAAGTATCGTTGATTTCGTTGACGATATCCAAAGTATCATTGACTTCGTCGACGATGGTAGTACTACTTGGTCCCTGCATAATCCGCTCTTCACCGTGACTGGTCCAACATGTATACCCCCTTTTGAAACCCCGTAGAATCAAGCGTGCTTTGATCTGCGCTGGGTTTCGAAACATCCTCAAATTCTCGTAGTCAATGCATGGACAAGGCATAAAATCCACCCCCTTATTCAACATATCTTCCTTTGCAGGTCTTCTAAGAGTGGAGACACCATTAATGTACTTGGCGCTCGCACAGTTCTTAGCGTACATCCAGCTTCGGTCCATCTACGCTACATATATAACAATAGATGTTAAATAATGAATTAAGTACACTAAGAGTGGACATGCGGATATATGCTACATATAGGCTATATTTCAACTTGCCGATTAACTTATATAGCTCCTAACATAAAAAAGGAACGAATGGATATGTAAACATATGCATGCAAGCTACATTTAGACTCAGCATCTTCAATTTTCTCTTCACATGGCTAGCTACATCTTTAGTGTAATGCAATTAGAATCAATTACTAATTGAGATAAAAAACAAATGGATCTACACCAAGCTATATCAAAACCATCTTCAATTCCCTCTTTACCAAGCTAGATGTATATACCTTCAATATAATGCTATTACAACCAATTATTAGCCTAAGTCACCTTCCTTTAAGTAACTATCTACATATTGAGTGTAACACAATTAGAACCAATCACTACTTTACATCACAGAGAACAAATGGATTTACACCAAGCTAGATCTACAAACCAGCTTCATTTCCCTTTTTACCAAGCTAGATCTTAAATATAATGCAAATTTGAACCAATTACTACTTTACATCACAGAGAACAAATGGATCTACACTGAGCTAGATTTAGAAATCAGCTTCATTTCCCTCTTTACCAAGCTAGATCTAAAATATAATGCAAATTGAAGCAATTACTAACCTTAGATGACCTAGAGCACAAGGATCTATAATTACACCTCCAACTCTAGAGTCTCTTTCCACTAGATCGCCTCTTAATCGCAGCCACCTTAAAAATATCTAGGAAACCCTAAAAATACAAAGGAGGTCAAGGCTCTCTATTCTTATTTATCAGAATTGATCATCACAGACAATTTGTGAATAAAACCGTCTGTGATATTGCCTTCATCACAGACAGTTTTATCCACAAAGTTTGTGATGTTCTACCGATATCACATCATGAGCGGTTTTAGCCACAAACCATCTGTGATGTTGGTTCAAAGGTCCAAAAGATCTTTCATGTTCTAGGTGCAGTTACGAGAATTCCCTTTGTGAAGACCTTTCATCTTCTAGGCATTTCATTTCCCCAACGAAGGTCATAATTGCACTTCCGCAACGATATATATATAAGGTAGCACTGGCGCCCAAAATACTCGATTGATTGCATTCCACTGCCTCCGATGCCATGAGTAACTCAAACTCCATCCCCTCCTCTGTCGGCTCTACCACCCCATGTGGGTCTTCACTACCGTCGCCTCCGATGTCGGCTCTGCCACTGCCAGCACCTTCGCCTTCGCCTGTACCACCGACTTACCCTCCAGCACCGCCACCATCTTCACCTCCTCGGACTCCAAAGCCCCTTCAGTAATGGTTGTAGCCCCACGGCGCAATATCAATGAATCCACCAGCCGTGGCTTATGCGCTACACCGATGATCTCCTCCTTGACCCATCGTCACCGCCTCGGGCACGCTCCCTCCACCTCAAGAGTCATTGGAAAGAAGTGTCTGCCAACAGCAATCTCCGATGACGATGATAGCTTTGACTCATTGACGGGCTATTGTGATGGCTGGGAGCTGGAGGATGACCCAGGCAGAGTAGGTTTGAAAGAAGACCCCAACGGCCACAGTGATGATAACTTCGACAGCGACGATTCCGATGACGACGAGAACCATACTAGCTAGGCTTTCCCATCAAGAACTTTTGTAGGGAATTTTTTGTATATTGTGATGCATGCAAGAAGCTAGTTCTTATATGAAATGCATGTTTCGTTTAAGCATTTTGAAGGATCCTTGATAAGCAATTGAAAGTGCATCTAGGCCCCTTAATGATTTTGGTGATTAATGACAACAAGATTACGTGACTAATGAGCTTTATGAGTATTGTGAACAGATGAATACGCTCATGGGAAAGTCGCTTAAGAAAAGAGGACCCTCAAATCAAAGAAGAAAAGGCGTCGGTTAAACTCAACGGTTGTATATGGATTTTTAATTTTATTTGAGTTTAAGGATTGCCGTACTATAAAGAGGGATATGGCAAGAAATAGCTTTAGAATGACCCAATGTGCTCAATAATGAATTCTAGTCTAAAAATGAGTCAATGTGTAAAGTCTCGGGGGCAAAATGTTCAAAAAGGTTCGGAGTATCCGAACATACCTTCGGAATGTCCGGGCTGGCCCCCTCGGGTGCTCAGGTTTAAATTGTATTCAGAATGTCCGAATATAGGTTCGGAGTATCCGAGCTATCCTTCTCGGTTGGTCAAGTTCTTTGTGGTTCGGAATGTCTGGACATGGGTTCGGAGTATCCGAGCCAACCCCCTCAGTTAGGTTTGGTCTAATTGTTTTCGAAGTGTCCAAAGAGTTCTTCGGAGTATCAAAACACTCGAAGTATCCGAGGTGTTCCGACTATCCGAAGAAATGTTCGGACTATCCGAGCTGAGGTGCTCGGTTGCCCTGAGTTCAAAATGGTTCGGACTAACCGAACATAAGTTCGGACTATCCGAATAGAGACGGGCTGAGCACAAAACGGCTAGTTTTGGAGGGCTTTAAATACCCCTCCATCTCCCACCTACCACTTAGGCAGTGCATTCAATTCATTCTAACGACTCTTTCACTCTCTCTAAGCCCTAGTGTTCATCTCCCTCAAGTCTTTGATTCTTGAATCTTTAGAGGAAGTCTAGTAGAGAGTTTGGAAGATCAAGAGGTTGTGATTCATCTTGAGCACTTGGTTTCATCCTCAAGCGGATTTCTCGCGAGATCTTTTACTCTTGGAGGTTGAGGACTCCTGGGCGGCTAGGAGTCACCGGTGAGCACCCAATCTTCGTGTGGGATGCCGCGAAAGTTTGTGGTCGAATCCACCTCATGAGGAAAGGATTCAAGGAAAAAGGAGGTGAGTGCTTTGTGCAACACCTAGAGGATTAGGGTTGAAAGAGACCCGGCTTTGTACCGCCTCAGCGGAGGCGTGAGGATCCCCTCAAGGATCTGAACCGAGGAAAAATCGTTGTGTCTCTTTGGTTCTTAGATTTTCTATTTGTCCCTTTGTGCTTAGCCTAATCTTTTGGGGATTCAAGGGTTTGATAGCTTCTTCTTTGTGGATATTGGTGGCATTTCATATTGGAAGTTGTCTTAGCTAAGATATTTCATTTGGTAGCAATCTTGCACTCTAAATAGCTCGAGATCTACTTTTTAGGGTTTTAGATGCTTGTGAGTAGTTCGGACTATCCGAAAAGTCACTTTCGGACTATCCGAACCATTCGGACAGTCCGAAGGAAATTTCGGACTATCCGAACAGTTAATTTCTGCTGCGAGTTTAAATTTGAAAAACGCCTATTCACCCCCCCTCTAGGTGACATCTCGGTCCTTTCAATTGGTATCAGAGCCAAATCTCCGTAGTTTGGCTTAACCGCTTGGAGAATCTAGGATGTCGAAAATGGAGAAGATTACCGAAGGCCGTAACCAAACTAAGGCTACGGGCCCGGTAGTGAAATTACAATTCCATATGAGTATCCCTCGTTGGTGTCTCAAGCTCCTCATCTTATGTCTCTGTGCCCTCGTTGGCGCCTCATTTCGATGGCACTCACTATGCATGAAAATATAAGATGAAGATGCATTTGAGATCACTTCACCCTTTCATTTGGAAGATTGTAGAAACAGGGTTTCAAGCAGATTGATCAAACAATCTCACTCCGAAGAAGACAAAGCTCAACACTTCAATGATTTGGCCGTCAATGCCTTATTCAATGCTTTGAGTGATTCGGAGTTTAGCAGTCGATGGACTTGAAGAGCAAAGGCAATTTGGGATAGACTCTTAGTTAGTCATGAAGGGGTTTCAAGTGTCCATGAATCAAAGATAGAGCTCATTATTGGTAAGCTAAGCGATTCACTTTGGAGGAAGGAGAGTCCTACATCAAAATGTTTGTTTGCTTGATGGTGCTTGTGAATCAAGCCAAGGATCTTAGGTGCGGGATCTTTACGACAAGGCCGTGGTGAAGATTATTCTTCGTGTAATCACTCCTACCAACATAACCTTGTTCAATTAATTGAGACCGCCCAACCGACACATTGACACCTCATGGCGTTATCGATCGGCTAATGATGGGCGAGATGATGATAAAGGAGGCGAAGTTGTTGAAGAACTCAAGTCGGGCAAAAAGAAAGGTATTGCCACGAAGGCGTCAAGATAGTCATGCCAAGCGAAGAGAGCACAAGTGAGGATGAAGAGTCACGTGGTCCGATTGACAAATGAGGACATGGCTCTATTAGTGAGAAGGTTCAACAAATTCTTCAAGAAGAAGAACTTGAGACAAGGAGGTCAATCTAAGAGTTTTGGAAGAAAATCAAAGGGTAGACACTCCACGAGAAGATGCTATGAATGCGGTGAAACAAGCCACTTCATGCCGGAGTGTCCATATAAGGAGAGTAAAGATGAGAAGCCTCACAAGAAAGACAAATCTGGGGCAAAGACAAAGAAAAGAGCAAAGAAGTTCAAGCACTACAAGCACAAGGGACAAGCTCATATTGGAGAAGAGTGGGATTCAAACTCGACTCAGACTCAAGCTCGAGTCCGACGAGGAAGGAGGAATGCCTCCGTCGCCATCGTCGTGCCTACTACCTCAACAACGTCGAAGAGCCTCTTCGACAACTTGAGCGATAATGACGAAGGCGGCTCCAATGTGTCTTATGGCAAAGGGGCACAAGGTATCATCAAAAGCCTCCACTCCTTCTATTGTTGATGATTGTCTAGATAAGCGCGATAGCGATAGTGATGATGATGTTGACTCTATGCTCAAATCCATGAAAAACTTTGACATTCATAAGTTAGATTTACTTTTAAAAGATATTGAAAAATTGGAGGAATTTGTAGAACAAAAGGAAGCTACTCTCGAGGCTCAAGAGGATTTGCTAATCTTTGAAAAGGAGAAAAATCGTGAGCTAGAGAAGAGCTTATCTTTTGAAAGAGAGAAAAATGAGGAATTGGTTGAGAACTCAAAATTGACCAAATCCAAGGTGACTAGTCTTGAGATCACCAACGTTTCACTTGAAGAGGAGCTTGCTAAGACAAAGGATGCTTACAAGGCTCTTGAGTTGAAGCTTGTTGATCTCAAGAATAGCCCTCCGATTACCTCGACCATTAGCTCCAATTCTTCATTACCTTCTACTAGCAATAGATGTGCTAGATGCTACAACGTTAATGTTGATACTTATGCCACTAACCTTGAGGCTTTGCAAGTACTAGCTCATGAAAATGAGAACCTCAAGGGAATGCTCGAAGATAGACTTCAAAAGTCCTACAAGGCTAGCAAAGGATTAGAGGAGTTTCTTGGTAAGCGCAAAGGTAACCTCATGAAACATTGGCTTGGGTACGTTCCACCCAAGGGCAAAGGAAGCCACATCGTGGTTGCTCCTTTGAACAAGCCCATCCACTTTGTTAAGGCTGAAGTAAACTCTAAGTATAAGGCTCAATCCACTTTCTTTTCTTCTTATGTGCTTAAAAGGACTAACCTTGGTAGAGTAGTTGCTTGTCACATTGGGGGTAAGCCCAAAGATGCCTCTTATATCACGATCTATTTGGGTCCCTAAATCACTTGTTACTAACGTCGTGGACCTAAACAAGTTTGGGTACCAAGAGCAAAAACTAAATTTCATTTTGTAGGCCTACATCTTGATGGATCAAGTTGGATCTTGGATAGCGGATGTACACACCACATAATGGGAGAAAGGGCAATGTTAAGCTCATTTGGACACCAATGGAGCGAATAGTGAAAGCATCATTTTTGGCGACAATGGAAAAGGTGAAGTAGTAGGGTTAGGTAAAATTCTCATTACAAATGATTTTCATTTGAATAATGTTTTACTTGTCGAATCACTAAGTTACAATTTGTTATCCGTTGCACAATTATGTGAAGCGGGCTACAATTGCTTTAGTGATAAGGGTGTGGATGTCATAAGGAGTGATGGTTCGATAGCCGTTAAGGGTCGTTTGAAGGGAAATCTCTATCTCGTAGATTTTACTACGGGTAGAATTAACCTTGAAACGTGCTTAATGGCTAAATCTAGTATGGGTTGGTTATGGCATCGTTGACTTGCTCATGTTGGTATGAGGAACCTTCACAAACTCCTTAAAGGCAACCACATTCTTGGGTGACCAATGTTGTCTTTGAGAAAGATAGGGTATGTAGCGTGTCAAGCCGGGGAAGCAAGTTGGAGCCTCTCATCCGCCAAGAATGTGATGACTATCTCAAGACCATTGGAGATGCTACACATGGATTTGTTCGGTCCCATCACCTACATAAGCATTGGAGGAAACAAGTATGGTTTAGTTATAGTTGATGATTTTTCTCGTTTCACTTGGGTATTTTTCTTGCATGATAAAAGTGAAGCCCAAGGATCTCTGAAGAAGTTTATGAGAAGGGCTCAAAACGAATTCGAAGTAAAGATCAAGAGAATTCGAAGTGACAACGGCACTGAGTTCAAGAACACCGGTGTGGAGCAGTATCTCGATGAAGAGGGCATTAAACACGAATTCTCGGCTCCCTATTCTCCACAACAAAATGGGGTAGCTGAGAGGAAGAATCGTACACTCATCGAGATGGCGCGGACGATGCTTGACGAGTACAAAGTCTCCGACATATTTTGGGCGGAGGCCATCAACACCGCATGCCATAGTACCAACCGTCTGTATCTCCACAAGATCTTGAAGAAGACAGCGTACGAGCTCCTCACCAGCAAGAAGCCAAATGTATCCGACTTTCAAGTTTTTGGGAGCAAATGCTATATCCTCAACAAGAAAGCTAAGTCATCTAAATTTGCTCCTAAAGTAGATGAAGGTTTCTTGCTTGGCTATGGATCAAATGCTTGTGCATACCGAGTTTTCAACAACACTACCGGTGTAGTTGAAATCTCGCGTGATGTAACATTTGATGAAACTAACGGTTCTCAAGTAGAACAAGTTGATCATCTTTGTGATTGACGGGGAAGAACCCCGTCTTGAAGCAATCAAGAAATTGGCAATTGGAAGTAAGACCACTTGAGCAAGATGTAATTCCAAGCACTTCAACTCAAGATGTTGAGGATGTGGCGATGGGCCGCTCGGGATGATGTTCCTCTGTCTCAATCACGAGCTCAAGAGCGGCTCGAATGCCACCCAAGGCGATGAGGTCAATCCAAAGAACCAAGCATAGCCGTACCTCATCCAAGAGTCCATCAAAGCGTAGCAGAGATCACCGATCGACAACATACTTGGAGACATTAACAAGGAGTATCTATTAGATCTCGTGTCGCAAATTTTGTGAATTTTACTCTTTTGTTTCTTCTCTTGAACCTCTTAAGGTAGAAGAAGTACTCCAAGATCCGGATTGGGTGATGGCCATGCAAGAGGAGCTAAACAACTTTGGCGTAATCAAGTGTGGAAGCTTCCGAAGGCAGAGCAAAAGCGTGATTGGAACCAAATGGGTATTTCGCAACAAGCAAGATGAGCAGGGGTTGTGACGAAACAAAGCCGGTTGGTCGCTCAAGGCTTCACACAAATTGAAGGTTTGGATTTCGATGAAACATACGCTCCGGTAGCTAGGCTTGAATCCATTAGAATATTACTTGCCTTTGCTACTCACCATGATTTTAAGTTGTATCAAATGGGCGTAAAAAGCCTTCTTGAATGGACCACTCTCGAGATGGTCTATGTTGAAACAACCACCCGGCCGAAGACCAAACCACACGGACCATGTCTACTTCCTACACAAGGCTCTTTATGGACTTAAGCAAGCACCAAGAGCGTGGTTTGAATGTCTTCGAGATTTTCTCCTCGAACAAGGTTTTGTAGTTGGAAAGGCCGACCCCACTCTCTTCACTAAGCACATTGACAATGATTTATTTGTTTGTCAAATATATGTTGATGATATTATATTCGGGTCTACTAATGAACATTTGTGCAAGGAGTTTAGCAGGATTATGACTAAGAGATTCGAGATGTCCATGATGGGCGAGTTGAAGTTCTTCCTCGGATTTCAAGTCAAACAACTCAAGGAAGGAACTTTTATATGCCGGATGAAATCGTCAAGGACATGCTCAAGAAGTTTGGTATGGAAGCATCCAAGCCAATCAAGGCGTAATGCAAGACAACGGGCACTTAGACCTCGACAAAGAAGGTAAACGGTCGTCCAAAAGGTATATCGTTCGATAATCGACTCTCTACTTTTTCTTTGTGCATCTAGGAAACTTGTCAATTCTTGGGTAGATCTCTTGTCTCTTGGCCTTCTAAGAAACAAAATTTCGTAGCCCTATCCACAGCCGAAGCCGAATATATAGCGGCCGGGAGTTGTTGTGCCCAATTGCTTTGGATGAGACAAACCCTAAATGATTATGGCCTAACCTTTAACCATGTTGCACTCTTGTGTGACAATGAGGCGCCATAAAATTGCCAACAACCGATCCAACATTCCGTTAAAAGCATATCGATGTCTGGCGTCGGCGTATTCCACTGACGGCCCAAGTCTCTGAGGCAGGGTTTAGTTCGATAGGGGGTGGCTTTGGTAATTGGCTAACCCTAGCGGAGAAACCCGGTACCTCTCACACTAACGAATCCTAGTGCCTCTTCAAGTCAATGAACACAGATTTTACCCGGTTGAGCCCCCCTCAAAGAAGGGTATGACCTTCGTCTGCCTGATTTTGGATTGAGTATTTTGGACTTGGTTCTGAGCTTCTTTGGTGACCAGCTCTTCTTTGAGTCTCTCTTTCTTCTTCCTCTTTTCTCCCCCCCTCTCTCGCTCTCAAGTGCCCTTATATGCCGCGGGCTTACACGAGTCGAGATGGAGGAGGATGTCATCATCTTATCTTACATGCATTTACTACACCTTTATCGCTTGTCCGTTTCATGGCGCTAATTAATGCCGGCGCATGCCTTCGCTCGGTTCTTAGGAATGTGACCCCTACTGCCACGGGTAGGTGTGAGGTGTCGGAGAGCAGGTTTGTGGCAAATTCCTTGGGACCGACATGCAGTGCAATGCAGGCTTTGTCTCGACATGATGCGGTGGTGAAAAACTTGAGGATGAAACCACGCATTCCACCCTTTTGCATGGCGTGAAACAAACGAGGTGTGCTTTCGCTGCATGCCCGCGGATTTGAGTCTTGGGGTGCAGGCGGGCGTGGTCGCCACCGCTAGCCAGCGCCACATGGTGACACACGGTGGGGCGTGCTTGCTAACCGCCCCGAACCGCCGCGTGGATGGGCGGCAAGGCGGCGTGGTCGCCCACTAAGCTCGCCGCCAAGCCATACGTGGTGACACCGGTGGTGGGCGTGCTTTCGCCAACCGCCCGCCAGTCGCCACGTGGATTGGGCGCCGGCGGCGAGCGTCGCCGCTGCTTTCGCCCGCGCCCGTGGGTGGCGATCACTGTAGGCGGGGTGTAAACACCCACACTTTGCTAGATTGCCACGTGGGCCACAGCAGGCGCACGTGCGGGAAGAGGTACTACTGGTGTATAATGCACGCCGTGCAAGAGCCGGGCCCACCTAAACGCACATCGAGTCTTTGAATCCTTACATTAAATCTGCGGTGCATTCTTGGATGGGGACCATCACTCATCGAGGATCGGCCTCGATTCCTTCCGCAACCATTGATTTTCCTTGGGACCCAGCGCACAACCTTGTCCTTTTAAGTGAACCGTCGGTGCAGATGGGGATACATATAGATCCATCCGCTTCAGGCGATTCACGCTTTTAGCTACTCTTTGCAAACTTCGTCTTCTTCCTCCAAGCTTTTTCTTGCCTTCGCCACTTCGCTTCCATGGCTTCTTGGACTCGTCTTCCATTCACCTTCCTCGGTGGACTCCTACGGTGGGAGACTCCACAAATCGTCTTGGGAGGAGCCCTCTCTATTTTCGGGCGGGACCCCTACATACAGTGCCGTAGGCGAAATCATCATCTTCGTGTGGGGCATCATGGCGGGCACTGTGCCGCCTTTCTCAGATTTTCCTCACAGTCCTCCACTTCTCTGAAATCCATCACCTTCATCTCACCCCAACTCCATTCATTTCCTCGCCATCTTCGCACACCTATGTGAAATGTTCATGGGGTGATCTTGAACTCTCCCACTCTTACGCTATTTCTTCCTCATCGGCGCCTCCTCAGATGGCGAGTGGCTGAGAGTTGCCATTCCGCCTCGGGATGGAATGGCTGCACTTCTATTCCCTTCGGCCAGATCAAGCCGGAAGGCTTGGCGCCTTAAGTGGTTGTCGTCACTTGACGGCTGAACTCGGGCTGTTGAAAGTGCCCGCGAACGGTGGCGGTCATCCTGGCCCAGAACTTCGCTTCGTCGAAGAAGGCTGCGGAGCTCTGGCGATGGCGGCCCGCATCAACAACTTGCGGACCCGCCCTTACGAGGCGTTGATCGTCGAGGATTTCGTATCCGAAGATTGAGCCCTCTCCGTCGCCGTATCGCCGGCGTGGCGATATCTGAGCGACAATGACATCACCGCACCTTCCACAGCGTAAGTCTTCTTTGCTACTCTGGGCTTTTTACGCTTTCATGTCTTTTGTCTTTGCTCCTACCAACTGACGTTTCATCTTGTTTTTTAACCTTGACGGTAGCGGGAAACTTGGATGGGCAGCGCCTCGGCGAGTAGCTCTCCGGGCTCATGCGCCGATCAGCAGACTGGACTTCCCTTCATCGGCCCGGCCACTTTCGCCGATGTGGAGCCAGCGGGCTGAGGATCGTCGGAGTTTCGCCGTAATGGACTCCACCGCCCTCGCCCGTAGTGCCGCCGCCCGGCGATCGGGGCGCCCTCCTCCCGCCAATCGGACGGCGGGCAAGTGGCCACTAGTCCGGACACCTCAAGTCCGGGTGCGAAGAAAACCCTGCGTGGTGAAACCTCGCCGCCACCGGCCCAGGGTGGCGGCGGCTTCCTGAGGCGGTGCGTCGAATGCCGCGTTATTTGCATCATTGCGCGTCGCTGCGGCGCCTGCATCTTCACCTCGGCGCCGCCGCAATTCTCGCCGCCACCGGTGCCAATGCAGAGCACCGGCCCCAGCAACAACGGCGCCACCGCCATGGCGCCGTTGCCCATCCATGGCGCCAAGCCTTTCTGGCGCACGCTCCTTCTCCAATTCCTCTGTGGCGCCGATCCCATCCTCCACGGCGCCACCGCCTTCTGCGATAGGGACCCTGCCGCCACTCGACAAAGGCGGGCTTGAGGTCCCCATGGCGGCTTACTTGAGGCGACGCCAAGCGCGGTGCCTCGAGATGCTTCGAAGGGAGCAGCACGCTGCGGTGCGAGGATGGCGGAACTCGTTCAACGCCGCCATTGCATACCGCGAGCAAGGCGTGAGCCGACGCTTGGCCCCCTCCAACTTCGCCCCGCGCCACCACGCCCGGTAGCGCCCCTGCTGAGCTCTTCCGAGCTCGGCCAATCTACACACACTCGGCGCTTCTCCACGGCAATGGCGAACGCGAGCAACGACGGCGAAGACAACCGACAGAGACCATCGGCGAGTTAATAGCGGAGTCGGGTGGCGGATCGTGATGGCGATGAAGAAAAAGACCACATCCATACAGCATGCTATCGGCGTGGCGAAGAGGGCCGAGCAACAAAAGGCCTCAGTCTGGTGATCGCCTTAAGCGCAACCTCACCACCATGCTCAAGAGGGCTTTCCGGCGCATCAAGCGATGCTGGAACCTTTGGCGTGGTCTTTGACTACCCTCCGGGACACGCCTGCAAGATGCGCCTCTGGCGACCAACTAGGCCGTGGAGGCACTCGGGATTGCCCGTAGCCCTAGCCGCACGCGCTCCACGAGGGAGGGCAAGAGGTCGCGGCGGTGATGCAAGCCGTCTTTGGCATTTGGGCCAGCCCGTGGCGCCTCCACTGGATCCGATGGCGGTGGAGCCGGCATTGTGGGGAACGCCGCTTCCGGTGGCACGTTCAGCGTTCAGCGGTGCCGAATACTTGGCGGACATTGCATGTGCGAGGCCGGTCATGGATATCTCCACCGGTGGCGGAGGAAGCAGAGGCGTCGGCGACATCGGCGTGGGCGGACAGAGTGAAGAAGCAGAGCGCCACCGCTTTCTTTGTTTTTGTTTCTTTTGTTGATCAACTTTGCTTTGCTGTATAAACACTTTAACAAATTTTAGTAAATCTAGAATGTTTTACTGGTTTTACCTTACAGCTTACTGCTTTGTGATTGTTTGATATTGCATCTTTGGAATCGCTAAATGGCCGAACTTGAAATGTAGCCAAAATACATGTTAGGCTCTTAAGTCGAGGCAACATCCTAGAATTCCTAAAAAAGCTGCGCATAACTAACCACAAGCATTGGCGCCAATGCGCATAAATTATACTAAACTTAGGCAAAAATGACCTCAAGATATAAGAATCGTATCTCGATGCTGAGAATAATTTCACCGTCAAAGTCTTATGCAAGGTTGCCATTGGCCTAAACCCATACGGACTTAGGTCCTCGTGATCTCTTAGAATCGTGCCCGGTGTGGCGCGAGAAGATGATAAGTTCGAAGTGATTTTGGCCAAAGCACACCAGCGGTGACAACCAATGTGCCCGAAACCAACTTAGGGTGTCTGAGCCGTGTCGATCGATAGTATCAAACTTACACTCTGGTCACTTAACCTTGCTAGGCGCTCTGCTTGAAGACTTTCCTTTTATCACCAAGGAGCCATCAGACTTCTGACGCCTCGTGATAACCATGCATAATTTGATCAATTTTAGCATATGCATAAGCAAACAATTGAGTGTTACTTGAAACACTTATCCGGTTTATAACCCAAGTGTTGGGCGACGATCGGAGCCTTGGTGCGACCGGCCCCCAAGCGTGAGGCGACCAGCCCCAGCTGGGCGACGATCGGAGTCTTGAGCGACCCGGCCCCCAAACGGCTGAGGCGACGGATCGGACACCTCATGCAATAACAAATTCCTTTTCTTTCGACATGAGGCGAGCCTTAAGATTTTGCCCGCGCATAAATGCGGCTATTGCAAGGCGGATAAATATCATGCGAGGTGCATAAAAAATAAATCGACAACATAAGTGCGTGCATGGGATAATATTGGTTCACTTGTTTTGGCTTCCATGCCCCGCTGTTTTTTCAAAACATGGCACAAGACAATGTCTTGATAGGCGGCGAACTCCTCAGGGAAGGATAGTAGGCTGCGGCACTTGTGGGGGACGACCAGTGATGCCACGAGAGCCAACTTGGGGTGTCAGACCACATTTAAGCAACGTGCGGATCAGCTACGGTTGCTCGTCCTTAGCCGAAGACATATATTAGTCATAATTACGAACCAACAAGGGACAGTAAAACCGGGGACCAATAGCACCCATCGCACAAGCGAATCTGTGGGACACAAGAGAGGAGTAATAGCGAAGTCAAAAATTCTCAAGATAGTAACATTATTAACAACCAATGACCAGCGATTAGTTGGGGACAAGTCAATCCGGGGCGATCAAAAGCGAACCATCGATACTTACATTTTTCATGGATAAAACTTTGTAACAACTCCACATTGTAGGAATTCGTAATTCTCGGCCATCCTCGTTAGCTACTTAGGACCGCCCGTCGAGATCTTGAAACACCTTAAAGGGCCCTCCCAGGGGAGCGGCTTATGTAACCCGGCATGCTTTGAACTTCTGCAAGACCAGGTCACCCATTGCCGGTGTTCTCTCGAAACCGGGTGGCATGGTATCGCTGAGACTTTCTTTGTGTCGAGGCGGCCTGAAGGCGGCTCGGTCACTGAACTTCTTCCAGAGGTTGACATCTTCTTCGGATATCTTCGTGGCCTTCCTCGTTTGAAAACGAGGCGGGCGGAGAGCCAAGCGACAACTTCGGAGGGGAGAGCGACCGCTCCATACACCAAGAAGAAAAGGCGTCTCGCCCGATGGGCCCAGGGCGTGGTGCGAGCGACCACGGCCGCGGTAGGAAGTTCTTCAATCCAGCCACCCGCTTGTGGAGTCGATCAAACGCTCTTGTCTTGAGACCCTTCAATACTAATGCATTGCACGCTCGACTTGACCATTGCTCTTAGGGTGAACAGCGAAGCAAAAGCATACTTTGGTGCCCATCTCATCCGCGAAACTCGAAAATGCCGCCGCGGGTGGGCCGAAGTTCCATTAGCCGGTGATAATGCGGTTGGCGACTCCAAAGCGGGTGAATATTCCATGCATGAATTTGGCAATGGCCGTGATGGCGTCTTTGCTTAAGCTTGACCCACTTAGTGAATTTAGTCGATAGCGGCGAAGGTGGGTGAAGCCCCTGTGGCCCGCGAGAACGGACCGGGATATCGACCCCGACGCGAGCGGCCAAGAAGCGGGATGGTTCTGCGAACTTGCTGGTTGGTGGACTTACTGGCGAAAAATGACAAGCCGCATGTCCTCACCGACTCATAAAGCATCTGGAAAGCGATGAGGCCAATAAAATCCTGGTGAAAGCGCTTTGCGAGCCAGCGTTGATTAGGACATATAGCTCCCTTTGCGCCTCCATGGATATCGGAGGCGAGGCACTCCCCTCTTCCAGTGATGCACTTGATGAAATTCCGTTTCTACTCCGCGGTATAAGTCCCCATCCACGAGTATAGCATTTGGCCTTCGTGCTATTTTCTCGGTGGCGCATCATCGTTGAGGATCACTTAGTCCCGAGGAAGTTTAGGATCGGATCCATCCTTTGATTTTCGGGTCCAAGTGTGGCGAGCACTTCGGTGTTCGCCGGGTACTTTATTTGGGCAGGCATTTCCTGGCCAAGTTGCATTAGCACCGCCGCCTTCCCTCCGGACACGAAATGAGGCGAAACGCCTGCCTTCCCTCCAATGAGCGGAGGCGCTGCGACGCCGCCATCCCCGCTTTGGCCGGGAGGCCTCGGCTGACCATACCATCGTCCCACACAGAATCGAGTGCGTGATGACACCATCATTCCCACTCTGAACCATGGGCTGTAATGGGCGGTCGCGATAGTCTTTCTTCGAAGACCCCGGCCAGGGCCAGAGCGCTTCGAGGATGCAAGTTGAAAGCCCATCGCAAGGTGATTATCACGTCGGGGGATATGAGTATATCCCAATCCCTCAAAGCGCCCGCTCCATTTTCGACCTCCGCCAAATCGCACGCCATGGTGGGGTCGAGGCATGAAATTCCTTCCTCGCTTGATTGATGACTAGCGAGTCGCCTTTGACTTGAAGGCCTTGGGATACCTAAGCGCAGCCGAAATACATAACCACCAGTGAGACCTTCATACTCGGCAATGTTATTAGTAGCTTTAAAATCAAGAGCAACAACATCTTGGAGCACGTCACCGGTCGGGAGACTAGGACAACACCTGACCTCTGCGCCCTCAATCTGAATGAACCATCAAAAAATAAGGTCGAGGAGGCGACGCAGAGCTTCTTCCACTTCAAGAGTGGCGAGAGTCCACTCGACAACGAACTCCATGACTTTTGACTTTTGATGGCGGTCACGGGAACAAACTTAAGATTGAATTCTCCGGTTCCACGACCATTTAGCAATCGACCTTATACGCTTCACGGTTGAACAAGATTTCGCAATGGATGGGCGTAACCACGGTAACTTCTAGCCCTTGAAAATAAGGCGCAACTTCCTAGGCGCCACGGAGTATATCTGACATTTTACGAGCTTGGGGATATCGAGTTTCCGCTTCATGCAACACCTTCTTGGCGTAATAAAGCGCTTACGGACACCTTCCTCTCAGCCACCAACACGGTGACCACTTGAGGGTAGCGACAATATCTAAGCAGAGGTTCACCTTCGCAGGGAAACCGACCTTGGAGGAGGTAAGTACCGCTTCAGAGTCTTCAAAGGCCTTGAGCCTCATCGGTCCACTCAAAATGATTAGTTTTCTTCAATAAGCTTGAATAGGGGTGACTCCTTTCTCCCAATCGACAATGAATGCCCTAAGGGAGGCTAGGCGACCGACCAAACATTGAACTGTTTGAGTCGTCTTTGGCGGCTTCATGTGCTCAATCATTGCTATCTTATCGGATTGGCTTCAATCCCGGTTGGATACGGGAACTAACAATTTCTTGGGAGGAACTCCGAACACACACTTCTCTGGATTTAACTTCAAGCAATTCTTAGAAGATTGGAGAAAGGTTTCCTCAGTCTCGAATCAAGGCTTCACCTTCTTTGACTTTCACTACCAAATCATCAACATATACTTCAAGGTTCGTCCTATACGTGGACCAAAAGTAATGTGCATAACTTATTTGATAGTGGATCTAGCATTCTTTAAACCAAAGGCATCCTAATATAACAATAAACACCCATACACTACTACGGCGAGGCTTATATCGGGCGCTTGCGATCACGAGCGGTTTTGAAAACCGTCGTAATATCAGAATATCACGAGCGGTTATGTACTCAAACCGTGCGATTGCTAATATCCTGAGCGGTTTTATATTACGGTAAAATGCGATGATATAACTATCACGAGCGGTGTCAAAATATAATAAATGCAGTGATGGCTCTGATACTCATTACGAGCGGTTTCAAAAGTAAAACCGTGCAGTGATTTCCTGACGGTTATATAACACAACAAATGCATGTGATCTCTTATAGCCATCACAGTTCATTATATTTAAACCGTCGTGATATTCATCGCATCACGGGCGTAATATAAAACGTCGTGATAAAACCTCTAAAGTAAGTAAGCGAGCACGCCTCGTTCCATCCACTTTGTTGGTAGGGTTTGGTTTCTATCCTAAGTGGTAGTTTCAGCGGAAGTGATCACGATTTTTAGAAGAAAGCCATTGATTTGAAGGGTGATATTAGATTCCTTTGATTTTGGTGATCTAAGGTTAGTAATGTGTTTTAATTGCATTATATTCAACATCTAGCTTGATAAGGAAGGAATTTGATGATTTTTTAGATCTAAACTTGTAGAACCATGTGTTGGTTTTTGATGAATAAGGTTAGCTAGTAATGGTTCTATTTGCATAATATAATATTCGATCATGATGTAGCTAGCTAGCTTGTTAAGGATAGAATTTAATGATTGTTTAGATCTAGCTTATAGATCAATTCAAGTCTTTTGGTGATCTAAGATTAGTAATGGGTTCTAATTTCATTATTATATTGAAGATTAATTTGAATTTTGTTAATTATTTCTTTGTGATGTAATTAAGGTATGTAATTGCATAATTAGTTTAAGAATGTGTGCATCACGCACTACACAGTGCACTTAATATTTAACACTAAGTGTTACATGTGTAGCGTAGATGGATCGAAAGCTGGATGTCTGTTGAGAAACCGTCTGATCTTTGAGTACCTTAATGGCGTCTCCACTTTCAAAAGAGGCTGCGAGAGGAGGATATGTTTAATAAGGGGTGCAATTCATGTCATGTCAGTGCATTGATTGCGAAAATCTGAAGATGTTTGAAACTTCAGTATGATCGAAGCACACTTGATTGAAGGGGTTTCAAAGGGGCTATACATGTTGGACGGTCATGGCGAAGAGCATAATATCTGAGGAAGCGACAAGTAGTGTTAATATAAATCGGCGATGTCAATGATATGTCGGATGATCATATCGATTGTGCTTCGATGAGGACGGGTTACGATGACAATTTGGATCGAGATGCTCTGCGATGCGAAGAAACCTTGATGACGGGAATATGGGCCAGTTCGAGGGCTTAATGGAGGACTCGGAGAAACTTTTGTTCGCGGTGCAAGTTGAAATACACAAGGTTGTCATCCGTGCTTCAACTACTCAAATTGAAGGCAAGCAGCGGTTGGTCAGACAAAAGTTTCCACGGTATTTATTCGTCTATTGGCGGACATGCTTCGAGAGGAAGCGAGTTGCCGACAAGCACCTACAAAGCCAGCGGGTTCTTTGTCCCTTGGGAATGGAAGTAGAAAGAATACATGCATGTCCAAGCATCATTGTATCACCATGCATAAAGTACACAAACTTGCATATATGTCCGGTGTGCAGCGCATCCCGGTACAAGCGTAAGAGTTATTAGGATGATGATGGCGAGAGCATTGAGGTGAAAAAATTACTCTGCTAAGGTGGCATAGTATCTGCTGTAATTCCCGTTTGAAGCGTTTGTTTGCGAACCCAAGGAGGCAAAAGCTGCTGCGTTGGCACTTTGAGGCGTAAGAATGATGGAATGCTAAGGCACCTGCTGATTCCATCCGATGGAGAAACATCGGCGAGGAGCTTTCAAAAATTCGGTGCGGATCAGAAATATAAGGTTTGGATTAGTCTGGATGGAATGAATCCTTTCGGTAACATGAAGCGTGCGGCATAGCACTTGGCGTAAATCTCTGTATCTACAACCTTCCTCCTTGGTTGTGTATGAAGCGGAAGTACATTATGTTATGCAGCTTATCCAGGACGAAACAACACAGGAGCGATATTGATGTGTACCTAGCTCCATTGGTGGAAGATCTAAAAACAACTTGGGTTCTTAGGAATTTTGCGTATGGGATCTTACAAAGCGAGAGAACTTTACTTTGCCTTTGCTTGTTGTTACCATAAATGATTACCTGCCCTTGCTAACTGTCGGGCAGTACAAAAAGGAACCAAAGCACGCACTCCTTTGCTTAGATGATCACGAGAGTTTATGGCTGAATCACTCCCATAAAACCGTGTACATCGTCACCGTAGGTTCCTTGGAGGAATCACCCATATCGCCAAGATGAAGCAACTTTTGACGGAAGGAGCGAAAATGGTCCAGCTCAAAGGCGTTTGGCGGGAGAGATGTTCATGACATTGTTAAGGATTTGGATGTTGCGTATGGAAAGGGGCGTAAATCAAGTACCGTGAAAAGAGCATGTGGAAGAAGAGATCAATATTACGGGACCTACCTTCTTTGGGAGCACCTAGAAGTTCGCCCTTTGCATCGATGTCATGCGTGAGAAGAATATGCGTGACGGCGTGATTGGTCTCTTACTCAACATTAAGGGTAAAACAAAGGATGGTATCAGCATGCGGCTTGACTTGGTCGATATGGGCATAAGACACGAGTTAGCACCGAAAGAAGCTCGATAAAGGCCGTGCGTACTTGGAACACGCTTGTTATACTCTGTCAAAGGCGAAAGAAGCTGAAGCGTGCGGTGCTTGCATGGTGTGAAAGTTCGTCGGTTACTCCTCAACATGAAGAGACTTGTTTAGTTGGAAGATTTGAAATGTCGGCATGAAGTCTCATGATTGTCATGTCTTGATGACACGAGATGCTCCTATGCAATTAGAAGTATTTTGCGGTCAAGGTTAGTGAGACAATCACTAGGCTGTGTTATTTCTTTAACACAATCGCTCGAAGGTCATCGATCGAAGGACTAGATGCTCTGCAAGTGAGGTGGTGATGACTCTATGTAATCTTGAGATGTATTTCCCTCCATCATTTTTCGATATCATGGTCCATCTCATTGTTCACCTTGTGAGAGATAAAGATATCGGGCGGTGTTCCTCGTAGCATGTACCCGTTCGAGAGGTACATGGGAATTCTCAAGTCTTCGTCTGGAATCGATCTCGTCCGGAGGTAGCATTGTCGAAGGTTATACAGCAGAAAGGCGTCGAGTTCTGCGTCGATTACATGGCCGGTCGAACCAATAGGTGTGCCTCGATCTGCGCCATGAGGGGAGGCTCGGGTATGGGGACCATCGGAAGAAAGCAATCACGCTGATTCGGTTGATTATGCTCGAGCCCATTTCACGGTTTTGCAACACATGGCATGTAGTGTCGCCTATATCGTCGAGCACAAGCAATGGCTAAGGCAAGAAGAATCCGGCCTGGCGAGTCTTGGATCACGAGGCAGCATAACCTTGATTCAACAAATGGTTGAAGGAAGCGACCTATCCTTTGGGAGCTCGTCGGATGACTCTGTTGACATGGTTGGCAAAGGACCAACTTTACGGTTGTCACATGGAAAGGATATGACTTAAATGGGTACACATTTTACGAGAGATCGGGATATGAAGAGCACAAACCCGAGCGATGGTGTCGCATAGATGCATTCAATAATACTGCTTGGGTTGACGAGGAGCTCCTACTATGGGTTCATAGAGGAGATATGGGAGCTCGACTCGTGCTTTTCAAGATTCCCTATTTCGGTGCCGTTGGGTCCACCTCCGGCCGTGAAGGTCGGCGGGAATGGCATCACTCTTGTGGACCTCGAGCGTGTCGGATACCAAGGCGAACCATTCGTACTTTCGCTAACCAAGTTGTTCAAGTCTTCTATGTAGCAGGCCCGTCAACAAGAAGCGCCACGTAGTTCTTGAGGAAAAAGGAGAATTGTCGGAGTTGAGAATGTAGTAGATGAGGAAGAGTACAATCAATTTGATGAGTTGCCACCTATCGGAAATGACATCACGGTCCCGGAAAGAACAACATGAGGAAGCAAGCTACACCGCGTCGATCATCATGAAGGGCTAATTTTCATACAAAAGAATAAGCATGTGGTGGGCGTAGTTATGAGAAGGTGCATTGTCATCATGCTTACTAATTTTCATGTGTAATAATATTACATTAATGCTATTGTAAAGATGATCGACCCATCATGCTTTGTACATATGATTGTGATGATCTTTGTAAGTAGCTTGTGAAACATCTGAATTATGTATATATGATTGTGATGATCTTTGTAAGTAGCTTGTGAAGCATCTGGATTGATGGAAAAGATGCAAGTATAAAACACGTATTTATTAGTTAATATCAATATGATTCCAAATACGATTCAAAGATGGCCATTCGGACATAATTGATGACAAGAACGAGAATCATGTCTACTTTGGCAATATGGAAATAGTTGTATGTGATTGCTCTCAGATTTTAGGGTTTGAATTGAGGATTAGAACCTCCACTTCAACCACGATGCAGATCTATATTACGGTAAAGACAACTTTCCCGAAGATACAACAAAGTAGCACGAGACAAAAGTCATGAAGCGAACCGACAAGTGAATGTCGATGAGCGTATATATCACTGACGGTTCTTTAACATAACGATGCAGTGATGTTATTTATCCTGACGGTTATGTTACCTAACCGTGCATGATATCTCAACATCGAGCGGTTCTATTATAGAACCGTCAGTGATGTCACCAACATCACTGAGCGGTTCTATTATAGAACCGTCGTGATCTAACAACATCATGAGCGGTTCTATAATAGAACCGTCCGTGATGTCACCAACATCACAGAGCGGTTCTATTATAGAACAAATGCGTATATAAACATCATGAATTGTTCTATTATAGAACCGTCATGATATGTCATCTGACCGTTATATTATAGAAGCGTGCATGATGTTATTTCTTCTATATATCTCCCTTGAGATCTCATTCACATGGCGCCAAACCTAAACCTTTGAGGCGTTTTGCCTCCCGCGGCCTCCCCTCGGCGTCCTCCCCCTCCCGTCCCGGCCTCGGCGTCCTCCCCTCGGCGTCCCGGCCTCGGCGTCCTCCCCTCCGCGTCCCGGCCTCGGCGTCCTCCCCGCCCGGCGTCCTCGATCCCCTCGGCGTCCTCCCGGCTGGCGTCCTCCCGGCTGGCGTCCTCCCCCTCGGCGTCCTCCCGGCGCGCCTCCTCCTCCTCGGCGTCCTCCTTCGGGCTTCAAGTAGTATTTACGGGGACTAGCCATCGAGCTAGAGCCGTTTCTCGTCTGGAAACCTTTGCACGGCCATTGCTCTATTTTTGGTGTTGCTCTGCTAGTTAGTGAGTTACAGGACACTTTACGTGATTATTCTCGGACTTGCAAAGGGCGGTCGTCTGCGGCTTGGGGACCTTGCGTGTGGGCTTAATGTTGATGATGATTTAGGGGATGGAATAGACTAATTGTGACAACAAATCTTAGCGATCAATTTCACTTTCATATATATATATATTTGATTAGTGTGAGTTAGCGATGATGTTTGTTTTACGGTTGTTTAGAACACGATGGCATTAACTAGTTAAAATGTCTTTGTTACGGTTGGATAGGAAGCGATGGTCTTTGTGGTTGTACATGTTCATATGTGAGATGGTCTTGTGGTTGTACATCTTTGTGGTTGTACATGGTCTGGAATAAAGCAGAAACCTTTTGATCTAAAATATATATATATATATATTTGATTAGCTCTATTACAAACTGTCTTTATATGCTTAGTTAGTGAATATGCATATAAGATAACCAATTGAGTAGATTTATACTTAACTTTGTCAAGTATTAAATCATTATTGAGATAAAGTTGTCACAATCTAGTCTATTACTTGTCCATTGTGGCGAGGAGGGCCTTTAAAGGCAACGACATCTGAGAACATTCAAACAATCAATATGAGCTTTATGCTAATTGCTTTATTAAGTATCTTGTACATGTTCATATGTGAGATCTGAGCTTACTGTTCAATTATTACATTAGCTGTCAAATGGTTGAATCCATATGTATTTTTACGCTTATGCATTGTGTGGATGTCCTAGTTTTAGGGAGAGTCTTTGCTTAGAAATTTTATTAAGTTAAGCAACCTCCTAGTTAAACTTCTTTTGCTAGAAGGCTAATAACAAGCCATCTAGGCTAGTTCTTTTAAAAGGCTAATAACAAGCCATCTAGGCTAGTTCTTTGAAAAGGCTAATAACAAGCCATTTAGGCTAGTTCTTTTAGATGCAAGTATAACAAACTCATTCACTCTAATGTGATTCTATTTGTTCTTCACTTTTAGTTACTTTGAAACTATTTTAACTTGTAAAGAAGATGTAGTCCTCTAATCCATCGTATGCGAAGGACATGATGTGGCCTCAAAAGAAGGATCGACCAGTATGTTGCAAGAGGACCAAACAAAAGGCCAACGGAGCCGATATACCATTACGAGAGATCGATCCAAATGATGGGGCCCTAGAAAGCCAAAAAAGCGGCGAATGCATTTGAATATGTGTGGGATAGTAGGCGGGAGCGGGTTCGATCACGCTATCTTCACGGAGGTTGGTGACTATTGAGGCTCGCAATGCCTTGCTAACGGAAATTTTTCATCATTCAACATTCGAGAAGAATCCGCTCCCCTAGTGCGACGGTATGCCTTTGCTAAGCGGCGAGAAAGGCATGGAAGACCTTTAAGCATCGCTTCGTGAACTCGTCAAGAAGGATCTGGTTCCATACTCGAAGTATGGGTTCATTGATGAGGACATGTGGGGCGTTTTGTTGGGATGAAGACCACGAGCGAATTAGTGCGTCCGATGAAACAAACAAGGCCTTGCAAGCAAGGAACACTCACCCCCAGACTTCGGCGCTGGCGCTCTGGCGGGGAAGAGAGCAATAACGCAGGGGGAGGGCGAGGAGGGTATCGCGCCATTTCCGCCGATCCGCAGATGAGCGTGCGAGAGCGGCTAAGGCGAGCGAGTCGGATGCCACGTCCTCATAGCCGTCTCCCGTAAACCCAGCAGACGAGGAAGTGCATAGCGCTGTAATATATCAATCGAACTACCAATTTTCGTAATTAGTCCATGACTTCATAAGTGAAATAACTTGTCCGGATCTTGCGGTGGCGTTGAGTACACAATCGTGCGATGGCTCTTTTTCCCGAGACGGAGAGAAAGATGCACATCCATAGCCTTGGGAAACAAGGAACACCACAGTGCGTACAAGAGGCAAAGGGTTTTTGTTCCATGGAAAAGCTGGATTCGAACGACTTCCACATATCTGAAAATAAGAAGAGAACTAGAGCAGCCCCTTGCGAGTCAAATCTTATAAAATTTGGAGGACAAGTTGAGAGGAGAGTTGAGAGAAGAGTTGAGGGAGGCGAGAGAAGAATTTCATGAAAGGATACTGAATCCTCGAGGAAAGGCTCACCAATCAAGAAAAAAATACTTCACAAGCCCAGTATGTCCATAAAGTCATTACTTGCCGTGGAAGCAGTTGTGCATCCGTTCCTCAAGTGACCAAGATGAACATAAGCGGGACTTATCACATATGTGACATTAAAGCGACCCGCAGCAGTGCAATCTCAAGTGAAATTAGCAATGGCACCGTTCCTCGGCGGCTGCTTGGGGCATGGCGTATCCATCCCCAAAGGGACCATGGTGCAGCAGTACCATCATAGCGCGGGTTTCACCAAGGTCAATGTGGGCGGGGTGTTTGATAGTTTCAAAATTGTCGATCTCTGAAGCCGCCAAGCGATGAGATCGTGAAACTTGGGGATGCCATTGGCACATTCATCCAATGGCCTAGCGGCGACATCTCCTGATCGCCCTTACGTCATGCAACAACCGCGACGATCGATTAAGCCTATTGTATCGCCGTCGATCGGTTGGCTACCAAATCGGCGATCGTGAAGCGAGACTCCACTTGATATACACAATGTTGACCTCTTTCCTACCCATTCCTCTCCGTGAAGGGTTCATACAAAACAAAAAAGAAAGGCAAGGGCAAAAAGAAGAAGCCCGGCAAGAACAAGTTGACTATCCATCTGCTGAGTTGGCTAAACAATACAAGCTAGGAGAGCCGTTACTAACGAAGGCAGCGTAACTTCACTTAGTATACCTTGCCAACAATTGCATAAGTGGTATCTCCAAGAAGCTGGAAAGCAGGCGTGAGCATACAACAAGTATCGGCGTTAAGTTCAAGTATGAACATCTATTCAACGACTTCGTGAGGGGCTTCTTCACGGTCGATTTTACGGACTTGTTCCATCTCTACAACCTCGGCGCCATCGGCCTTGCACTCATAAGATCTTTGGACCTTGTAAGTGTGTGCTATCACGGTCTACATTAGTCTAATAGTGATAAATGTCCTCCAATATATATATAATCCGCCTTTGTATATATAGATACATGCAACTTAGGCGACAAAGAAGAAACTATCGATCGGTTTCCTCGACCCACATATAGTCTCAAAGCAAACAATGGATGATGATATAAACATGGTTAGAAATCGTGATAGAGGCATTGCTAGCACAAAAGGATAAAGAATTCATACTTATACCCCATAACCCGGGGTAAGTGCTACCACATGCTATACTTTAGTGCATCTTGTGCACACAACTCTGTTTTGTTCATTGTCCATTGTGATATACTGTGTAGGTATCCTTTGGGTTCTCATTGTAGTTGAACCGACCACAAAGGGTTAAGTACCTTGATTCGGACGTGGCGGAAACCACGACTTAGTACCTATCGCAAAATTACTCACCGGTAATCACGTTTCCCTCGTACATGGTGCGTGTAAGTTGTTCGAGTTTATATTGCTATTGGAATGGCTTAGGCTAACCTTTTGCAATCTTGTAGAGCGTTCAAACACGTGAAAGATTGGACTAAACTACAACATGATTTGAACTTTCCGGTATCAGCTATACACAACAATTCTATATCAAACCTCGTATTGGTGACTCTAGAACTAACTAGTAGGTTTTATTTGCGATGCCACCGGCAAGGTCAGGAAATAACCTATGTGGATTTTATGTTTGCTACAACATGCAAACCATAAATCGCTAAAAAAGTAGTCTGAGATAAAAGCTGCGTTGAGTCGGGGCGATTTGAGCAACATTAGAGGAGAGTTTGTTTCTTCTGCTCACGAAGTAATACATAAAAAAGTAGCGTTCCACGCAGCCTTATAAGTTCTGAGTTGTACAATTGTCAAATGGTATTCATTAATTGGAAAATATGTCAAAAACTTGCGGTTATTCTTGTTTGTGCGATTCATTGTATTGTCACATGATATTATCCTTAATACATATTTGCTCATCTTGAATGCAACAACTTAACAATGTCTTGCTTGTTGGAACTAGATGTTTTCCTACACCCTCGTGAGAACCTCCATTATTTATGGTTTGTTGTTGAAATTTCCATCTACTTAGGTATTCTGCATCAATATTTACGAGACACGATCGATTATAGATGTTATAATTGAATATCTGCACTTCCTATATGCATTGAGGCAGCGAGTTTGTCCGATCAAGATAGACTTAAAATATAAACATTTGTAGCGATTTTTCTCCGTTCTTACGATAATGTTGATGGAACTCGACTAATAAATCAACCAAGAGAGTAAGTGGCGGCATGGCGGCGGCAACCACGGTCTTCTCCATCGAGCCGGACACACTACGGTGTGTGATTTGCTTCATGCCATCTGAAGTGGCTGCCTTGAGAGTCACCGTAGTGCCCGCGGTCTTGAAGCGAGCCGAGCGGCATGCTCTTGTCTTGCGTCACCGTCGTGCCACGGTGGGAGATCGAACATGGTACTTTGGTAAAATTGTAGATGTACTTGATAGATTACTTTAGGTAGGGTAATTAAAGATTGAACAAATGTGATTGCAAGTCGGGTCTTCCTTGCGGAAGGACTTTGGAACACCGACTTGAATGGAAAGAAAGAGGCGGGAGGAAGCGGAGTGGACGTTAGTGCAGCGGAAGAAGACAGACCTTGGTTATAGATAAGAATGTCTTCTTGTGAACCAATCAGTGTTCTCAGGAAAAGTCCGGGTTCAGTCATGACTTGATGGATATGCATATTGGAGGAAATTTAAACAACTATAACAATGGAGGGTTCCAATGAGGAAATGAGGAAAAAGGTCATCTGAGGCGGTTCTTATTTGGAACCGTGCAGTGATATTCATATCCTGAGCCGGTTATAATTTGGGCAAAATGCGTGATATTCATATCACAGAGCGGTTCTCATTGGAAAATGCATGATAAGATAATATCACGAGCGGTTCTTATTTGAAAAGCAAATGCGTGATATTAATTATCCTGAGCGGTTGCAAATGAGAACCGTTTATGACTCTAAATTTCACGAGCGGTTTATTAATACAACCGTGCATGATATATATTTTACCGAGCGGGTATAGAACCGTCTCGATGATCTCCTTCATCACGCAGACTTATTATTCTTGACGGTTCACAAAACCGTCTCGATAACGTTCTTGAGCAAATGCATGATGAGATTTTACGTAGTAGTGATAGGAGTTACCATGATTTTCTTCATCCTCCACGCCATGCTAATTTGATGGTACCTGGAAATGCGCATCGAGAAGCATAATAATTCCTGACTGCTAGTAGAGTCAACAATAATGTCGACTCGGCGGCGAGGATAGAGATCGCCGGGCAAGTTTTGTTGAGGTGGGTGAAAGTCGACACACATTCACCACTTCGTTGGATTTTTAAGCGAAACGAGAGTTGGCAAGCCACTCGGGGTGAAGTGACCTCCTGATGATCCTGCCAATAATTTCTCCACCTCTGCCGAATAGCATCTTTAAGCTTTCCGGAACTTGCTTAGGATCTTTTTACCGAGCAAGGCGCGCTTGAGGCGTTATAGCAGTGCTCGATCCTCCACAGGGACCGGTCATATCGGACGGTTGCGGCGAACCGTCGAAATTACTCGGGAGGAAGGTGACGCGTCTTCTTCTATTTGTGTATTTGGCGCCAATGTTGTGATTTCTGGGACTCGCCCTCGCTGGGGCGACCACCTAACTCACCGTGAGCAATGGCGGCAGTCCGGACTGAGGGCTCCGGCGAGCGGCATCGATGCGCTCGGGACAAGTGGCGACACTCATATCAGCGCAAACTTATGGCGTGAGCTTGGTGATCCACTCGAATGGTTATGGGGCGGTGAGCACAGCATCTTCACCACCATATATGCATAATGGGTCACCGCCATGAACTTGGCGGTGCGGTCGGCCAAGCAAAAGCATTATAGGGAGATCAAAATCGGTGACTTCAAAGTCCACCAACTCGATCGATAATTATCCTTTTCTCCAAAAGTGCGAGGAGCCTTTTGTACTGAGGGATTACACTAACCCGGGGCTATTCAAAAAAACAGCAGCGGATGGAGATCTGTCGCGGGATTTGAAGAGCGAAATGCCGTAGAGGACAAGATCTTGAGAACTCCTCCATCCACCAACACCACGACCAGTAGTACATTAGGATTGTGGGCGACACCTGTCGGGAGATGTCGAGTGGGCGTGTCGGGGTGGTCGGCTGGTTGAAGATGATCATCTCCTCCGACCACTTGACATCAAGCCAGCGACCACGAGGCTCGGCACACACACCTCCCTCTTCAGCAGCTTGCAAGCGGTATTAGAGCGAAGGGTGGGCGAACCACCACGATCATCATCACGAGTGGCGCTCATCATCACGGCGGTGTTCCTTGATCCGCCACTCCACCATTCTATCCACGACACGGCAATTGTCCAAGTCATGGGTATCGATTCGATGAATCGGGCACGGGGCCCTCTTCGTTCCACTTGCGGCGTCGTTCCTGACCGCGGCGGTTATCGCGCCGATCTGGCGACCATCGCGCGATCCGGCGATCATCCACGCGATCACGGTGGTTGCGTCTGATCGGCGGCGCGCTCGGCGACCAGTCATCGCGGTCACACTTTCGGCCAAGACCATGCGGGTCTCTCACCCTCACGCTTAGCGTCTTCTTGTAGCGGACCGGAACCGCCGAGTTCGGCTTCATCCTGCCTCGGCCACCACAGGGACGAGATCTGGCCCCTCGCCTCTGCGGCCAGCGCACTTGTCTTGCGAAAACTTTGGCTTCGAGGTGGAGCGTGATGATGCGGGTGGCCATCTTCTCCTTCATTTTCGCGATGCATGACGCCTCTTGAGCGATGGCGACCGGTTGCTCGAAATATGGGGAATCGTGTTGCGGCGATGGCGAGAACAGCCCGGATAAAATCATAGCGACTCCCCTTATCTTTGTTCTAGGGCATGCGAGATCATCCTCCACACGAAGCTCTGTGAAGGAGCCACTGAAGTTAGCGACAAAGAGGCCACCAGTTCCTCCACGAGTGCACCGCCCTCGCGGGAGGTTCAACAACTCAAACGGGTAGAGCAGAGTCAAGGCCATCGGAAATAATTGGCCATAACCTTTCCGGACCATTGCAGGGTGCTTTCGTTACCACCATTGTATAAATTTGCAAAAACTCCTCCGGATTGGTAGTGCCGTCATAACTTTCTATAGATCGGGCAAAACTTTTGAACCCTCCTGCAAGCGTAACATGGGAAGCATGATACGCCAGCGCCATAAACAAAGCCCGGCATGGCCGTGCTTCGGCGGGAGAAGCGAAAATAGGACTCTCCGTGGTCGGAGAACTTCCATCTTGAGGCCACCCGTTTGCGCCCTGCTCTTGGCGGGCGGCGTGGCTGCCTGACTTGCGAAATCGTCGCCTCGGCGGGCCGTCAAGATGACTCCTTAGGTCCCCACGGTTCCTTCGGGCCGGGACAGCCTATTGTCGCCTCCTCCACAGCCACAGCCCCGGGCCGGGCCGCTTTTCTACCAAAGGCGGTGAGCCTGCGAGCCCCCATCCAGCGCCCTAGGCGAAGTACCACGATGCTTTCTGCCCGTGGGGGCCTACCGAGTTGGCGCACCAACAAAGCCCGCAGATCCGTAACCCGCGAATTGGCAGAGTCTCTGCAAGCTCCAGCCGGTGGTCGAGAGGCAACGGCTGACATCTGGTCTGAGCAGGGGTGGCGCTTCCATGGCGGCCGGCGTCATGCCGGATGCCCGCCGGCGCAGCAGGAACATCGCCGGCACCTGCGGTGGGCGAGCGGTCTTGCGATCAGCAATTGCGGGACACACCTGAATATGGCCGACTCTTCTCCTTCACGATCTGCGAACTCTCCATCTCCGGATGCCTGCAGCTGAAAAAAACACCAAAACTTCATGGGAGAGATGATCGAAAAAACCAACTACTAGCCCCTACAGGCGCGCCTGAGCCGCGTATTCCACAGCAGGCCCAAGTCTCTGAGCAGGGTTTACTTGATAGGGGGGTGGCTTTGGTAATTAGCTAACCCTAGCAGAGGAAACCCGATTACCTCTCACACTAACAAATCCTAGTGCCTCTTCAAGTCAATGAACACACCGATTTTACCGAGTTCGAGGCCCCCCCTCAAAGAAGAGATATGACCTTAAATCTGCTGATTTTGGATTGAGTATTTTGGACTTGGTTCTGAGCTTCTTTGGTGACCAGCTCTTACATTGAGTCTCTCTTTTCTCTCTTCCTCTTTTCTCCCCCCCTCTCTCGCTCTCAAGTGCCCTTATATGCGGCGGCTTACGAGTCGAGATGGAGGAGGATGTCATCATGCTTATCTTACATGCATTTACTACACCTTTATCTTGTCCGTTCCTTGGTAGCTAATTAATGCCAGCGCATGCCTTCGCTCGGTTCTTCGAATGTGACCCCTCTTGCCACGGGTAGTGTGAGGTGTCGAAGAGCAGGCTTATGCGAAATTCCTTGGGACCGACATGCAATGCAGCGAGGCTGTCTCGACGATGCTGATGGCGAAGAAACTTCGGAAGAAGCCACGCATTCCACCCTTTTGCATGGCGGTGAAACAAGCGAGGTGTGCTCGCCGCATGCCACAGCGGTGGCGTAGGCGGCGGCGTGGTCGCCACCTGCTTTCGCAGCCCGCCCGTGGTGACACCGTTAAATTGGCGTGCTTTCGCCGCCGCCCGAGCCGCCACGTGGGTAGGCGCCCGGCGGCGAGGCGTGTCGCCCACTGCTCGCCCGTCGCCCGCGTGGTGACACCGGTGGGCTGGGCGTACTAGCATAACCGCCCGCCAGTCGCCACGTGGGTGAAGCCTGGGCGGCGGCGGCGTGGTCGCCCACTGCTTTCGCCCGCGCACCCGTGGGTGGCGTCTGTGAGCGGGGTGTAAACACCCACCGCTGCTAGGCGCCGTGTGGGCCGCGCGCCGCGCTTACGTGCGGCGAAGAGCCTACTGGTGTATAGTACACCGACATACGCCATCACTTCCTAAGAGACTATTCCACTAAAGGTGATATCGATATTCAACATGTGAGCACAAATGATCAATTAGCCGATTTTTTCACCAAGCCTCTTGATGAAAAGAGATTTTGTGAGTTGAGGAGTGGGCTAAATATTCTAGATTCTCGCAATTTGGCTTGAAATATGCTCACAAATTGATTGGTGATTGCAAAATGTTTTATAAAAACTTATTTACTTTATTTCTCTAAGTTTATTGTGTTCTTTGGTTTTTGATCTTCGGATCTCGTCAATCATCTTGTGATCATGATTTGAATGCTTGTATGGCTTGCTGATCACTTGATGACTTGACTCATTAGGTCCTCTCATCTATCTCTCGCTCCGGAGTCCTTCCTGTCCTTGTTTTCATGCCATCCTGAGAAGAAAGTTCGAACTATCCGAAATTCCATTCGGACTATCCGAGCTTAAGTTCGGAATGTCCGAAGTGAGGTCTCGGGCTATATATCTCAGCCTGAGCCTCTCTTCTTCTTCTTTTGTTTCTCTCTCTCCAAAACCGGGTTCCTCTCCTATCCTCCGATCGGATCTTGTGTTTTGGCCATAAATCTTGCGGATCGGAGGTGCCAAAGTCTTCCCCAAGGGCTAGGGCATCGTCACCTTCACCTCTTTGCCCTAGATTCACCTCGGAAAGCCCGGATTTGATCTCCAAAGGTTGGTTCAATCTTTTCCGAATGTCGGTTATTCTCATGTTCCTCTTGTGAATCCTTGGACTCTAGATCGTTCTAGACCTTGCTAGGATGATCCTCCATGATTAGCTCTTAGTTTTATTGAATTATTGTCTAGATTGAGAAATTTAGGGTTTGTGAATTGTCACCTCGGAATGTCCGAGTTTCCATTCGGAATGTCCGAAGGGCTTCGGACTATCCAAATGAAAACTTCGGACTATCTGAAGAAACCTTCGGACTATCCGAAGATAACTTCGGACTATCCGAAGATTGTGACTTCATTTTAACTCTTTATTGCTCATCTAGGTCATAATTAGAGTCTAATCCTGTTTCCACCCTTGTACACCTTTAGGATGGATCCCTCTCAGGGTGGCAATCCCCGTTCTAGCCAAATGGACATTGACGCGGCTCGCTCGAAGAAAGCAAAGCATGATATCCCCGCCGGTGGCTCTTCGGCGGCTCCCGCTGGTTCCCCTCAAGATTCCCCTCTGGAGTCTCCTCTCGCTCCGTTAGCCGGGAGACAGAAGCGCCAAGTTATTCGCAAAAGGAAAAAGTCTTTACATAGGGCTGCTTCAAGTCAAGGTGGTGAGCAAGGTGATGAGGGGCAAGGAGGCAGTGGTGCTGAGAATCCTAGGGCTGCCATGCCTAGGTTGAGGGCAGCCAAGTGTGCTACTCACCGTAGGGAAGGAGCGCTAATTGGTCCATTGGAAATTCATCCTTCTGTCCGTGCAACTCCTATGGGTGTCACTCCAAAGAAAAAGATAGACTACTGTATTGGTCAAGGAAGAGGAAAAGAAGTCCGCTAGCACAGAAGCCAAGACCCTTTGATGTATCTACAAGAAGATTATGTGGACAAGAGGTTTTGGAATCATTTCGAGCAGGACTTCTATGATTACGTAATTCTTGAAAAAGAAAGAACCCGATGGCGCTTATGCGATTATATTATTTGGGATTATATGGCACAGTAAGAGGATCAAGTATTCAATGAAGTTATTGCAGCTTGTGATCGCCACAACTTGAAGGATATCATGTCTTTCAAGTGTAAATGGAACAATGAGGTTGTGGCTCAGTTTTATGCAACTTTATATGTTGATTCCGATGCTGAGAGCACCATGTGGTTCATGGTGGATGGGTTGTACTATCTTTGTGACTAAGGCTCAATTATTTGTTGCATAGGATTCTCCACTGATGATTGGGATAATTTGGATAAGCTGCACATTTCTGACTCCTCCAGCATCAATGACTTGACTCCTCTGTATGACGACTCTCAGAACTTCAAGCTGGGCACCACAAAAGGTTTGAAGCCATTCTATACCATTCTTTATAAGTTGCTAAGGAAGACCTTGTGGCCCAAGGAGGGAGACGCCACCAATATCAGTTCCTACTCTAGGAATTTGCTTTTGAGGATTGGCGAGGGATCTAGGCCGTTCGACGTCTTTGATTTCATCTGGCGGAGATCGCCTCAACTCCCTTAGCCAGCGTGGCAGGCTGTGATTCGCCCTATGTTATGTGCATGGTGGAAGCATCTCGGGCTTGTGGTTTGCTAAGGATGTGGAGCATGTCCCATCCGTGTTCATCGATCAAGGCTCCACCTCCTCCAGTTCAGCCGATGCACGCTCCTTGGCGCCCGATGCAGTCGAGGGCTCCCTCGGCCGAGACTGCGTCTCCGATTAGTCCTCCCTCCCAGAGGCTCTATCAAATCCATGCTCGTGCCATTTTACGCTTTGGGATAAAGAACCACAAGAAGATCAAGCAAATGAATGAAAGATCACCGATACTACTGCCGTCGACTCAACGTCATCAAAGGAAGCTTAATCTTTCTTGCTCTTACGAGAGTCCAGTCGAGTGCGATTGATGACATTGATTGGCGACCGGCGACTTTGATCTTCCGCCGTTTCTAGACCTATTGGCGATGATGAGGCGACTCTGCGTATCGCCCATTCGGAGACAACGGCAATGCGGCAGCGATGATGATGGCAGTGAGGAGTGACCCTTTTCGTGTCTTGATGCCAAAGGGGGAGTGAGGAGAATTAGATTTATTTTATTTCGGTTGTGGTTGCTTGCGTAGATTTGCTTATGCTTGCGCTTGGTTGAACTATACCTTTTGCTTATGCTTGTGATTGTTGGATGGATGCTTGAACCTTGATCCTTGTGGATGTTTGCCTAAATTCAATTTCCCTTTAGCAATGCATTTGTGTGATATCATGTCATATTTATTTGTGCAAATTATCTGCTATATATCTTGTTATATTCTCTCGAAAGCAAAATTTAGGGAGCTCTACAAAAATTTCTAAATAAATATGCATTTGATACACCTCTCAAATTCCTCTAATGCACACATTTGGGGAGCTTCACCATGTATTTGGTTTTCCAAATACTCTCTCATTTCAAATTTATCTATAAATCTAATCGTGTTGTCATCAATTCACCAAAAGGGGAGATTGAAAGTGCATCTAGGCCTCTTAATGATTTTGGTGATTAATGACAACAAGATTACGTGACTAATAGGCTTTATGAGTATTGTGAGCAGATGAATAAGCTCATGGGAAAGTCTCTTAGAAAAGAGGACCCTCAAATCAAAAGAAGAAAAGGCGTCGGTTAAACTCAACAGTTGTATATGGATTTTTAAATTTATTTGAGTTTAAGGATTGCCGTACTATAAAGAGGGATATGACAAGAAATAGCTTAGAATGACCCAATGTGCTCAATGATGAATTCTAGTCTAAAAATGAGTCAATGTGTAAAGTCTCGGGGGCAAAATGTTCATAAAGGTTCGGAGTATCCGAACATACCTTCGGAATGTCCGGGCTGACCCCCTTGGGTGCTTTGGTTTAAGTTGTATTCGGAATGTCCGAACATAGGTTCGGAGTATCTGAGCTATCCTTCTCGGTTGGTCAAGTTCTTTGTGGTTCGGAATGTCCGGACATGGGTTCGGAGTATCCGAGCCAACCCCCTCGGTTAGGTTTGGTCTAATTGTTTTGGTGTTAGAAGAGTTCTTGAAGTATCAAGAACACTTTCGAATATCAGGTGTTAGGACTATCCAGTTTTGAGGTGCTTTCGGTTGCCCTGAGTTCAAAATGGTTCGGACTATCCGAATAGAGACGGGCTGAGCACAAAACGACTAGTTTTGGAGGGCTTTAAATACCCCTCCATCTCCCACCTACCACTTAGGCAGTGCATTCAATTCATGCTAACAGCTCTTTCACTCTCTCTAAGCCCTAGTGTTCATCTCCCTCAAGTCTTTGATTCTTGAATCTTTAGAGGGAAGTCTAGTAGAGAGTTTGGAAGATCAAGAGATTGTGATTCATCTTGAGCACTTGGTTCATCCTCAAGCGGATTTCTCGCGAGATCTTTTAATCTTAGAGGTTGAGGACTCCTAGGCGGCTAGGAGTCATCGGTGAGCACCAATCTTCGTGTGGGGCGCTGCTTGGAAGTTTGTGAAGGTCGAATCCACCTCCATGAGAAAGGATTCAAGGAAAAAAGGAGGTGAGTGCTTTGTGCAACACCTAGAGGATTAGGGTTGAAAGAGACCCGGCTTTGTGCCGCCTCAGCGAGCGTAGGATCCCTCAAGGATCTGAACCGGGCGAAAATCGTTGTGTCTCTTTGGTTCTTAGATTTTCTATTTGTCCCCTTTTGTGCTAGCCTAATCTTTTGGGGATTCAAGGGTTTGATAGCTTCTTGCAGTGGATATTGGTGGGATTTCATATTCCGGAAGTTGTCTTAGCTAAGATATTTCATTTGGTAGCAATCTTGCGCTCTAAATAGCTTCGAGATCTACTTTTAGGGTTTTAAATGCCTTGAAGCGATTAGGACTATCTGAAAAATCACTCGGACTATCCGAACCATTCAGACAGTCCAAAGGAAATTTTGGACTATCCGAACAGTTAATTTCCGCTGCAAGTTTAAATTTGAAAAACGCCTAATCACCCCCCCTCTAGGCGACATCTCGGTCCTTTTAGCAATATAGTTTTCCAAACTAAATAAGCTTTACAAAATGACTTAGGAATTACCTTTTTATTGTAAGCCTTCGCAACATTTGCCTTATTCTTCTTAAGACGATCTAGTGTATGCAAATGTAATTCTGCAAATCATTCAAATTATCAATCATTAAATCCTTATAATCTTGAGCCGACAAGCCATTTTGCCTAACTATTCATACATAGTCAATATTAATTTTCGTAGAAAAAACAACTTCCTGTCCATATACTAATTGGTAAGACGATAACTTAGTTGCAGCATGATAGGCAAGCTGATATGCCCACAATGACTCCAATAATGTTACATGCCACTTCCTTGTTTTTTTCCTCTGTCTTCCTCTTGATTAATTTGATTAATGTTTTGTTGGATGACTCTGCTTGTCTATTAGTCTGAGTATAATAAGGTGATGAATTGAATAACTTGATGCCCAAACTTTTGGCAAAATCCTTAAACTCATCAAATATAAACACAGTGCCTTAATCGGTCATAATAGTTTGTGAAAGACCATGTGGAGGTCTAAACCAGTGACAGCTCCCAAATCTCCTACTAGAGTTGTTTCTACTGATCTTGTGAGAGTCGAGCGTCAGACAGATACTAGAGTCCAGTCTTCTCTTTCTATGGCTGGTACTTTAAGACGTCGTGTAATTCAGTATTGGGTTCCCAGGTCCTCACTTTATCCCAGTACTGAGTCTTCTCTCTCTATTTTGACATGATCAGGTTCGACGGATGGGGAAGGGTGATGTTTGGATTGTTGACTTTAGTTGTTCTCGTCATATGACCGGAGACTCCTGTTGGTTCTCTTCCCTAATCCGAGCCCCCGGTGATGAGTTGATCACTTTTGAGGATGCTTCTTCAGGTAGAGTTATTACTAAAGGTACCGTCCGCATTAATGAAAATTTTATTCTCAAGCACGTTGCCTTAGTGAGTAAGCTACAATATAATTTGCTATCTGTTTCTCAGTTTATTGATGATTCTTTCGAGGTAAGATTTAAGAGTAATGCTTGCAGAATCCTTGATTCATCAGGAGAGTTGGTTTGCAGGATTTCTAGATTTGGAAGAGTCTTTCGTGCTAATTTTTCTGTTTCTTCTAGAGACTCTCTTCGGTGTTTGATTGCGTCTGAGTCCCGTGATCTCTCCTTCTGGCATAGGTGTAACATCCCAAAATTTGGGTTTTCAAAAATTTATATTAAATTAGCTTTCCAAAAATTTTTACATCAATCTTATTTGATTAAAAGCTTAATTTAGAATTTTCTAAATCTAAAACAATTTAATGTGCCTTTTGTGTACATCAAGTAATTTAAAATTTAGTTTTTGATTGTTCTTTGTATCTCGGGAATTTTCCAAATTTGAGATTTGCTAAAACTAATTAAAATTATTAATTTAAACATTTGGATGTTAATTGGATTTTATTGGATTTTTTAATTTGAATTATTAATTGTTAGAGACAATTCTATATCAAATTCCAATTCAAACCTTTCCTTTGAAATTCCATTTAAATTCAAAACTTGGATTTCCTTGATTGTTCTAAATTAACTTTGGCATCCATATCCTTAGAAATTGGAGTTCAATCCTTTTCTAGTCATTAAAGACAAAAATTGTAAATTCGGTTCCTATTAGAAATTTCACAGAGTTCCAAAATATTCCAAAAATCTCAAAATTCATAGAATTAGGTTCTAAATATTCTAAAATGATTTTGGAATTTTTCCAAAATTTATAAACACGTGCTCAACATAGTCTAATTATATAATCTAACACATAGAGTGCAATAAACACACAAAGTCCAAGGCACTATAATTATCGAAATATGAACAGCGACGAAATTAAGCTTAGACAAATCGAAAGAGTTTCAATAAAAGCATAATTTGGGAGAATGGAATTGAATTACAGGCCAGAACATCATTTGGAAACATATGAACTCATTCCTTTACCTTCTATGCATCATAGATAAACATGAGAAAATTAAGCATTAGAGGATACGATTATACAAAAACAATGCATAGTCCAACAACGGTCAGGGTTTAGGATGAAGAGTTGGGAATTCTAATCGAGGAATGAGGCATGAAATCTCTTTGGGCGAACAATTAAAACATCTGAGAGAACAATGATAGTTTAGCGGAGATTAGCCTTGCTTGCAATTTGGAACATGGTGGAATGTAAAATTTGGAAATAATGGACGGTGGTTCTCATTGCGAAGCTCTCAAGTACATAAGTCATGACTAAATTGTTGTAATGCTCTGAAAACACACACAGGTATCCATACACCAAGACAAATAGGTATCAATCATCGCATAAAAGATGCAAGAAACAACCTTAATCTCTGGATCAACAACCACGTCTTGCTTTAGAGTTTATCACCAAATGCTCGAAAGCAGCAAGAACACCACCTACCGCCATGTTCCTACAAAATTATGCAAATAGATAACTTTTAAATATAACGGATTGATAAGTTCATGACTCGGCCCAATTAAAAAGTTAGGAAAAATCAATAGATTGAGGAAAACAGAAAATCTATAGAACTATCAACATATTCGAGGTTTGACAAGAAATATAACGAGACTTTATCTAGTGTTATTGTGCTAACCATGCATCATCTTTTTGTACATTCTTATGCCAGCGATATGTATAGATCCAAGTTTGAGGATCAAGATTCTCTCTAGTGGGCAAGAAGTAACTTGTAAGCAGAGACGACAAAGATCAACAACACAAAATGAACTAATCAAAGTATCATCGCCAAAAGAAGTGTACAAAATGAATAGATAATTGCAAATTTCTACGGGGCAAAGGGATGCACTTGCTCCCGGGCACATGCCCTTCTTATTCCCTTGTGTGGCTCTGGGCTGCACCATCAATTATCTGAAAAAGCACAAACATATAAGGATCACAGGAAGGAAGTGAATGCTTTATCTATAAACCGTGTTAACACCATTCAAATAGATCTGAAATTCTCCTTGAATCCATCAAGATACCCATTACGAAGAATCCATCCAAGATCATGCACGAGAATGGTGGTTTGGAAGAGTTGTGCATCCACGAGAATGGGCTCAAACAAGATACTAGTGAGATATTGTAGATATACATAAATCGGGTTACATACATCGAACTTAGGAACGAAAACTACCGAGAGTAAATCTGGTCAAGGTAGCAGACATTGCCCAACATTGAGTTCTAGCATGCATAGTTAGGCTAGTTTGAAGCAAAATCATTCTCCGGCGGAAGCGCCTTCCAGTCTCCTAGGGCACGATTAGCAAAGGGACCATGGACACCAATTAGCTGCACAATCAACGAAGCAAATCCTACACAAACCTACTGATACATAAATCAAGAAGCAAATAATAATTAAGTTACCAACAACCAACTAGGAAGAGAGTACATTCAAGTAGGACTTGAACATGCTAAACAGAGAACACTAGAACATATCTTGTGGCGAGGGACGAGAATATGGGAGATTCTTTGGAACAATTTTATTTTGCCACCTTAGCATTGGCATCGTCGAGGCACAATCATAGCAAGATTACGAGATCATATTTAGAGGTACTCAAGTGACTAGCTTCTTTCTCATAGCAAGATTCTAGATCATATTTAGAGGGTATTCATAAGACATGTATTTCAATGTTTATCCTCAAACTCATTGACTTGAGACTTGGCAAAAAATGACCTTTAAAACATGCGGAAGAATGACCTTTAAAAATACAGGTCCATGAAGAATGACCTTTAAAAATACCGAAAGAAAAGAATGACCTTTAAAAGAATGGTTCATATTAAAATTTTGATTTTTCAGAAAAGTGGACATTTCCACGATATGTTCTTGTCAAAACAAGCAATGTTCTCGCTTGTGCTTGGATGTCAGTGACATGTAGAACCTTAAATATGTAGAACCAAATAGCTGAACAATACAACCAACATGGAACAAGTATTGCATTAGGTTATTAACATATAACCTCAAGATCGCTTTGAGGCGAGGCGGCAGACCTATGGCATGGCGGAGATCTTGTGACGTGGAGGAAGCGACTTGGGGAGCAGCAGGCGTGGCAGATCGGCAACAACTTGTGGCCGGCAGTGGCGGAGAATCACGACGCTGTGGGTGACGAAGTGGCGGAGATGTGCGACATGGAGGATAATGTAGTTTACTAGACCCAAAACTCACCCTACCACTGACACATGGAACCTAAGGGCAAATTTTTACACCATAGATTAAATGTGTATCTAGTTAAATATATATGTTTCCATCTCGGAGAAAACAAAAACTGTGCATTCACCTCATTTTGAGTAAAGTGTAGCGACTAGCATATAACTCTTAGTATTTGTATGTCACATGTATCCCTCTTAGCAAATACTCCCTACTCTATTGATTCTTTTTACTTATCATTTTGGATATACACACATTTGGGAAGTTTATTCTGGACCTAAGTGCCAAAATAGGGGATGAAGCTCTTGAGAGCGAGATGGACTCGGGAGAGGAAGGGGCGGAGAAGGTTGGAATGGAAGGCAATAAACACATAACTATTCAAGATCGGGCAATAAAACACCTAAATTTAGTAAAGGATGCCCCATGACGGTAAAGCATTCAAGAAACTATCTGAAGGGCATAGGGAGGAATTAAGAGACTAAACAACGCCCAAAGGCACTAATCTTGGCTGGATTGACTTGAAAGAAGTACTAAAAGTCTAATATGCACAATTAGTGCTTGCCTTACGATACTACATTTGTCACTTTGCATTGTTACATAAACAAAATAGCCCTCTGAGGCTATCTTGTTCTTAACCTTGTGAGCAAAGCAAAACTCTACCAACCATGAAGAAATTTGAGAGGCATATCCGAAGCCATCAGAATGATCTCATTATATACATCGAGAAAGATACCATTATATATTTATTAGCTATTTAGATAACACAAAAACACATTGAAGCGAGCAGGGCGAAATGCAAGGATAGCACAAGGATGCATTAGCAATTTAGCATTAGCATGACATTACAAGCCCGGACAAGCTGAGGCCCATATCAAGATCAAGACAAGGGGATACTTCATGGTGCACATCTCACGAGAAAATCTTGATGTAAAGAAAAAGTGTTACACGTAAAGCGATCCGATCATCATTGCCGTAGAACACACGATCGGGGATTTGTTGAAAAATATCACAATTTAGCATATGAGGATGAATCATCATATAGTAGGGTGCTATCATGCAGCAATTCATCACAAGTGTTTTCTCTTGCGGTGATAATTAATATATGTGTAAGAGGTAAACATAGTCCATCACAACTACCAATAATCTGAGTTACTACAAATGAATCATTCAAAAGTATCGAACAACCATATCTTGTATCATTTGATCACAGTATGTACAATCCATTGGGAGGTTATCATACAGTCAGGTTGTTAAAGTCCTTATCTTAAATAAGAACTTAGAACGTTTTATCAGTTTTTTTCTAGACTAAAGAATTCCAAATTCCCAGACGCAGTGATCCTCTTCTTGCTCAAAATGTAATTTTAATGTGTTATGGAACTTCAATTTTTATTTATTGATATAATTTGGGTCAGTTAGTAAAATACAAGTCTTGAGGTGCTTATATTTGCTATATTATCCATAAACAAGAAAGTAATCAAACCCGGCCTGCTGACGAGCGCCTTGACAAAGACTTTGTTGGACAGCACATAACAGCTTCATGATAAACATTTTGTCAAAGTATTGCATTCATTTGTCTTATACACGACATATGTTCATCCAGATTCTAGTACAATGAGAAATCTGAACCATACCAAAAACCTTGGTTGTCAACTTCACTAGCCTCAATTGTTCTCCAAATATGCAAAAGGAACATTCTACAAATAAGGAAGAATTATTGGTAGTACTCTATATTATCCTTGAGGAACTTACTAAGCAAAGCCTTGCCTGACCTCCTAACATGGCAGCCAGCCTCCTGAGCAAGCGCCCGAGGCGGCCTCCTGACCAAAGCAGCACGTGAGGCTCCTGACCAAGGAAGCGGCAATGGCGGGCCGAGCGGCGGCGGGGCCAAAAGGTGGCGGTGGCAGCGAGACGGGCGTGCAGCCGTAGAACTGAGAGGAGCCAATGGAGACGGTGCACCTTGAGGAGGGGGTGGTGGGTCGATCCATGGGTGGGAGGCTGGCGCCGTCGGCGAGTGCGCTCCCGAGGACTAGGCGGCATACTGAGGAAGTGAGGACTGAGGAGGTTCTTGGCGCGATGAAATGAAATCGGTGCTTGGTGATTTGGTATTTTGGTCACTTGATGTTTCCCTCGGTTCCTAAACCCTAAGCAATGTTGGGTTGGACGCGATAGTGGGCTCTGGCGACATTGCTCATGGGCTCTGATGCAGCCGTGTGAGCTCTTGAGGAACAGAGCTAGGCTGAATCTCAGGATTTGTCAGATACATATCGTGACCCATATGTAGATTTATTGCCCACGTAAAAGAAATCGTGGCTATAAAATTAAAAATAACCACGAAATAAAATATTATAGCAACAAAATTTACGTGTAGCAATAAAATCTTATTTAATGCAATGATTTTTTATTTTTGTTACCAACTGACCAACCATTTGCCACGATAGTTAACAATATCATAGCATAGTAATTAAATGGTAATATATTGGATGTATCATACAATTTTCCAAATCGAGGCAATAACACCACTCTAATGTAAGAAATTTATGGTGTTGTAAAAAGTTTAAATGGCAAAAGGCGGTTCTAGTAGTGTCTTTTGAAAATAAAAGGTTATCTTGATCAATGGATTATGAAGCGTGTTTGTGAAATGGTGTGACGTGTTGCCACACGATGATCTTGATATGTGGAACCAATGTGGTTCAACATAGATGTTGAGTTGTTGTTGGCATTGTGTTCGCATAATAATCAAGCTGGGTGGGAAAATAATTTAGATCGAGACAAGTGGCTAGAAACAAGTGTATTGGGTGGGCAGAGGCGGAGAGGTTTATTGCAAGTCTTGCTCGATCAACCCTAAGGACTTAACCTTGCGAGTCTTTGACTGAGTCATTCATACAACCACAAGTTCGGAATGGGGCCGGACCTAGCTGAGTAAATTGTGAAATCTATTCTTGACAGCATTGGTGGAGTGAGTCCAGTGTGCTTGGGTAGTAAAACTCCAGGGCAAGAGGGGGCCTGTTGTAGTAACCGGTCCCTCGATGTTGAAACCTTAGCGAAGCGTCTTGGGTTTAAGCGGATCTTTGGAAAGGCTTTGTTATGATCACTCATTCGCATACTATTGTATGGCGATTCACGGTGACGTGGTGAGTTGATTATATCTTGTGGGTAAAGTGTATAACCTCTGCGGTGTGAAAACTATTGAATAGCCGTGTTCACTTATTGGACATGCTCGGGGATTCTGACCAAGGGGTAGAGTTTTGAAAATAAAATGAGGTTGGGAATGTGAACAATGTGATATGGAAATTGGTTAGAATGAGAAATGCTTTACTTGAGAATGATTACGAAATTTATTATGGGTATTATTTGTTTCTTGCTTTTCTATCTACTATGATTATTTGTGAATCTTTGCTTTCTTGCAAAGAACCATTCGACCATTCCTTTGGAATAAGCCATGCATGTAGTAATAGAGCGCATTACATGCATGACTTGTTGAATGCGGTTGTGTACTCACCACTTGCTTTAACAAAACATCATCGGTTGAGGAGAAGTCTTTGTCTTGAAGAAGATTACGCAGAAGCGAATATCTAGGAGTTGAACCTTGTCAAATGCTGTGGTATTTTGATGGGATTCACCGGCGTTCTTCGTTCATCTTTATACGTTTTACTCTGAGTTGAAGCCATCTAGGCTTCGAAATTGTAAGTTGACTTTAAGGTTGTTCAACATGTTATATTAGCGATGCACCGGGATAGTTTTTGCATGGACCTTTGTTGGTCGGCTAGAGTCTTGATCAGCGAGGAGGGAAGAGGTATGTCCTTGTCATTGTTGATGATTTCTCGAGGTATTCTCGGGTATTTTTCATGGCCTCGAAAGATGAGACTTTTTCTCACTTCAGGGGATTTGTTAGTAGGTTGTCTATTGAGCTCCCAGGTGCGTTATGAGCTATACGCAATGATAATGGCACTGAGTTCAAGAACTCCTACTTTGAAAATTTTTGTGTGGATTCTGGCGTAGAGCATCAGTTCTCTTCTCCCTATGCCCTCAGCAAAATGGCGTAGTGGAAAGGAAAAGCAGGACCACACGGTTGAGATGGCGAGGGCGATGCTAGATAGTCTGATTACTCCTAGAAAGTTTGGGCTAAGGCTATAGCTCTTGCTTGTCATGTTTCAATCGCATTTCTTGAGAGCACATTTGCATCATAATTCTGAGTTGAGGTATGGTAACCCGGTGTTTCTCATTTTAGCGTTTTTGGTTGCAAATGCTTTATTTTGAAGCACAGTAACTTGGACAAGTTTGAATCTCGTTTTTAGATGGGATTTTTACGGGTTACTCGACTTCTTCTCGTAGTTATAGGGTCTAGAGTTGTGATGCGAGAATAGGATCATAGAGACCTATGACATGACCTTTGATGAGGCTAGCCTAGGAGCTAGACCCGATATTTCAGGCTCTTCTTATCCTTCTGAGACCATCTTTGTAGAGGATGATGAAGATTTTGGTGTTTCACCTGATCCAGTCTCCTCTACATCTGAGGTACCTCCTATTTCCATCTCTGCACTTCAAGAAAGATCAGCCTTGCCATCCAAACTCCTTTGCAAGTGGCTCTGTTCCATCCTCTTGCACTCCAAGAAGCTTGAGGCCACCTCTTACGGTCCTCCTTGCCACATTCGGCGTTCTCATCCTCCGAGGCAGATTATCGGTGATCTGTTTGGCGTGTCACGAGCTCAAAATCGAGCTTATCTTCTTTACCTTACGCTCTGTCTTTGTTGCCTCTTTTGAGCAAGGGATGTTACTCATGCATTGTCACGATGAATCATGGATTAATCGCGTTGCATGAGGCTGAAAAAACTTTGAAGGAAGAACAAAGTCGGCAACTTGTGAGACCCTCATCTAGTCATAATGTCATTGGGACCAAGTGGGTGTTCAAAAACAAGCAGTGAAGATGGGGTTGTCATTAAATAATAAAGCTAGGCTAGTTGCATAGGGATTCACTCAGTTGAGGTCTTGACTTTGAGGAGACCTTTGCCCCTATAGCTAGACTAGAGGCAATTAGAATCCTGCTTGCTTTCTCTGGATCCCAAGGCTTCAAGGTCTATCAAATGAATGTCAAAAGTACATTTCTTAATGGCTTCATTGAGAAAGAGGTGTATGTCAAGCAACCTCCAGGATTTGAGAATCTCAAATACCCGAACCATGTCTACAAGCTTTCCAAAGTCTTGTATGGACTTAAGTAGGCCCCGAGAGCTTGGTATGAGAGGCTTAAATCCTATCTTCTCAGTCATGGTTTCAAAATGGGTACTTGTGGGTGTTTAGTATAACAGCAAGTAAATTTATAAATATAGGGATCACCGCCACCTCTCCTCGAATGGTTGAGGCTAAAAAGCCTCGGATGAACCTTGAATCGGGCGGAGGAGTCTCGGTTTATCTTGGTTACAGTTGAGCGTCCCTACTTCCGGTTCGTGGTGGTGGATCGTTGCTCGAGTATGGAAGGTTACGCTTGAGGGACTAAGGACAAGCCCTTAGCGCTCGTCCGACAGTTGGCTCGGGAGCCTCGAGCAGTCGTTCGGGTTGGAAAGACAAGCGAGGTGGGATATGGAAGAATGAGGATTGGCCCGTTCTAGGGACCACCGCCTCCTTTTATATAGTCGGAGGGGCGGGTTACAGGAATTTGGAGAAAAGAGGTAGAGGGTATGCTATGCCACAGGTCTTGGTCTTCGATCGTGACTGACAACTTCTTTGTTTGCCCATGTCGGTTAGTAGACACAATAGATGGTGCTTCATTGGAAAAGCGGCGTGCACATACATACTTGCTTGTCGAATCTTGTGCCGTCTATCTTGTGCCTCAGCACCGCCTCGGGTTGGAAGCCTTCGCTTCTTCCATGTACTGGTAGGCGAGTGAATGGGTGCTTGACTTCGGCTGGCCACAGCCTGAAGGAAAACCACTTGACATGGTTATCGTGTCCATGGGCGGTGGCCAGGCTTGGTGCTTGGCCATTGATGTGGCGGAGCCATCAAGTGCAGCTCTTTGGGGCTCTGACCTGGCGCTGGTCGGGAACTGTGAGCGCGACCGGCGACCAAGTCGGGCGCCCTAGGAGGCTGGTCGAGGCGAGGTCCTCGTGACCCCTTGGGACTAAAGTGGGGCCCAAGATGGTTTGTTTGGTGATCAATCAATATTCAATGATAATCCCATCTTCTTTGTGGGGGCGGAGATTGAGTATACCACAGTATGAGTCGTAAATCGATGGCCCCGGGGCCGTCTTGAAATCTGAGCGTTCTTGGATGGGCCCTTAGTCTTGGCTCTCATGTCCTCCTCGTGTCTGGCGCGCATGGCGGAGCAGCAGGTATTCTTAGGGAATGACTACTTTGCTGGATGAGACCAACAGGCTTGGTGGTCCGGTTTTATTGGTCTTGTATGGCGCACCGGTGGAAATGTAACCCGATTTGCTCGAGGCTGGTCGGAAGTCTATCCGATTGGCGAAAAAGTCGTGAGCAAAAGTCTGAACTTCGATCGAACTGAGCCAAGAAGATCAGTGATTCCCCAAGGTGGAGTCGTCGGTTGGTCATTTTGTTTCAGCTTGGTCTTGTGGCCTCTTCCGATGGAGTCTTGAGCCCAGGCGAGTCAAAAGAAGTGGTCGAGGGTTACCAGTCGAACGAGTCCGACCGACTTGGTCGGAAGACTCGACTCGGCAGTTGAGCAGTAAACATAAACGTCCGATGCGCCTTAGGCTGAGTTCCGATTTTTCGCCTGGTTTCGTCGTGGTGGCCCAGCCATGACGTCATTTGGGAGAAGTCGGATACCCAGAGGTTCGGCTCGGCTGCTGCGTGTCGTAGCTAGGCGTGTTAATGCTATTTTCTACGCCGTGGTTGGCGGCGATCGGTCATTGGGAGGTCCGGGATGCCTTCGCGAGGAGTTAGGTTCATTACTTTTAACATCGCTAGCTAAACGCCGTAGTGATCGGCGGGGAGGTCCGGATGCCTTCGCGAGGTTCGGTTCGAAGTGCTTTTTTAACGTCGTGGCTAGGCGTGTTGAGTGCTGACCCACTACGCCCGTGGCTGGCGCGGGCATCCATCTCGAATCCTCGTCGGGCGAGGCAATCTGCGGAAGGAGAAGCGGCTATCGGTCCCATCGTGTCGCCCGTCATGGTGTGGGACTGGAGGGGTGAGCGAGCGTGTTTGCCTCGTCGGCGAACACCGTGCTCGTGGGCTGCAAGCGGGTTATCCTAGTGGGCCACGGAGATCAAGCGATCTCCGGCGGGCCGATCCTGCGTCGGGTGTCCGAGCCGCTGAGGCGACCCATAAAATACCTTTCTTTGCTCAATCCCGTACGGGACCCGAGCCGTTTGTAACTTCGGCGCTTGGTAGGCTGCGCCGCTTCCGAGGGCTCAGCGGAGAGTTTGAAATATGGTCTCGGACACGAGCTAAAGCGATTGGGTGCGTCCGCCAACCCAACTAAAGACCCACAAGGTTACGCCTTAAACTTGCCCCTCGCTCGTTTGCTGCTGGGGTGGCCCAGAGGATCCATCCGGTGGATCCTGCCTTTGGGACTGCGGCGAGTCTTATCGTCGGCGTTCAAGCCTTCTACGCCACCTCGGGCTGCAAAGGCACAGTGGGCTTTTCTCCTCCTGCCGGGCGGTTTGAGCCGACCCGGGCGAAGTAAGGGTCGTGAGGCGTTTAGCGGGGCGATACCAAACGTCTCTGCAAGCATTTAATGCGCGTCGCGGAATTAAATCTGGCGAGATGATTAGAAGCGTCTGACTCTGCAACGTGGCGTCGTGGCGCTCGTCTGATAAGGTGGCGCTTCATCTGAGGCCGTCTTGGTAGGTGCTCACCCGGTCGACCGCACCTGCGTTCAGGCCGTAGTGCTGTTTTTGGGTGGTGCTGTTCGGCGCCCATAAGGCTGGCGCGGGAGGCGTTAGGGCATACTCCTACTTCGCTTCGCCACCCCAGCTTTGCCTTCCTCGTTCCTCGGTTTCTCTGAGACTAGAAAAAGGAACAAAGTGTGGGGAAAAGAGTTGCTCACATTCCTTTCCTCAGACCCTCTTGCTCGTGGATTGAAGATGTGCATTGGTCGGAGTGCATCGCTCTGCTTGATCAAGGCTTTCGGTACGGAGAAGAGAAAAGTTCCTTCTCCCGCATAGTGTCTCGCAATGGCGGGTCCGTCAGTCCCGGAACCAGCGCCGGAGGAGGAGATCGTGGTCCCTTTTGTTCTCTGGCGGCGGTTAGGCTCCGCTTCATCCCTTCAAGTCCGGATCTGCACTTCTCTGAGGGTTGAGGTGCATCATCTCGACCCTAACAGGCGTGCTCCACATGCGATCTTCATAGCATTTGTGTGAGGTGTTCTGAGGATCGAGCCTCCTTGGGCTCTTTGTGGAAATACCTCTTCTCGCCCGATCGTGGAGGATAAGTCGGCTGCCACGGTGTCCATGGGGGTGCGGCCATCCAACTACGCCTGATCAGCGGACGGAGTACATCCCCTTGAAGCTGCCGACATCGAACCGAGGGTGGCATTCCGAGTGGATCTATGCTTGGAACTTGGGAGGCAGCGCCCCAGCCTTCACCGGCCGTCTCCCCGAGTCGAAAGAAGATTGGGGCAGGGGCCTCGACAAGAAGGAGAAAAAGAAGATGGAGCCGATCTTGGAGCGGATCCAGCTTCAGCGGGAGCGGGGCCTGACCGGTAGCGCCGTTGTACGCGCATTCATGAAGATGCGTGTGCAACCCCTTACGGACAGGCCGCGCCGCATGTTCCTATATGGCGGGGCGTCCGACCCCATGAGGATGGCCGTGGCAGAGCTTGCCGTGTCGGAGCTTGAGGCCAGGGTGGCCAATGTGCTGGTCGGGGAACCTTTTTCAATGGAGAACCCCCCGAGCCTGGTAGGCCGAGCGGTTCTTTTCCCTCCTTTTTATGTCCTTGGCTTTTTGACATCTGAATTAACTAGTGGTTTCGCACCATTGGGGGTAGGCAAGATGGTGTCGGCCTTCTTGCCGAGTGAAAACAAAGAAAACGAACTCGCGAAATGCCGCTTAGCAGAAGAATCCACCGACAAAAAGTGGAGAGAGGAAAGGAGGCGAGAAAAGAAGGCGCATGGCCAAGGTTGCGGCGGCGAGGCGCCTCTCGACCACCGCTATCTCGTGTCTGACGATCGGCGTCGATCCTCGGCTGCTTGACGGTGGCGGCGGCCCCGGCGATCCGTATGAGGCCTTCCTCAGGCCGCTGATCGGTGGTGAGCCTGCGAGTACCCGAAGCGGCTTCTATCGCGCGCCCGGCGGAGATCCCCAAGGCGTCCACGGGAAGCGAAAGGCGTGCACGCCTCCACCAAAGAGGCCAGCGAAGAAGATGCTGCTACCGTTCCATCGTTCAGCGGTGGAAAGCTCGGACGCAATGGTAGTCGAGCGTGAAACGGCACCGGGCTCGCTCCGGCAATGATCGGCCTTGAGCACCAACTTCGCGCCGTTAGCGAAATCGGGGAGCCACCAGCGGAGGCTCTCAAGGCTGGGGAAGCGCGAGTCTCGACATCCCGATGAGTCGGGGCTGGAAGAGCGTGAAGAGCTTGGTAGTCTTTGCCGCCCGAGAACCCTTTGCTGGGCGCAATCTCGGCGCCTTCAGCGACCCTCATCATCGCCTAGAGGCCGCGCGGAGGATGGCCGGATGCGGGGAGTTGTTGGCGTTGAAGCCTTGAGGCCGAGGCGGCGAATGTCCTCCTACAAGCCGGAACCACGGCGGCTGTGCGACTGGCGAACGCGACCCTCCGGACACTCGCGGTTTGCGCTAGGCGATAAAGGCAGTCGAGTTATGGGGACCTTCAAGAGGCGCCCACATACGGGTGGAGTCTCATCTGAGCCAAATTAAATCGGGCATGGCGGCTGCCTGGCTCGTGATGAAGAACCTTGAAGGTCATCGGCCGAGGTTACCGACCGCTTGCCAAGTAATTTCCTCCCGAATTCTTGACTTGACCTTTGATTAGCCTTGGCGGCTATCGAGCTAAATGAAGTGTCGGACCTGCAGACAATGGCTTCTCGTCGGGGAGATGTCGTGGCTCTCCATTCTGCTCTACGAACAAAGGGGACCGCCACGAAGAAGGCGACCGCCGCACCCCGAGTTGCTTGAGGCTCAAGAAGCCTTGGCACCTGAGCGGGCGGGCGGAAGGGCGAAGGAGCTGCTCGAAGGCGCGGATAACGAATCCCGGAGATGAGGATATCCGAGCTCGAAACACTGGCGGCGGCCCTCGGCGCCCGAGGCGTCGGCTGCTATCGCAAAAGTGCGGCTCCAGGATGAGCGCGACCAAGCTCGGTCGGAGTCGAATTCCGCTAGGAGGGACGCCTTACTCAAGCGGAAGACGCGGACCGAGGCCGTGTTGGAACTCCAGCGCCAGAAGGCGCTCGCGCATAATAAGCGAGAATAACCCTAATTCAGCCCTCCGCGATTACCATGCCGCCTTCTTTTGACATCGCTTTGATCTGCGGCGTTGCGAGAGGAGGCTGGCAGCGATGCCGTGGGGGCGTGGAAGGCGGCGGTGGAGGAACGTGATGCGGCGATGGCAGCACAGGTGGAGGCCTTCTCCTTGAAGAGGCTGGCGGGCGGGATCTGTCCGCGAAGTCAGTGGTTGCTGCGACCCTCCACGAGGTCGGCCGGGAGATCCGCGACCAAGTGCTCGGAGCCTCCGAGCCAGGCTCGAGCTCGCTTGCCGCTGCGCTAGCCCGCGTGCCGGAGCATGTCGGCGTTCGGTGGCGAGGATAGAGCTTCGGGGCTTGCTTCGGCTTCGTCTTTGCACTCTCCCATTATCGCGGCATCGACCCTGCCGTTGTCAGCAAGCAGAAGGGTTGCGGTGAACCGGTCCGACGGAGAGGTCGAAGAGTTCAGGAGCCAGGCTGCTCCTTACGCCGAGGAGATCGCCGTACGAATTCCGCCGAGAGCATCCTCCGCCGGAAACAAGAAGAAAGTTGATCATTTTGGTTTTTGTAATAATTTTGTCTTGTAATGAACTGACATTTTTAGCCGGTCGGGGCAGTCCGTAGGCCCTCCCCTTTTTCGTGCCTCCCAGAGATGATAAACATTTCGATGGCCATAGCTTCAAAAACCGCGGAGATTTATGCAAGCGTAGGTCGTCATGTTAAGACCTTTGAGGGAGACTCGAAATAGGAGCTGGGGCCTAAGGAGCAAAATGTTAAGCTTATATCACCCGGAGACGAGTGTTCCCGACCAGCTATGGGTTGTATGCTATGGGTAATTCTTTCTTCCGCAAAACATTACTTCATAACCGTAGCCACTGGGGTGTAGGCCGTAGTGTTTGGGTCGAAGGGGTTACCGCTAGGGGGGAACCCATAGCTAACCGAGTCATCCGACCCGTGTGAGTGTGTGAGCTCGAAGCCCCCGAGCGGGGTGTGTGAGCTCGAGCTTGTGATCGCTTCACAACGCTTGGACTCGAAGTGGGAAAACGAATACGGAAGCACTCTTAAGAAAAAGATTGCCTTAACTTTTATTTTGGATGCAGGAGGTGCTGCGGCGGTCGGGTCCTTTACTCAGCCTTACGTCGGTGCGGCTTCTTATCTGGACCCCGATCATTCGAGGCGCCGCGCGTATCTAGACGTTGCTTGCCGTCGTCGACGTCGGCCTTGATCGGCTAAACGGAAGCAGAAGAAATCGCAGTCGCGTCTTCCCTAGCCCGCACCGGCGTCCTTCGTTAACCGTCCCGTCGCATTTTAATGTGAGATGGGGGGTATGGACGAGGCATGTCCGTCGCGGGGCGTGAAGTTAATCTGAAGTCGCGGCGTCGCCGGAGCGGCGTCGCCTCGCTTCGCTCCGCCCTGCGCATATAAATATAAGCGAGAGGAGCAAACATCTTGTGATTATTCTTCTGCTCTCCCATTCTCCTTCGCCCTTCTGCGGCGTGGGAGAAGGGGAGTTAGCACCTCGGCAGCGATGGCGGCGGGGGTGACGATCGGCGATCCGGGAAACGGGAAGCGGTGGCGGACCCCCTGGGGTCGAACCCCAAGAGATCCCGTTCCCTCGCCCGGTCGCCACTACGCAGCGAAGAGGGCTCATGGCTGCCCTTGTCGACCTTCCACATTAGGGACCCCATTGCGGAGTGAGCCTTTTTGCCTGATGTCGAGGTGGTTTCAGCTCCGATCTTGTTGACGCCGAGCTTTTTCTTTCTTTGCTGAGCTTCGGCTCGGTCGAGCCGGCCGGCGGCGCGTTCTCGACATTCCGCCTCGGCGAGAGGTGGGCGCCGCCAGGAGCCCTCCCGGTGCTCCTTGTCGCGTGGGCGATCCTCCGGCGCCCGCGCGTCTGTGGTGGCAGGTTGGAAGCCTCCCTGGTCGGAACCCCGCGGCGGCCAGTGCGGCAGCGAAATATGTCGCGGCGTGAACCTGGTCGAGCCTTGAGAAACTTACGAAGCGCGGCGAGGCGTGGGCACGCTTGCCGTTCGGGCGGTGCAGCGGAAGGAACTAGCCAAGGTGCACGAAGCGGTGTACCTGCGCGATGATCTCATGAGGCGTGCTTGGTCCGGCCGCGAGAGCAAGGCGAAGCCAGGCCCACAGGAGTGGATCTGCGAGGAAGCCGGGCGTGGCGAGATGCATTACGCCCTCGGCCTATCCGTCTGGCCAACATCTGGCCGACCTACCCCTTCTTACTGGCGTTCGGCTCGCGAGCGGAAGTCGCCGTATCCGTGGCAGAGTATATCTGGCTCATTGTGCGGCCGCAACGCCGCCTTCGACCCGACCGCGACCATTGGCGGGTTCGAAGGGGACGCGGATCAGGCAGCGAGCTAGAGTGCGGCCGGCGGCTGAGATGGTGGCGAGGCTGGTCACAGTCGAGGTGGGCAGCGACAGCTCCGAGGATGACGACGACTTCGCCGGATGAGCTTCCGGGCGCCTGCATCTTGCTTTTTGCTTCAGGGGGGCGCAATGCATGTACATATTCCATGCTATGAACTTTGGGGATTTTGCTAAATGCTTTGCATTTTTTCTCCGTTGTGAACACTCGTCAAGCGACCATAGCTCTCAGGGACCATCGGGGTTGCAGCGTGAGGTGAGATGTTAGTATCTAGAAAAGCGTAATAGATGCAGGGGACTTAGAAGCCCAAAAAAGCGTGTCGAGTCGACCACGGGTGCGCCTCGCGTGAGCACTTCCTTCTTCCACATAGTACTATACATAACCGTGGCAAAGGCGTAGGCCGTGCGCACTGGGTTGAGAGGGTTACCGTTTGCAAGGATCCAATGGCGGTTGGGGCCTTGACTCAAGTGGGTATGCGAGGGCGCAGACCCAAACCGCCCGTGAGGACTAGAAACTAGTCGGTACGAAGTGGCTCGGACCCCTCGGGCGTTAATAGAAATGCGGGGATCGGGATGCAATTTCGAGATATAGACCTCTTGACTCCTTAGCATTCCACGCGGCCGGCACAGTGGTTCCGTGTCCGACCAGTCGGTGGTGAGCAGTCGCGCCCGGTGATTTGGTTGGGCACCAAGTCGGCCAGGCCCGGCCCGATCTGAAGGTATCGCGAAAGTCGAGCGAATGCCCTGATCCGGATCTTGCCCTTGCGCGTATATTAGGCTCAAGGCTGCCGCGATTCAGTCTTGGTTCCACGGCGGGGAGCGCCTCGGCAGCGATGCGTCGATCACGATGCGCTCTGGCCCCTCCACGAAGCGAGGAGGACCGCGCGACCCTTGGCGATTGGAATTGAACCCGGCGTCTTGCAGCGTAGCGCCGGCGCTGTGGTGGGGGCGGCGATGCTCCGGATCGTCTGCAGTTCACGAGCACACGCCTTTTGGAGACTGCGGTACGTTCGCGTCACGCTTAAAGCCGCCGGACGGCAAGCTTGAGGAGTGGGCGAGCGAGGACAAAACCCCTCGGGGGTGAACTTCGAGGAAGAAGCGAAGCTCTGCTCGGCCTTGAACACGTCATCGAGTTCGCGCCGTCGTTAGTGAAAGACCATCGAGGAGGAAATGGGAATCCGAGATCACGGCGATGACCGCAAAGGCCCTACGGCGCCAAGCTTTGCCGGTGTTTATTATAACGGCAAGTAAATTTGTAAGTATAGGGATCCGCGCCCTCCTCGAATGGTTAGGCTAAAGAAGCCTCGGATGAACAGAATCGGTCGGAGGAGTCTCGATTTATCTTGGTTGGGCTGAGCGTCCCTACTTCGATTAAGTGGTGGTGGATCTCGTTGCTCGAGTATGGAAGGTTACGTGAGGGCTAGGGCGGACCCTTAGCGCTTCGTCCGACGCAGTGAAGCTCAGGAGCCTCGAGCAGTCGTTAAGTCGGGAGAGCAAGCGAGGTGGGATATGGAAGAATGAGGGATTCGCCCGTTGCGGGACCACCTGCCTCCTTTATATAGTCGGAGGGGCGGGTTACAAAAATTGGAGAAAAAGAGGTAGGGGTATGCTATGCCCTGGAGTCTTGGTCTTCGGTCCTGGTGGCTGATGGGCTACTGTTTGCCCATGTCGGGTTGGTAGACACAATGGATGGTGCTTCATTGAAAAGCGCGCACCCTGTACTTGCCTTATGGAATCTTGCGCCGTCTATGTTGTGCCTCGGCATCGCCTCGGGTTGGAGCGCGCTTCTTCACTATACAGTGGGGCAAGTCGGCCAGTGCTTGACTCGGCTGCAGCCACCTTGGGGAAGAGCCCCTGACATGGTTATCGTGTCCATGGGGCGGTGACCCGGCTAGTGCCGGCCAGGTGATGTGGCGGAGGCCGTCAGTTGGAGCTCTTTGGGGCTCGACCTGGCACAGTGGGGAACTGTGAGGCGCGACCAGCGACCAAGTCGGGCGCCCTAGGAGGCTGGTCGGGCCGAGGGTCCTCGTGACCCCTTGGGACTAAGGTCGGGCCCAAGATGGTTTATTTGGTGATCAATCAATATTCAATGATAATCCCATCTTCTTTGTGGGGCCGGAGATTCGAGTAATACCTGGTATGAGTATTAAATCGATCTGCGAGACAAGACTCTGTTCATCAAGCACCAAGATTCTCATTTCCTTCTCATCCAAATTTATCGGGCGATTTTATCTTTGGTGGTTCTTCTCATTCTCTCATCTCAATTTTACGAGGTAATGAGGGCGAGTTGAGATGAGTATGATGGGCGAGTTGAGTTACTTTCTTAAGCTTCCAAATCAAAGCGGACTCGAGAGTACTTTTGCACCAAGGAAAGTACACTCGGGACCTCTGAAGCGATTTGATATGTCCGATGGGAAGCTTGTGATGACTCCTATGGCCACCATTGCTGTCCTCGAGCCCGATGAGGATGGTGAGCCTGCTGATCAAAAGGAGTACCGGAGCATGATTGGCTCTCTCTTGTATCTCTACCTATCGTACCGGACATACACTTTATGCGTGTGTATGTGCGCCGCTTCGAGCTTCTCTCGTGCCTCTCATCGCCGGCGGTGAGGCGCATCTTCAAGTACCTTCAAGGTACCATTGACTATAATTACTTGGTACTCTTCTTCTTCTTGTCTATCCTTAGAGCCTTTTACGATGCAGACTTTACCCGGTTTGCAGGATAGATAGGAAGAAACACCAGCACTTGCCAATTCATTGGCATTTGTCTTGTTTCTTTGTCTTCTAAGGCGATGCAGAGTCGCTTACGATCCACTTGGGCGAGGCGAGTATATTCTGCGACCGATTCTTTGTAGCTAGGTTCTCTGGATGAGCTCGACCTTGTGAGACTTTGGGTTAAAAATAGAGAGTGTTCTACTTTTCTGTAATGCTTATACGCTATTTGCATTGCCAAGAACCCGGTCACGACACTCTGGACTAATCACATTAATGTTAGATATCATTTCCTTAGAGACCGTGTGGAGAAAGGAGACATAGTGCTTCAGTTTGTGGAGAGTGACCACCAGTTGGCCGATATCTTTACCAAGCCTTTGGATAGCTCTAGGTTTGTTGCCTTGAGGAGTGAGTTTGGGGTTGTGTGCCCTTACGGCCTTTTGTGAGGGGGAGCTGATCTGTATATTATGTATTATATCTTATTTCAGTCAATTCTTTCTCCTCTTTGTTATCTAGGTGTTTATTGATTCTTCGTCCGTTTTCTCAAGTTCTCTTCTCTCTTGTCACGCGAAGTCTGAAGTCTGGTTCTTGCACTCTCCTTCTGTTACGATCTTCCGGTTTTTGTTGAGTTACCTCGATTTATTTGAACGATATATTTCTTGAGCTTAATCTTGCTAATAACTCATTTTGAACCGGATTTGTGCTTATATTGGAATCACATATTGAGGGGGAGTTTAAGAATCTGTCTCATGCATTACATATAGACTTGATTTTTTATTTTATGAGCTTTGTCTATTATGCAAATGATCCATGTTTGATTTTATACACCATGCTATATTATGAACAAAATTACTTGCTTAGATACGTCCAAGTTCATTTAACTTGCTAAGCTTGCAAAAGAATTAAAATGAGCTTTAAAAGAAAAACTTGATAAAACATGTTGCGTTTACTTGCTAAGTTTCTTCTCTAGGTGTATTTGCCATGATTTGTGAACTTCTGGAATTCTCTAGAGTCCCTATAGCAACTTGGGTGAATCTTGTTTGATCCATACTTGAGTCCTTCACTAGCTTAGCAATCAAAATGATAAAATGAAAGTGAAGCAAAATGACTCTTTTTGTGCATTAGACTCAATACCTCACATTCACAAGACGGCTTCTCATTGCACCTGAGATGAACTTGGATTGTGATGTGTATGATCAAGATCATTCTCTTAAGAGTTCTTCTTGAGATGATCGAATATGGCTTGAGTCAATTGCTTTAAGAATGCAAATACATATATATGTGGGTAAAGAATGCAAATAATGTCAAACATTTGCACCCCACTATATCTTTTCAAGGATTCAAAGAAAAATTTGCATCCAATAAAAATGTCTAAGCTCGAAGGACTTTGTATGAACTTCTAGATTCCCCAAAGTGTTGAGTAGGGTTGAACTCTAGGTCTTCCATTTGATCCTTTGAATGGCTTTGCTTCTAGTTTTGAAACTCATGACAAGTCTTTGCTCATGTCCATTCTTGCCAAACATGACATGGTCTCGATTAAATCTTCGGCAAAATGTTTATTTGCACTTGGCCATGCCTTCACTTAGTCTATTTTGGTCATAACTTAGCTTGGTATCATAACTTGTCTTGTTGGTCACTCGGATAATATTCAAAGCTCCTTTAGGCTGCATTTCTTGCATAAAATCAAAAAAAGGGGGAGAAAATAGTAAATGCTATCTTGATGCCTATATTGACAAAAGGGGGAGAGAAGTTATCCAAAAAGGCATCTTGGAATGACATTTTTGTTACAAACTTGGAATTTTTTTACCGACTTGGTTATAATCTGTTGTTTTCACTATCTTCCAAGTTATAGTCTAGTAATCAAAATGATTTCTTTGCTCAAACTTCTGCCTTTTCTGTGTGTTTGTCAATGTACTCATCAAGGGGGAGATTGAAAGATCATGTGGAGGTCTATACCTTTGTGTGATGAGTAATTGACTAGATTAAAGGTTGATCCGATGAGTAAAAGACTAGATTAAAGGTTGATCCGATGAGTAGCTGACTAGATTGAAAGGTTGATTCGAGTCAGAATGGTCTTGAATCATTTTGATAAGTTCTCAACCAAGTCGTGTTTCTTTGTTGAATTTCTCTAGCTTCTCGACTGGTTCTTTTCCTTAGCTGTTTGCTAAGTGCGAATCTTTGCCAAGCCTTTCTTTGAGTTCTTCGACTTTCCATTGGTTTCTTTGCTAAGTACTATGTTCCGAGTGGTTCCTGTCTTTGCTAAATGCATCTAGCTTTTTGACTGGTTTTCTTCCTTTGGTGAAGGCCGAGTGCCGAGTACTTCCAGTCCTTACTGCGTGGGTTTTAGCTTCTTGTGAGGTTTCATCGAGTTAGTACCTGCTTTGCGATCAAGGGCTTATTAAGGACTCGGCGGAGTTAGCCGAGTGGTTAACTAGGTGGTTAGTGGTGAACCAGCTTTGTGGCTAGCCAAGTGTTTTAGCCGAGTGGGCTTGAGTATATGGGTTTGCCGACTGGTTGTTGGTTTAGTCTTTGTTTGACTATTTTGAGATAATCAGCAAATATGATTGTGGGCATTGCTATGTGAAATGTTTCCTTGTCTTTAATAGTTGCGGAGACAGCGGTGTCTGGGTCATGGTGGTAGTGGCCGAGACTAGGCGAGGCATGTCGGAGGTCTAGAACGGTTGGGAGATCACCGGAAGATGACCGGAGATGGAGTTCGGGCAAGCCAAGAAGGCAAGGGAAGGAGCAGATACTAACTAGATGCTGCAAGGATCAATCAGGACTAGTGGAGTACAGTCTAGTTGATATGAATAGCGGATCTAGTAGTATGCTTTGAGAGCCATGCAAGAAAAACCCTGTGTTAGCGGGTTTTTAGGGTTTCCCCTTGCAGGTTGTGTGAGTGGGCACTTTCTAGCCCTTAGATGAGTCTCTAGGGTTGAGAGCTGCATCTAAGGGTGGTAGGTGGCCCAAGAGTTGTATAAATATGGAAGGATGCCTCCCTCAACTGGGGAGTGGTTGGTGGGGGGATCCCAGAAGGGTTTTAGAGGTTTTGAGTGCTCTGTTGAACTTTGGCCACTTTTGTGTGTATGGCTTTGTAAACTCTCTTCCAAGAATACAAGATACATATCAAAGATTTCAATACTTGCATTTCTTTCTTCTATCATTTACTTTATGCAAGTTACCTAATGAGCCAATTTATGGGATCCAAAAATACCTTCATTTACTTCTCCCATAGCTAATTTAGCTTCTTCGGCTTCAATACATCTTAGCAACAAGCTCTCTAAAGTTCGATAATATAGTACATTATAGAGGACAACATTCTTGAGCGCTTGTAAGCAATTCTCCGATCGATCAAATACTCCATTAATTTTGCTCTCAATCGGTGGTGGTAACACACATGACCATCTCTTCAATCGGCTCACATCCCTCTAATCGCCCAAAAATTTTATAGCCCGATGCTTGTTGGGCTAGCGATTATTATGTCATTCAACTCTAGAGGATTATGATTGATGGAGAAAAAATTAAATGAGCGATTCGGTGAGACTCTATTCCAAGTATTTGATTAAAATTTCATCATAGCAGTTATACTCTCCTTAATCATGTTGGACCACTAACAAAAAATTGCCATAGGCTTCAACAGAATCAACTTCGATATTATAGAGTAGCTGCAAACCTTTAAGAATTGCTTCGTACTCAGCTTGATTATTGGAACATCTGCAATTTAGCCTGAATATGAACTCAAAACTCAACTTCTTGGAGGAAATGCGAAGTGGCGGCACTCTGTGCTACCGTTACCCGACAAAAGTCTCGGCGCTACCACACCACAGTCCATGAGAGAACAACGGCGATGGCGACCTCATCTTCTTGCTGAATTCCGCGTGGTAGCAACTCATGTCTCCCGTTAGGGAGGGCCCTTCAAGGTGGTCTTTGTTTCACGACCCGGGGCGGTTCGATTAGCTGTGGAAGACGGTCAAGAGGTGGCCAACTCGCAGAATATAGAGCTGCTGCAGAAGTTCTACCCCTGAACTCGCCTCATACGGATGTCATGCATGCCGACATCACAGCGGCTCCTTAGCCATAACATGGACCCCGGCTCTGTGCTAGGCACGGGCGAGTGCTTAGCAGTGCATGTGGCACAGTGTCTTCTTGATACTCTAAATCCACCATGGTGCATCGTGGCAAAGCTCCACTCACCATTTGCCCGCCTCTAGCAACTGCTCCTTGCCCCAGTTCTCTAGCTTGGTCTCATAAAGATGGCAAGGCGTAAGTCCCGAATAGCAGCGGAAATGACAACCCGGCTGACGATGTTCGACATCTTTGTAAGTTTTTCGTGGCCTCGCCGGAATCGACCAATGATTGTTGCACTCTTCCCTAGTTGATCCCCGGCATCCCACATGCTGAGTATGCAGTTGATTATCATTTTGATCCATTCAACTTGCTTAGGCCTATAGGGTGTGTGCCATACTTGGTTGTCATAAGTACCAATAACTTTGATAGCCCCTTGGCAATCCTTTAAACCCCGGCTTGCAAGGCAGGGACGGGCACCTGGCAGTGTGTGTGGCTGGTCTTGGCTGCGCATGCTCCGCCCACCATGGTGTAGCGGCCAAGTTCGCTCACCGTTTGCCCGCCTCTACATGACTGTTCCCTAGCCCATGATTCTCAGATGCGGTTTAAAAGGAAGGCAAGGCCCCTTGTATCTTGTGGACTCGGCTCTGTCTTTGAGCCTAGGCAGGCGCCTAGCAGTGCGTGTGGCTGGTGTCTTTGCGGCCATGCTCCGCCCACCATGGTGCCGTGGCGAGATTACTGCTCACCATTTGCCCCCACCTCTCGACGACTGCTCCCTAGCCTCACAGTTCCCTAGTCGAGTCCCGTTAAAGTACAAGGGATTAAGTTCTGAATGACGATAGGAAAATGACAACCTAGTATGCACTTCCTGCCCACTCGATGGCAAGGACTTAGACTTTGCATGCCTATTTGCTGTTTGTTCCCAAACAAGCGTGGTTTAACCTTGACTACGTGTTTGGAGCGGTTATGTGTGATTGCGAAAAAGACTCCTAAATGTCGATCCACCCGAGTCATCGAGAGGGTCCGTGCAAATGCTCGGGAGCTGGTGCTTTACACTTTGAATCGAACAAGTCACGAGCAAACACAGCGCAGGGTAGGCAGCGGTAAAAAGCGACGGCGGTAAAAGCAAAGTATTTTCATTCATGATGGCGAAAGGCCTATGTACATGTTTACGGAAAGAAGAAAAGAAAGAAGGCGGCAAAGCGTACTCCAGCTTTCGCGTGCCAGCGCCAGCGCCCGTGGTCACCTCCACCCTAGTGGCCGATCGCCAAAGGTCGAAGAAGTCATCGCGGCGAGTGCAACACATCAAGGCGAAGGCACTGTGGCGTCGTGATTCCCACCCCTCCGGGCGGGCCCCGCATGCAAGGTGGCGGGAAGGCGGCGAGGCCGGCGATAAGGGTGATCTTTGTGGGCATAGTGTCTGTGGATTCTTCGATGGACCGTTCACCCGTCACCCCCAGCCTATAAGCTGCTGACCATGCACTTGAACGAGGGGCGGAGCATGGCGACAAGGTTGCGCAAATTGCGGCCCGTCTCCGCACACAACACATCGCATTTCTCCTCGGCACCCTTCGCCCAAGACTCGGCGGCTTATTTCGGGCCACGATGGCGTCTTCTCCACCTTTGCCAACACCGGCTCCTCCGCGGCGGCGTGTCGCGCTTGTCATGGAGGGAGGCCGCTGGCTAACTTCGGCGACCGTGGCAACGAGCCGGTTGGCGAGCAGGAGGGAGCGGACGGAGTGGCGGCGAGGCGACCACCGGTGTGGCGAGCAGTTTGGCCCAATGGCTGGCAGATGGCATTTAAGCGGGTGGCAACCCGTGGTAGTAAGAGCGGCATGGTCGTCCGACCACCTACACCGCCTTGGGGGCCCGCCCTAAAGACACCATGAAGGGGAGTTAGCACCAGCAAACGGAAGAATACGCCAAGAAAAGAAGAGAAGAAGCTTACATGGCAGAAGTGCCCTCAAAACGAACGGAAGAAGCGTGAAGCGCTAGCCCACTCCTGGGCCCAGCACTTTGCACTGTTGGTACCAACACTGCCGCTGGCACTGATGTCGGTGCTGGAGGCGGAGGCAACGGTGGCGCAGCATCCTTCCTAGCGGAAGGCGGCGGTGCCGATGAAAGACCCAGCCGCCGTGCTTCGGCGGCGCGAAGAGGTGGGAGCAAAGAGATGCCCGCGGCGTAGGGTCTCTTCGGGTCTGGGCCCGAAGCGTCGGCGGTGGCCGACCGTTTCCCTGCGCTCCGGTCATCAGCAGGAATCGGACTCTCCCTTATTGTCAGGGGGGCTCGAGGTGGTATCATAGCCTTCCCGAAGGAGTCCATCGAAGGGAAGCTCGTGATGATCGCGAGTCGCTCCGCCGATGACGATTAGCAAGCAGGCTAGGCTTTGGTGGGAAGACGGTTGCTTCGGCATTCGCGAGCGACCCGGTCATCCAGGCCTCAACCCCGGTGGCACTCAAGTTCCCAGCTATATTTATTTTAGCCTAGTCATCTTCGAAGAAATCACTTCAACAATATTCGATGAGGTTGACCTTGGCTTTTCCTATGTCTTTATTGTTATTATTCTTAAACTTCTCTTTGAAGCCTCTGTTATCAGTGAAACAGCTTTCTTGAGCCGCTACCCTATGCAATAGGTGTAATCTCTTGTCTGCCAAATTTCTCTCTCAGCTGAGGAATTAATCTCTAGAAGGCTAAATCGGCTAGCATTTTATCGTTTGTTTAATCATTTCTTATCTCCTAAATCTTTAGGCTTATAGCTTAAAACCAACTTTTTGGGTTAAACAGCTTAAAAGCTAATGGCTTTTGTACGTGATAGAGGTGTGTAATTTTATCTAACTTTAGTGTTGTTAGTCTAAAACCAACCATCAATAAGCCAAAAAAAGCCTTTCTTTAGTGGTTTTTGGCTTTTAGTTATATAGAGGCTTATGACTTTTGAAAAGCCCAGATAAAAAGCTACTCATTTGTTTAGGCTTTAGTTTTGGCTTTTATGCTAGTAAAAAAGCCCAAACAAACAGGGCCTTAATATAATATGTTTCTAATTCGCCAAATCTCTAATGAACAGAGCTCAAGTTAAAAATTTTAAGTTGTAAACTGCTAGAGAAAAAGTATTCATGGAATCGCCTTTCCAAATCGGTCCAAAAATGAACCAAATTCGGAGGTAAGCTTATGAACCATGTAAAAGCAGCACCTAAAAAAGATAGTAGAAATAACCTAATTTTTAAACTGTCGGACTAAGCAGCCTCACCACATTGCACGATAAAATGTCTGACATGCTCTAAAATAGTGACAGAGTCATCCCCAAAAATTTTTGCAAAATTAGGAACCTTGAAGTTATTGGGGTAAGGCATCTGGTCAATGTAATCAGGGTATGGCTTCTAATAACCAATAACCTTCCCTTTCGGCTATATGCCGAATTGATCTCGTAATACAACGCATATCTAATTGGTCCAATTTACTGTGTTAGCCGATGCAACGTTAGGAGCTTGCCAATTACGCTCGTAATTAACATTTTGTCCCCTGAGCATAAGCTCGGGTTGATAGGTTGGTTGAGCCAATGGGAACTGACCAAATTGCTCATATCCTATATTATTTTTTCTAGCAATCAGGTCTGGTATTGGAACGAAGAGTCCTGAGTATGTTACAACTTTGTATAGAGCCATATTCTTCTGTGGAATTGGCTCAGAATACTGTTGGTACCTAGGAGGCTCAATCAACTATGGAACCGATTGGGGAAAAGCATAAAACGGAGCCGATGGTGGTAAGTTGGTTGGTACACCTAATTTAGTAGCATCGGTATATGCCCAATAATGCGCAACCCCACCTGCACAAGGATGTTATGGCAATATGACAGTAGGCTAGGTTGGCATCACAGTAAAGGACGAAGTCATAGCCGATGGTTTAGGATCGGCTACAGGAATTTGGGTATTTTGTTCTACCAAATAAACAAGGTAATTTGGTAGAGTCTGCATTGGATCGAGTATGCTCCCACCGATGCCAACTCTTGAGCTATTGTCTTTACACAATTAACTAGAGTCGATGATTGATTAACCAAAGCATGGTGCACAGATTGATTAATTATAGTAGATAATTTAGCTTGTGTAGGAATGTATTGACTCACTGAGGTATTGATAATCCCTACATCACCGAAGGCATTGATCGTCGGAATGCAGCCATCTGCGTGATACCATGTTGAGTTTTATGATAACAACTTAGCATCATCTCTTCAATCATAGCTTTTTGATCTTCAAGCTCTTTACATTATTCTGGTGTTAAATCATCTAGTGTAGGGACAATTATAGGATCGAAGTTAAGATTGGATGGTCGAATCATTTTCCCTAAAGAAGACATCGTGTCCACCGGGCGTGCCAAAGTGTGTTGCGCCAAAAAAATGTGACGTCGGATTTATCGACCCAAACACATGAGAATGCTAGGTTCAAGTTGGTTCGTGGTATGCTAGCCAATTTGATCCTACAATTGGTAAGATAGATAAAAAATACTCTCAAAGCTGATCTAGTGTAACAATCGGCAAAGATTTAAACAACTAAGGAAAAACCGATCAAATCAAAAGATAACGATAAGTCTAAACAGCTGATTAGGGCTAGTTAGATGGTAAAAGGTAAATTCTTTCAAAAAAGGTGATGCTCAACAAGATCAGAGGAAATTAGACAGAGCGTAATTGATGAAGATCAACAATCGGTGATGCAAAACTTTATTGATCAAAATCGGAGATACAAATCTACTCCTAGTTGATAGAAAAGTAAAAAACTAAATGCGAGTTGTTTGGTTGATTGTGTTGCTATTTTTGCTCGCCGTCGACCATCTTTTATAGTGTATCAGCCGATCGTGTTTGTTGGGACCCGAATATGCAAATTCGGACTCTCTGTATATATCGCACTAGTCCAGGATCACGCTATTGCACATAGGCTCAACATATATGAATATCACAATCATTCACAATAGATTCATAAATAAAGACTCCATATATTAAATATAACTTCTTGAATGACCTTGTGGTCAACCTATATGATTAAGCCACATAGAGCTAGACTAAGAACATTAAACTCGGATATAGCAGTGGAAAGAAAAACATATATAATCCATCAGTTTACCACAAGCAATTGACATGGCTCATGATATTGTTGTTGCAAGGGTGAGTACTTGAAGCACTCAACAAATTATGCACAAAATGCAACTCTAACATAACTATATACAAGGCTTACCACAAGCAAGCAATAAAGTATGTCATAATTTTCAGCATTTTTCAAGTAAACATGGCATCCAGCTCTAAGTCATATTCTAAACCTTCCAATGGCAACCTGCCATCCTAACCCAAGTTTTTATTTTACAAAATCTAACCCTTGACTGTAGTTCCCGAGCATTGCTCAATACCGCGAGCACAGCTATCCGAATAGATTTTACACTCTGCAAAGGTGATGTGCTTAACCCATACGACATGAATATTGCTTTGTGCAATCGATATTAACACACTTCTTTTAGTGTGTCACAGAGATATTATGATAAAGCCTTTACAATACTCTGTCTTAACCTAGTACTACCCGCTAAGATTTCAACACTGAAGAGACTGGTTACCACACTCAGGACCCTCTCTCTTGTGCCATGTGAATTCATAAAAAGGTGAACCTCACAACACCACTGGTAGTACCAAGGCTAAGATATTACAAATTAATTAGCTAGGTTCGTCCCATTTCAGACATGTAGTTGCATGTTTGACTCAGGTCAAAGGCTTGTAAGGTTAAGTCCTTAGGTTGACTAGGACAAGACTTCTACATACTCTCTGCTTTTCCAACCCACCTTTGCACACTACCCCTTGTCACTTACCCCAATCTAAATGATTATCACCCCAGTTGATTACCAAGCACCACGTGTCATCAACAAGTCAACATCGTTACATGACATCCTCATCATCACAACTCAACACCATTGTGTAACAACACCTGACACACCAATTCCATAAACATATTCCATATTTCATTAATCAAGATTACTCTTTGGTATCTCAAAAGATATGTGATGTGAGTAGCATGGCTAAGCATACTAACACGGTCTAACCAACCCATGCATGTTAATTTTAATATTAACCAATTAGTAATGAACCAATCTAAGGTGACAATTAATTATGGCATACAAATGACAAGGTGGGGTTTAGTTTAAATGGACAGATTAACTAAATCCTAAACTATTTTGAAACAGTTGTACACATAAAATAACATGCATAAAATAAAACAATATTGAAATTTTATAAACTGGATTCAAGATGATCAAAGCATAACTTATCTTGGAAAAGCTCTTGTTCTTGCTCTGGAACTTGGTCTTGAGCCAGTGAATCTTCCTCGGACGCTCCGAGCACTTCGACACCTACGCATAACAAGAAAGACGGATAAATAAATACCAAAATAGAGAGAAAACAAACTCCAAAAATCAAATAAAATTCATCATTAAATAGAACTCAATTTTATAAATTTTTAGAAATTTGAATCACCTCAATCAGAGCTTATATGAGGGAGAACAAACTTTTAAAAGATTTGAAAATAAAGAAAATACCAAAATTTAGAAAATCATATTTAACTGAATTATTTTTATACCGAAAAACTTGATTATAATGTCAGCAACCGAGCCTACCAATCGTAGCCCGACTGTAGGATTAAGAATAACCGACTAGAGGGGGGTGAATAGGAGGTTTTTAAATTTTTAATTCTAATTGCACTTTAATAAACTTCTAAGTGAAGATTGATAATAAATGAAATTTTGCAATTATTTCTTCTAGAGATCACAAAACTATCTAGCTAGACAAGTATGAGCAATGACAATGGTAGATTCAAATATAAGCAAATTTGCTAGGAACAAGAAATTAGCACAAGAGTAATAAATGCAAATCACAAGAGAAGAGAGACAAGGATTTTGTCCCGTGGTTTCGGAGACTTGCCGATCTCCCCTAATTCACAATGAGGTGACTTGAAACCCTTCAAGCCGACTCCAACCGCTTGAACCTTCCTCGATCACTCGTGGTAGCTTTTCCCCACTCAGGGTAGGCGAGCTCCTTGCCTTCACAACAATCGGGCCTTCACACAAGCTTCTTCATGAAGATCACTGACACCACTTCCCTCCAAGCCGTCTAGGAGGTGGCAATCTCCAAGAGTAACAAGTTAAATGCTTGCTCAAGGTCGTATTGAGTGTTTAAAGGCTCACACTAAATGCAACACTCAATTTCTCTCCTCACTTGCTCTAAATGATAATTGAATGCACTAAAAGGAGGAGAGACCTTTGCTAGAGCTCAAGTATCTTCAATAATAGCCAAGAGTTACTGTAGAGTGTAGGTAGAGAGGTATTTATAGCCCCAACCACAAAAACTAGCCGTTGGACTCAAAGTCCTAATCAAATTAGATTTCAGTGCTACTGCCTAATCGGGACCCAGAGCACTGTGCTTCATTCCTCACAGTGTGTCAGGCATTTAATGCCTTGACAGAGGTCATAGTATCAGGTCCGTGTACTACCAATTGGGACCGGTAGCACCGGGCCACTATTCCTTTTTAGAGCCAAAAGGGTACTCTCTGGGATTTTCACACCGTGTCATAGGGCTGGTGCTACCGCTACCCCGGTAGCACCGAGCTACCATGGGCAGTAGAACCGCCCTACAAGAATTTCCAAAACGCACCCCTACTAGAATTTTTTGCTTCGGGCCAAAGGGGCTGATGCTACCGCTAGCCCAGTAGCATCGGGCTACCATGGGCGGTAGCACTGCCCTGTTAGATCTAAAAATAGCGCGTCTCTGGAATTTTTACACCGGGCATTGGGCCGGTGCTACCGCTATCCCGGTAACACCGGGCACCATGGGCGGCAGCACCGCCCTGCCTGGTCCCCAAAAGAACCCCTCTTAGATTTTTACACACCGGCCTTGGGGCCGATGCTACCGCTGTCCCGGTAGCACCGGAATAGCATGGGCGATAGCACCGGTGTTCCAGGGGCTTTCTTTGAGGCTTATGAAGGTTTATAAAAATAGATTCCTATGTGACAATGCATGACTTTAATCAATTGATTGAGCCTTTAGACCTTAAGACGACATCAAGATAATGTCAAAACCCCTCTTAATAGTACGGCCTTATTTCTAGCAATCCGATTTTTTCTCCAAACTCCGAGATCGGTAAAATGACTAGAAAAATGTCCTTAGATTTTTACCTTTACTTGATTGATACTTTGATCTTCTTTTGCTCCATTTTTCATGCTTCCATGATCACAAATCCTTGAGACTAACCTATTTCAATATACTCAATGAAAATGTTAGTCTCTTAAACATAATTGTCATTAATTACCAAAACCATGAGGAACTTTTGGGGCCTAGATGCTTTCACCAACACCTATCCATAGCGCATGGAAGTAGTCCACGGTGCGACGCCGGTCCATTGTGGACCCGGTGCATGGCGCCTTGGTCCCTGCACGTGACATCATCGCTAACGTCACACGCATGATGTCAACTCACCCATGTGGTTACCCATGTCTGACATCTGGCACGATCACGGCTGGTCATGCAAAATCTAACAGACAAGGTTTATTCGATCTACGGTATAGAGCATGAATAGTGGCACAACACCAACTACATGCAGAAGATCTGATAGTTGAGATGGATGGCGAGGAAAGGTGACAAAGGTGAAGCCATGGCTACAGCGGTGTGACCGATGGAGACAAAGAAGATGACTCACCACAAGGCGCTTCAACGACTTCCCGACGGCGAAAAGCGATTGATCCAAAGAATATCGGTGTGTAGAACATAGATCTGAAACTTGTTGCGGCGGAGACACCTCGACGACAACAAAATGATGAAAAACTATGATGGCTTCAACTTCAACTCCAGCGAGCAAAGGTTCCCAAATCGAGGTGTCTTGAGCACTGATTCTTGGGGCAAAAACAACGACGGACATTGGCAAACCTCACGCCTCCACCCTCCACTTAAATAGCCTAGGTGTTCATGCCCTACATGGTAGAGGAGTCCAGCGTCATGATTGTGGTGAAAACCATGCTCGCCGAGACAATAAACCACAAGCTGCCATGTGCCCTCGACCAACGGCCGAATCCACCTCAGATGACAACTAATCCTAGCGCACGCCGAAGCTAGATCCAACGGCTAGGATGAGCACTAGGGTTTTGATCTGGCTTGGCTAATCTCGACCGCACAAATCGAAATGAATGGTCCCAATGCTAGGGCTTCTAGAAGTAGGCTAAATAGGCCGGATCGGGCTGCATAATACTGGGCCACCAACAAGTTAACGACCCAACATTGTTATGAGATTTTTTCCCAACATTTTCTAAATTAAAATTATTCTAGAAAGTAAACAATGCCAAATAAAATAGCAAAAATCTCAGAAAAATTGCAAAAAATTTGGAAAATATTTTGAGACTTAAAGAGCCCAAATAAAATATTTTTGATAAAACTTTATTTTAACTTTCTCATATTTATTAGTTTTCAAAAAAGGCCATAATAAAGAATATTAAATAAATTCAAATAAAATCCAATAAATTCAAAAAATTCATAAACTGCATATTAAATTTAAATAAAGCTAAAAATTGGCATATTACAGTGTTCTTCTCCAATGTGTTATGGACCATGATCCGTATGTGCCTTCACCCGCAAACTCCTGTGGTTGAATCCAAATCGGTCATAATTCTATCTTTAACTTGACTTTTTCTTTCTTAACCGATATCGACAAAAAAAAATATCCTTTTTGTTCTTAGCCTAACAAATTGACTATGCCTTACCAAATATTGGTGTAAACAATATCACAACCACTTCCTCCCCAATGGAAGTTGATCTAGTCAAGTCCTACTACCGTGAAGACAGAAGAATGATCCAAATAATTCTATAGGAGAAGAATAGCCGATCAGAAGACTTTGTAATTTTAGTCAATGTGGAAACTGTTACTGGCTTACTGCTTTGTCAGTTGCTAGAGGATGTTGTTGTGAAACGTAGTCGTACTCTCGTGATTGATTAATCAACACAGCAACACAATCACGGCGACAATGAAAGGAGTGCACAAAACATAGGGGTCAAACTCTCTCGCTTTATTCAATTGGTTCTTGTACATGGGGGGAATGCCCAATATATAAAGAAACTGGCAACAGATGAGTTCGGATTCGCTCACACATAAGAGATAGATTGTAACCAAAATAGTTATGGAAATCTTGTCTCATAACACTCCCCCTTGGGCGAATACCGCGTAATGCACATATCTCGTTAAAAACTCCACTAAAAAACCTAGTGAGAAAAAGGAGATGGAGAAAAGAGTACATTGCACTCACACTTTATGTTGCACTAGTTGCCTCATTAAAAACTTTCATGTGAGAAACTTCAAGAAAACTCATTAAGGAAAAAAGAGTACAACTTATAATCTTTTAGATTTATATTAGGATCTTCAGGATCACAATAAGGGTTATAGTTCAAGGGTTTACTCCCCCTGAACTTTGCATCTCTTTAAGTCTTCTCATTCCAATGCCTTTAACACATCTTTGAAATGTGGATTTAGGCAAGGACTTAGTGAATAAATCTGCAAGATTTTCATATGACTTTGTTTGCAAAATCTTTATCTCACCGTTCTTCTGGAATTCGTGAGGGTAGAATAACTTACGAGCAATATGCTTCGTGATATTGCTTTTACATAACCCAATTGCATTTGTGCAACACAAGCAGTATTATCTTCATAGATAATCATGGGGGTATCAACGGTGTTAGGACCACATGACTTCTGGATATGGTTAATCACACGTCATAGCTAAACACATTCACATGAGGCTTCATACAGAGCTATGATCTCTGAGTGGTTGGTAGAAGTTGCTACCAGGGTCTGCTTACATGACCGCCAAGAAATGGCTGTACCATCGCAAAGAAACACAAAACCAGTCTGCGATTTGGTACTATGGATAAGACAGATAGCCAGCATTCGTATATCCCACCATGGTCAAGTCTTGGTTCTTTTGGAAAAACAATCAAAGATCTTGAATACCTTGGAGGTATCTGAGTAAAGTCTTGACATCAGCCCAATGTCTTCTAGTTGGCGCTGAACTGTGTCTTGCTAGCAAATTCACTGTGAATGCAATATTAGACCTTGTGCAATTTGTAAGATACATGAGTGCTCTAATGGCACTTAAATATGGGACTTCAGGTCCTAAGACTTACTCATTTTTCATCCTCGGTCTAAAAAGGTCTTTATCCACTTCAAGAGATCTTACGACCATGGGGGTTTTCAAAGGATACAATTTATCCATATTAAAGCTCTCCAATACCTTCTGGGTATAAGAAGACTGGTGTACAAGGATTTCTTCTGGAAAATGCTCTAACTGCAAGACTAAGCAAAATTTGGTTTTACCCAAATCTTTCATCTCAAACTCTGTCATGAGGTAAGCACTTGTTTCTTTATCTCCTTTGTGGTTCTGATGATATTCAGATCATCGACATATACTGAGATGATACAGAATCTATTCTGGGATTTCTTTGTGAACACATAGGGACAATCATCATTATTTGAATATCTCTTCTTCAGGAGGAACTCACTAAGCCAGTTATTCCACATTCTCCCGGACTGTTTTAACCCGTATAGCGATCTCTGCAGTTTGACTCTATACATGTTGTGATTATTAGGATCCGAACTTTGACTCCTTCAAGGACTCTTATATAAATATCCGAATCCAGTGACCCATATAAATATGTGATCACTACATCCATCAACTACATTTTTAGATTTAAGCTAGCTGCCATTGATATTAAATATCGGAACATTATTCCACTCATCACAGGAGAATAGGTTTCATCGTAATCGATGCCAAGTCTATGCGTGAACCCTTATACTACAAGCCTCGCTTTATATCTCATCACCTGATTGTTTTTATTTTTCTTCCGACTGAATACTTTCTTTTTATTAAGCGAGCGCAATTCCGCCTCAATTGCTTCTTTCCATTTGACCCAATCTGAGTGTTTTTGGCACTCTGCCATGGACTTTGGTTCTGGATCTAGTTTAAGAGTTTTAGAAATTTTAGAGGCAAAATAAATGTCGACAATTGTGGTCTTTCTTTTATACAATTCTCCTAAGTCCACATAATTGGTGGATATTTCTTCATTCATTTCTTTCTACTCTCATGATTTCCTACAACTATGGAGTCTAGGTGTTCTAACTTTCCAGCGTCAGATTGTGCATGCAAATGTTTGCTGGGATTCCCATCTTCAAGATGGCTCACTTCAGGGATTTTCTTAACAATAGGTTGAGCTTCTTCAACATCTCAAGTAGTGATCTCACTTGTTTGGTTCTTTGTTTTTTTGGACGTCTCCGCGGAACTGAGTCCCGTGCACCCAGAGGCCTCCCCCTATTTTTGTCATAAGAGGCAAGAGTGGGTTCAATAACCTTCTGGGGTATTTCCACTCTTTCAGGTGCATTTACTATAGGTATATGAGATTTTATCACTCCCTTATGATCAGTGAAGGCATCTGGCAGATTATTGACTATTTGTTCCAGACTTATTATCCTTCAAACTTCAAGTTTGGCTTCTTTAGTATGTGGGTCTAAGGACTAAATACCAATACCATTCCAATCTATTTCCAGGCATTCTTCAATGTGGTACTTATCTCCCCCTAACATCAGAAAATTATCCTCATCAAAAATACAATCAGCGTATCGAGCTGTGTACAGATCCTCTGTTATAGGCTCTAGGTATTTAATAATTGATAGAGATTCATAACCTACATAGATTCCCTACTTCCAGTGAGATCCCATGGTGGTACACTACGGTGGAAAGATTAGCATGTATACAGCATAGCCAAATTTTTGCAAATAGGAAATACTTGGTTCTTTTCCACGCACTAGCTGCAAAGGGGAAATTTCATGGTATGCAGTTGGTCTGAGTTGAATTAATGATGCAGCCTGCAGTACTGCATGGCCCCAACAGCTGGTGGATAACCTACCATTCTGCAAAAGCGGCCTAGCAATAAGCTTTACTCTCTTAATTAATGACTCTGCAAGGCCATTTTGAGTGTGAACATGAGGTACAGAATGCTCTACATTAATGCCCAAAGCCATACAATAATGATTAAATGATTTTGAGATAAACTCGCTAGCATTGTCCATATGAATGGACTTAATCCTTTCTTCTAGAAAGGTGGCTCTTAGTTTAATAATTAAGGCAATTAATTTAGCAAAAGCATGGTTCCTAGTAGATAAGACATACATAGGACCATCTAGTAAAAGCATCTATTAGTATCATAAAATATCTAAAAGGGCCCAACAGGAGTTGAATTGGTCCATAGATATTACCTTGAATTCTCTTCAGGAAATTTAGTGATTCTTCCTTAACTTTTAGATGAGAGAGTCGAACTATCAGCTTTCCTTTAGTACAAGCAGGGTATATAAAAGCTTCAGATTTAGGAAAGGATGTAGTCTTTATGTTATGGCTAGCAGAATTATTTATTATTCTTTTCATCATATTCAACCCAGGATGAACCAGACGATCATACTAGATCTTAAATATTTCTTGCATTTTAACTATGGTTTTCATCATAACATAAACTTCAGGTTTTATATATGTGTAATATAATCCGGAGGAGAAGGAATGAAGTTTTTTTACCACACGTTTATTATACCTGTTAAACTTAGTCATGAGTAGGTATATATTACCATCCTCATTTTCAGTCTCCATATGGAAACAATTTAGATGAATATCTTTAAAACTTAGGAGAGTGCGACTGGACTTAGGGTATAATAGGGCATCTCTGTAATTATACGAGTGCCCATAGGGAGAACTATGGTGGCTCTTCTGGTGCCAACAATAAGAGCATCGCTTCCAACGGTGGTCATAATATTTCTAATTTTCTTAATCAATGTCTAGAAATATTTAGTTTCTCTAAGAATTGTATTTGTGATGCAACTGTTTACAAGACAGATTTTCTCCTCCACCATTAGATTATACAGGTGTTCTATATTAAAGATATAAAATCAATCAAACATTTGTTGCAATGGGAACAAATAATATAAAACAAGCATAGCATGATTAAATAAATTTCTTGGAAAAATTACACTTTATTAAATTTGACTGATAATTGCTTTACAGGAGCGTAGACTATTGTTCATTTAGGAACACAAAGACTAAACTGATAAATGAGACTCTTAAGGAGACTCTAAAGGATAATGCAACATCAACTCTAAAAGAAAGGCTGGGAGATTACTGCATATCTCCATATAAATCATTTATATCATCCTCATGGGATTTATCTTTATTATTCTAGAATTCTTTTAACTCATCTCCAATAAGATCATCCTCCTCCATGGGAGTATCACTATATCCAAGAAGGCCCTTCTTTAATTCTTCTGTGGGGTCGGAGACTTGATCATCATTCAACTTCATTTCATTGTCAACAACAGGTTGAGTGATGAAATGTGCCTCTGCCTTATTCCCTTGATTCTTTTGGAATCTCACAGTGAATTTCATATAAAGTTCTACCAAATGCTTTGGGGTGCGGCATGTAAGTGACCAATAATCAGTACATCCACACCTAAAGCATGGCTGTTTAGGATCACTTGCCTTATTTGCTGGTCCATTCTTCTGGAAGCGGCCTAATCTATTTTCTTTTATTTTTCACTGGGATTTACCTTTTCCTTTATGATTTTTATCATTCTTCCATTTGTCCCATTTCTATTTTTGGCCCTTTCGTGACTTTGGCTATTACTAGCTTGCTCAACGTTGGCATGTGCTTACTTCTAGCAGAATGCATATCGGTTCAAAGTACTTCTGGTACTTTGCATGATGATACCGTTACTGCAGTATCCTTATGTCGGGGTGGAATGTGCACAAAGTCTTGTCAATCTTTTTAGCTTCTGTAATCTTCTAATCACAGAATGCTAGTTTGGCAATAATCTTGTGCATGGCAAAGTTGTACGCTACTACTGACTTAAAATCTTGGAATCGTAGGAGGATCCATTCACGTTGTACTTATGGCAATAGAATGGATCTTTACTAGTTATATCGTTCCTTCAGTGAATTCTATAGAGCCAGCGGGTCCTCCTCCATCAAATATTCGACCTTCAAGTCCGCATGGAGATAGTGCCTTAGGAAGTGCAAAGCTACGCATTTAGTAGCTTTAGGGAGAGCAGGATACCAGCTTCAGACTGGAAAATTGCAGCTCTAAGTGATTGGGCTATCAAGTTGATCTTGGCATCCATTGCCCAAGTGAGGTAGTTGCTATTAATCAGGGTAAACTCAGCAAATTCTTTCTTTACGATGTCAGACATATCCTATATGTAAGCAAAATAGGGATTTTACTTCAGGTAAAATATTATTTTGCATGCTTATTATTGAATCAGTAAAGTTTGGTCTATATCTATTCAATAGATAATTATCTCAAATTTTTTCAGGATTTTTCTGGCATTTTCCATAATTTTCTGCTAATTATTAAGCAATTTTCAGAATTACCATTAATAGAAAAAAATCAACATGAATAATCATGGCACGGTACTAAGAAAATTAATCCAAAGACATTAAAATCATACTATGCAATCTGAAAATTTTCAGAATTTTTCTAGCATTTTTCATGTTTTTTATTAATTACCAAGTAATTTTAAAATTACTGAATAGTAGAAAATAATATGTCCAACACATATAAACATGAAAACATTCCAAGAAAAATAATCTAGAAACATGACACAGAGCAATGGGTCATACATATTTTTTTATTTTTTGTTAATTTACCTAGTAATTTTCAGCATTTAATAAATTTTTTTTTTGAATGGAAGAGGCGGGTCGTACGGTCACTGGGCCATACGTCCCAACAGGTGTTCTCCTAGCTCGATCCGGCCATTAGGCCTATTCGACCCAAAACGAAAGGCCCAATGACATGGGCGGCTAGGGTTAGAAAATCCCTAGCCGCCACTTCCTCTGCTCCCCAAATCGCAGCCACTTGCTCATCAAATCGCCGCCGCCGGTGTGGCCTCAACAGGGGTGCAAGCGGCGAGCTTGTCATGGCTGCCACTTCGCCGTTTGTCAAGAACAGACGCGGGAGCCAAATTGGCCACCGTCGAGCAAGGCACTGGGCGTCGTCACCGGGCAAGGAGCTCTTCGTGTTGGCGTTGCCGCCGTTGTGTTGGGGGAACAACGGTGGTGGAGCCGAAGCGTTCGGGCAGCGGAACCGAGATGGTCGAGCGGGTGCTGAGGCGCTTTGGGCGTGGCATCTGGCGGCGGAGCTGAGGTGGCTAGCTGCGAAGCCGAGGCACTGCATCTAGCGGCGGCCAACGCGAGCACGACCGGGCAGCGCGATGCTAAAATATTTTTTTTGTTGTAAAAACATATGATGAACAATAACATAGCAAACCCTAATCGATGCTTAGATCAAATAATTAATCTACAATTAGGGTAAGGTAATCTACTAGATTAATTTTGCATCGATGCGTTTGACTTATGTTGGGCTTGCGGTAGGATGATCGCGTGTAGCAGGATGAACTTGATGTCGTGTAGATTGTCGCAGGCTGATGATCTCAACTGGCCTTGGTAGAACGTCGTACTGATAACGTGTTGTGAAACGTAGTTGTACTCTCGCGATCGATCGATCAATACAGCAACATAATCACGATGACAATGGAAGGAGCGCACAAAATATAGGGGTGGAACTCTCTCGCTTTATTCAATTGGTTTTTGTACAAGGGGGAATGCCCAATATATAAAGAAATTTATAAGAGATGAGTTCGGATTCGCTCACACACAAAAGATGAATTGTAACCGAAATGATTACGGAAATCTTATCTCATAACATGTGTTACTTTTTTTGAACTTCCTCAGCCGGGAGTGCCAACATGGCATACATGTGTGGTCAGAAGTTTGTTGATACCTAAGTTCTAGAGGTATCTTAGCATGATCCTTATTTATATGGTTTTTTTAGATTGGTTCTCTCCTTATAGTCAAAAGTATTGTACATATACTGTATGGCGTTTGGAATGCAGGAAATAAGAGTCTGTTTGGTAGAGTTACTTGTAGGTTAAAATAAAGTAAATTAAGTTTATATTTCTAATCTAAAATGTAAACAGGATGATCCATTTAAACACTCTTAGGGTCTGTTTGGTAGAGCTCTAGATACTAGCTTCATCTGAAATCTGAAACTTATACACTAAAATAAAGTGAATTAAATTTTTATTTTTGGTCTAAAATGTAAACAAGATGATCCATCTAAATACTCTTAATGTACTCACAGCTCCAACTCTACGGATCTGGTGAAGCTAGATCCATGGATTTGGTAGAGCTGGAGCTCTACCAAACACACCATTAATGTACTCACAGCTTCAGCTTCACAAATCTGGTAAAACTAGAATTTTCAGCTTCCAATTGAATCTCTGCTAAATAGACCAATCTCTGCTAAACAGACCCGAAGACTCCATTTTAAACGAACACAGGTGTGTGCACTACTAAGATTGGTGAACACAATTCCAAGTCTAGAACTTTGTCCTGGTGAGCTAAATGCACACCCCACACCTAGCCATCGTACCGCAGGCCAGCTTCCCAGTGGACCTAGTCACCATATGGTTTGGGGGATAACAAAAGGAAATTTTCATGATTTTATTTTTTAGGGGTCCAGTCGGTGGAATTCAAAAAGTCTTTAGCCACAGGACATGGGAAAACAATACTTGAACTACTCGGATGCGTATCCTCTACAGTACTATAAAGGATAGTACTGTAGCTGACATGTGGGCAGCAACAAAAATATAGGCATAAGAACGCTGATTTTTTTTCAAATTCTTACGGAAATTGAACTGTTTTCTATAAAATATTTATGTTCCAAACAAGACCTTAAATAGGAAAAAGTACGAAGAAGCCCAAACCGCTAATTAGGAAATACAAAAGTTGGAATAAACTCCAACAAATAGCTTGAAAAAAAAACAGAAAGGCAGAGATGAACTCTAGTCAATAGTCATTACATTCTCCTCCTCAGTCACCAGCTCTGTTTTTACCATGAGTCACATCTATCTCTTTCATCTATTTCGTTCTTCGTACTGGGAACCAATAACTAATCTCCCCTGCTGTCAGCTGTCATGTTCAGAATTCTAATCCGGCTTTCTCTCCTCACTACTCCACTGTCACCCACATATAAAAACCATAAATAAGGTTCCTCCTACCTGTTTAATTTGAAGCCTTAGAACGAGGTGCCAAACTTTAACAAGTGCTTTGTAGAGCGTGCAAAACAGAAGAGAATAATTATTCGACGTGTGAAAGAGCAAATTCAGCTGGCAGCCGTTGGCTTTGCATTACGCCGGTCAAGAGCAACCCACACCGAATATAAGCCGGCCTCCAGGATCTGTATGGAAAACGCTGCTGCTAGCTGCGTAGTGCAGACAAAAACGGCGTAAAACGAGGGATGAGAAGAACATCACCCGCTACACGTTTTTGCAGCCCTAAAACCAGCGCGAATGGTTTTCAAAAAGATGAGAACCGCACGGTATACGTAGGCGATTAATAGAAATACAGCCAATTTATTAGAATTTAACGGATGATTATGTGTTCTTATTGCTATATTTATTTATATGTAGAATTAATTAGAAATATTTTATTTTCTCACAGTTATTGTAAATTATCACTCTACAAAACATGCTTTACATTTTATTATTTATACTTTATCCAAAAGGTAAGTACGGTGAAAACTATAACACAATATTGTAAACTAATTTATCACACTTAATGAATAAAAATAAGATGTTTCCGTGATTAAATGGAAAAATAGATGATTAATCAGAAAACGACTATAAAAATAAGATGTTTCCGTGATTAAATGGAAAAATAGATGATTAATCAGAAAATGACTGATTAATCGGATTATAAAGTTAATTAAATCGTTCGATTATGTTAATTGTACTTTGATTACGTAACGGTTTTGTCAGTACCAATGATTAATCATTTGATTATATTATTCATGACGGTTGAGTCACCGTCAACAATTATTCGTCCAACTAATCATCGAACGGCGGTTTTTCAGTGGCATTTCCCAGCCCAACACCGTAGCGTAGACGCCGTAGAGGCACGGACGTACGCCTATCATCGTATCAGCAGTCGACACCGCCCTCCGCGAGACGTAAACAAAACGAGGCCACGAGTCCCGGCTCCCATATCTTCCCGCCCCCCTATAATTTGCGAGACCGAGATAAAAAGAAACTCAACAGGAACGACGACTCAACTCGAACACGGACGAGAAGAGAGGAGAGTTCACTTCACGCGCGGGCGTGTGCAGTATATATGGCTGCTGCGACTTGCGCCTTGGCCTATGAGAGCAGCCGGCCGCTGATGCCGGCGGCGCCGATGCCTCCTGCAGTGGGCTCGCCCACGCCGGCGAGATCCTTGAAGATACTAGAGCCGTTCGACAACGACAACGGCGCCGTCACGCCACCCCCACCTCATCCACCACTGCCACCACTTCTCGAGTTCCATTTAGGCGCCAGGAGCAACCCCTCCAGCTCCAAGGGAACGTCCCACCACCTCGGCCTCTGCACCGAGGGCCTCGGCTCGGAGAGCTCAGGCGACGTCGACCTTGGCGACGTCGCTGACGACACCGACCTTGGCGACGTGGCTGACGACACCGACGAGGGCGCGGGCGTCAGCTTTGGGCAGGCCCTGCCGTGCAAGAGGCAGCACCGCGAGGGTGATGCGGTGCCGATGCCGGCGAGGACGAGGAGCGGGAGGGTGTTCCCGCCGCCGATATCGGCGATCGGCGCCGGCGGGAAGCCGTCGCTGTACCTCCAGGCGCACCGTGGGGACGGCCGGCTGGTGCTGCGGGAGGTGAGGATACCGTCCCGGGAGCTGCTCCAGGCGTGCCGCGAGGACGGCCGGTTCAAGCTCCATTTCGCCCACCCGGAGGAAGAAGAACCAGTGCATGCTCATGCCAAAAGCGAAAAACTAGCAGACGCTATGTTGCAAGAGCAAGCGCAGGAGAAGAACGAATTGATAGAACAGGGTTTCTAGGTTCTTGCTCTGAGATTTAACCAGTTCTCGTCAACAAGTCCTACAGTTACATGCTAGTGTCGTTTCGTTTCCAATCCAGAAACACAGAGATGTAAATACGGCGAAATTTTTGTTTAGTTTTGCATCACTCGCCAGTCCTTTGCTACTGTTTTATAGAATTCGGTTCTGCAGCTCAACAACTTAGTTACAGGAATCAACAAAAGAAATACAGGCTACCTATGATGCCCCGAGATAAGGATGATGCGTGGGACCTAGGTACCAGGCATGCAGCCGTGCAAGCTGCAAAGCACTTTAGAGTTCACAAGAACCCTGAGCTGAGTTGATGGAAAAGGAACAGATCACAAGTGAAAGTTGATGGTTCTCGGTTAAAGCCATCATGAACCGTATTTTGATATCAAAGATGTTGATTCTGCTAAGTATGATCCACTCCCTGCTTTTAGTAACCAAACCCAATAATAGTACGTACTAGTAACATAAAAAAGTTTCAAGAAACCAGAGATGCAGTAATATATCGCTTTGAATGTTTTTGTATCTGGCAGATCATTACATGACAAGCATTTTATTATGGAACGCGAAATTGGTGAAAAACCATGAAGAAACGAACACAGGGATGGCTTTTGCAGAGGCAAAGCATTTTTTTAGCAAGGAAAAGAAAGTGAAGATCTACCATTTGATGAAGTGGCGGCATTCATGGACCCTATGTCTTCCTGGTATTGTGGAGCTCAAGTCCCTTTCGAGGACAGATAACCCCCCAAAAAAGTGGAGCTTATGATGATTTCTCTCCATCCAATGTCAATAGCACTTTGTATAGATCAGGACGCCTGTCCCTGAAAATGCCCCAACCGTGCCTGGTCGACTTGATCTCATCCAAGTCAAATTCTGCCACCAACACCTCCTCATCTTTGTCATTTGCAAGCTTCACAATTTCTCCAGTTGGCCCTACACACCACCATATATCTTGATTAAGATCATGTTTTTGACGGTTTTATCTCCCTCTGTAAAATACATCTTAAAGATGAATTACCTGCTATGAATGAATTCCCATAGAAGGTTATAGTGCTGTTGCCATGCTCAGTTTCAACAGTTTCCCTTCCTATGCGATTAGAAGCAACAAGCGGTACCTGAGTAATTCAAGGTGAGAAATTGTTGCATCAACTAATGATATCACTTAAATTAAAAACAATTAAACAAATATCATTATGATTCCCGAACGAAGCTAACAGTGAATCATAGAGTACAACAAAAACTACCAAGTTAGCACCAGCATGGCCTTGCATGACACGCTTCCAGTGTTCACGAGAATCCAGGTTATTATCCTGGGGTTCAGATCCAATTGCAGTGGGATAGAACAATATTTCTGCCCCCTGAAGCACCATAGCCCTTGCAGACTCTGGGAACCACTGATCCCAGCAAATTCCTACCAGGTCATGGATGAGATCAGTAACAACCAAAGATAGTGAGATAATGCCAATAGCAGAGTTATTGTGCCAAAACTAACTGATAGTAGTGCATAACATAAATAAGTAACTCACCAATACCAATTGTGGCATACTTGGTTTTGAAAGCCTGCATCAATAACAACAATTACACCAAGTTAATTTTTACTGATAACAACAAGGACAGTCACAGTTACAATACATACGCATATATCTAGCATAAACTAAAGAGTGTTCTGATACATATATAGAACCAGGCTTACCTTGAAGCCAGTGTCACCTGGGTTGAAATAAAATTTCTCTTGATATCCTGAAAAACACAAGTAGCTTCTTTAAATCAGTTGATCTATGCTATAGAGGATCAAGCAAATGATATCAGTCCATTAGCAAGTAATACCTGGTCCATCTGGAATGTGTGATTTGCGATATAGGCCAAGATCTGTGCCGTCAGCGTCAATAATGGCCACCGAATTGTAATGAGCATTGTTTGCTTCTTCAAAAAAACTGACAGGTATTACAACATCCAACTCCTTTGCAACCTTTTGCATCCTATGGACCATGAAAACAAAGTGCATGGGCAAATAGTACAAAATCATAATACAAGAATTACTAGTTGTTACCCAAGTTCCGACATGTTTCAGGCACGATCAAGCAAATCTACCTCATTATAGTCGGGTTTCCTTTATAGGGTTTAGCACGATGAAAGAAATCCATCCTTTGAGCTTGACAGAAATAGTGCCCCTCAAATAATTCCTAAGACATTTAAAGAAGAATTAAAACCTAAGCCATTTCCTTCTTTTTTTTCCTCTGAACCAAAAGATTAAACAAAATAACATGTGATTTAGTTAACATAAAAGTAATACTTAATCCATCTAAACCCATTTGTTTGCTCTGTTTAATGTTTTGAAAGAAATATTGCAAATTGAAGTTTAGTGATTTATCAACAAATTACCTGAATGAGGACAATGTTTGCACCTTTCTTATGAGCTTCTCTAATTAACCTGAAATACGAACGATCAGCTGCTAAGCTTGTTTATTTTCTAAGAAATGAGAAACAAATAGAGTCAGCTAAAAACTGCATAGCGTCCTTGTCATCATGAGTAAAACTAAAATATAATCAAAGACCAATGAAGTCTTAATTTCCTAGCACTAGTCAGAAGGTACTTCTGAATCTTTCTAGGTAATCATGAAGAACAATGTAATATTGACAAAGAGCGTCCTCAAAAAGGTGAATCACTACCAATGAACTCTGATTCTGGATACTTCTTTTTCATACAAAGATGCTGGCATGTTTTTATTTAGCTTCAAATACAAAAGCGACAAGAAAAAGAAAGTGATCCTGGCATCTTGCCACTAAGGGCGGATACCAGATCGAAACCATGAATAAAGAGCTAGAGCAGAAATCCCATAAACTCAATTGCTATGCAACAGCTTTAAGATCCACTGTTCCAGCAATGCACTGAGGAAAAAAAATGAACTAGCAAAGGTGATTACCATAAGCATAAAAAGAAAAAAAAACAGAAGAATAAGTTTAAGCAGTTCTTGCCCGCAAGAGGAACTACATTAACAGCAACAAAAAATATTTGCAGATAGTATTAAAGCAAACAATCTTGACATTCCTTTCATCACAGTCAATAAGCAATGCACAGAAAGGTTAGTTTTTTGTTTTGGAATGACATGATCACTACTGAAAATAAAGTCCTAAACCATGAAAGTGACTCAAACTAACCTTCAAATAAAACAAAAAAGAATTCTATCCCTATGAAAGTGGCTAACTACTCATTGGACATCAATTGTTAATTTATTTGAAAGATGTTAGAGAAAATGTGCTTCAGATTGCACACAGTTACAATTATACCAATGGCTTCAAATACATGTGTTGAACTGCATAAGGAAAATTTAAAAAATGAGACGGATGAGGAGCTCAGTCCACATTAGTTGGATGTGCTTTGTGGTCCTACCTAATACAAATGAATGGTGCCTTCACTCTGTTATGCAATACAGCAGATCACAAACAACAGTTAGGCAAAAGCTGAACAGATTATATATATTGAAAACATATACTACTCATGTTTGTGATTTGGACAAGCTATTAATGTAGCAGGTGCAACTGATTGCCATTGTATTAGGTGTTTACATCATCAATAATTTAGACATGACAAAAAGGCATATTCTCAATGCATCAACAAAATCAGAATATAAAGGCATATGCCTCAATAATTCAATGCAAGGGGAGACAATAGTGTCAGTTATCTCCTTGAGAAAAGAATAAAGTAGAAGATGAAAAGAGTGGCACAACTATTTAATAGTGCAATAAGTAAGAAAAACTGGCATAAAGGTCACAGCTCACAACTTTGCGCCCAATCAAAAAGAAACTTTCGGACTTAGTAGTTTGTGCAATCAAACAAGGGATTGTGGTATTGCTCTTGTAGTCGTCTTCTTTCCTCATTTTTTTTCTTGCATGCTCGGGCCCTTGACCTTTTGACATAGAAATCCAATGCGCAACTGCAGAGTATTTGAAATCTACGAGGATTGTAATTTTCTTTGAGGTAATTACATACTTCCAATTTTTGCAAGTCAGTTCATATGAACTCAAACTACACTTAAGAAGTTCAATTAAAGGGACCGGACTCACAACTCGGTAAGATATGCCGTAGCACTTGGAATCCAAGAAACACTCAATTGCTTAACAGCGTATACGGCTTATGGTAAAAACGAAGTCAATGCAATCAGCTACTTGAGAAACTGCTAAGGAAAGCAAAACTCTTGTGCTCGTAATAAATTTAGTACAAAACCGCAGTCCTACAATCCATACTCAAATACATCAAAGCGAGGCATCCGCGATTAAACCAAATAGCCCTGTTCAGTTCCTTGGGTATGCTACGAAATTGGGACCGGATACATACCTCTCGGCGGTGGCGACGTTGTCGGACTCGGTGTCAGTGCAGGCGAACTGCACGGCGGCGACCGCCACCTTCCTCCCCGCGCCGCCGCCCCCGGCCATCTCCCTCCCCTCTTTCCACCTACTCCCTCCTCAACTCGCTCGTCTGTCAGTTCCGTGTGGGCTTGGCTGCTGCCTCAGAGCTTTTAGGTGGCGTTTGGTGGAGGGTTTTTTTTAATAATATTTTTTAATGAAAATTAACAGAAATAATATAAAAAAAAAAGTACTCACATGTAGGGATGAAAACGGATAGTAATTCGGATATCAATTTTTTTGTCTTTGTTCTTCAATAGGAAACAAATAGGATATAGAATTTTCTATCCGAATTCATATTCTTGTTTGTGGTGTTGAGCTTATTCAAATTCATAAAAAATGAACCTCAAATTCATTATATATTTATTTAAATGATAGAAACAAAATTCGGATATCAATCGGATACGGATTCGATATTTTTCACCTTTTTATTTATGGGAAGCAAATAATGCGTAATTTTTTTTATCTTATTTTATAATCTTATTTTTTATAATGAGCTTGCTAAAGTGTTAAAAAATGAAAACCAAAATCGTTATATATCTATTTAAAAATGTCGAATTTGTTCAGAAATTCGGATATCCGTTTTCATCCCTACTCACATGTCCTTAGAAGAAATTGAAATAACAACCGGAGTCTGGAGTCGCCATTTTAAATAGTAACAGACTCTCTTTCGCTATCTATAATGGTGACAGAGGCCTATCGCTAATGCTGGCTCTGTCGCTATTCCAAATGTGACAGAGGGCTCTCCAGCACAAAAAAAGAAGAAGCTAAGGGCAAGAAAAAAAAGAAAAAAGAAAAAAAGACAAGAGAGGGAAAAAGGAAAAGAAGAGAGGAGAGGGGGAAATTTTTTTTTAATAATATATTTTTTATTTGAATTGCAAAAATATACATTGATCTAAAAAATTGAAAAACTATACTTTTGTCGCTATAAGGTTGGAATACGGAGTCCCCAAACCAAATAAATTATAAAAATTATAAAATTTGCTTTGAGAAAATTAAATTTATGACGAACATTTTTGAACTGATTTCATTCGAAAATTCACTGTAACGTGTGAGCATTAATTATTAAAAGTTAGTGTTATTTTGACAGTTACTAGAATTTTAGAATTCAAACTAGTGTTCAATAAATTCAGAAAAAAATCATATTTATTAGTGATAATTCATGTAGTATTTTATAAAATAATTTGTTAGTTAATTTTTTAATAAAAAAAATCAAATTTTGTTATTCCTCATTCTTTTTCGTTATGCGATAAATTTGACAACAAATCATAGTAAAACATTGAATAAAACCCGACATTGATATTACAAAGTGCAGAATTAAATCACAAAACCATACATTCTATGGTCATGGTTGTCGAAATAGGTTGCTACTATAAAAATAATAATAGTTATCTATTGGTTCCTGATGGGGTACTACGTGTGGATACCTGATAGGATTGAATATAACATCATCATCAGGATTCAGAGGACTCCGAGGATGCAAGGTTCGTGGCCTAAGTGGCATGAAATTGTCATCATCATCGTTATTTGTATGGATAGGAGCTAGCCCTTCTTCAGTACTTGTTGAACGTCCGCTTACATTGTTGCTTGAATGGCCTGTTGTAGTAGTGTTTGAACGGCCTGTTGTGATAGTGCTTGAACGTTGAGGTCCAGGTGATATGAAATCGTCATCGTTATTGTCATTTGTATAGTTAGGAGCAAACCCTTCTTCAGTGGTGATTGAACATCCTCTTAAATTTTCTATTGCAATAGTATTGGGTAGACCTCTACCATTCTAGTTAGATTCTCTTCTGCGTCTTCTGTGCGAATCAGGCATCACACCCCCGCCGGAGAGCATATACATCGCTAGAAATTCTAGGATATCTTTATTCAGCAACTCTTTATTCTCTAGGAATTACTAACACACAACACGAGCATATAAATTAGTGAACTTATGGATAATACTAAAAAGATTAGTAGGGTGAACAAATAGGAAATAACTAACCTTAATATGCTCTGTATACTGATCAGGCAGTATCAATACCCTATAAAATCTCGTAGAGAAACCTATAGCAGAAGGGTGGTCGGCTAGTTCACACGCTCTAAAATACATTTGATGTCACCCTTGCAAGTATGCCTTGAGATCGTTGGAAGTCACAAGGTTCAAGCCAGAGGTTATCACCTTATGCCTCGATAATGTCGGACGCCACTATTGCAATTTGGACACCACTTTATTTAGGTTCTCCTCCTTGAACGGGTCATCCTTCCCATTATATGTAACCTTCAACGTGTAATAAAGGGCTACACTACTCATATCAGGTGTCCACAACAATGCTTTGCTAGAGGATCCAGCCATGGTGAAATGCGAATGGGAGTTGTCTATGTGTGCCTACAATTAGGCCTTTTATAGTATTCCCCGTCTACCCCTCTCATGGGTTGAGCCTCCTCCTTGGTTTGTGATTGCAATGGAGTGCAAGTTGGGGTAGGGAAAAGGGCTATTTGGGTGGCAGGTGGTTTTATATGTCACTTTGGTCTAAAAGAGCGGGCTGCAGTGTGTTGTCAT